>CM055119.1:186096556-186576878 GCA_029206835.1 Rana muscosa | reverse complement strand
TTGACCGCGTGTGCATTTGTAAGATGCGTGGGGGTGCGCCCTGATGCCAACAGCCATGACAGAGGTAGCGACACAGGCAGAGGGCACAACACAAATACGAAAGCAGCAGCCATGCCTTATTTTAAGGGGGAGGGGGGTGTGAGGCACTCTAAATAGATTTAAGTAGCAAGAGGAAAACTCACCCAAGCTCTACCGCTATATAGTATAGTTGGTGTGTAGAGTAGTCGGTGCTCTGGGAAAACACTGACGCGTTTCGGCCCAAGGCCAAAACGTGTCAGTTTTTGGATGATGTTACTGCTGTAAATACTTCAATAAATATTTTCTATGGAGAAGCTGTCGAGTTGCCGGCCTGTACTTTGTATGGATCACTCTACCCACCAGACATACAGAGTTGAGAGGGGGGGTGGGGGTGGGTAGCACGTGCAGATTCCAAATGCAGCCATCTGACTAAATCATGGGGGGGCTGGTGTCAGCACACGGTTAATTAACTCTTTAGCGCCCAGAGCTTTCTTGAAGCCTTACACACCCAGATCAGGTTCACCAGCATCAGATAACTTAATAACTCAAAATTTTGCTAATTGACATCCAGTCTGAGAACTAGGAACACGCACAGTTGCACATCCTTAGTTCTCTGCTGCAATGCTAACATTGTCATGGAAAGGGACATGTTTCATTTGGACCTATAGAGTCATATTGCGGTCACGAAGGGATAATAAATATACCATGTAATGCAGTTCTACAGTCTGCATCAGGGATGCCAGCTATAGATAGGTCGGCAGCAGCATCTGGCATGCATGGTCATAGTGCAAAGATGGGAGAACACAGCAGTGACTGAAGGTTTCAGTTTATTGGGGTGCAGGTAGGGTACAGGGGAGCAGCAGCAGCATCCACGTCTAGGTAAGTAGAAGGGTGATTATTGAAGACAGATGGGTGCACGCTGTCAGAGAAAACAGCAGAAGTCACAGCTGAGCACCTAGATGAATAGAATTCTATCAGATGCATTGCTCAGGTATTTTGGGGAGCAAAAACATGATCGGGGGGGGGTTAAGGACACTGATAAGGATGCAGAAGGTGGACCCAGTTGCTTACAATTACATGAAGGGTTAAAGCAATTCACTAAGATGAAGTTCGTAGAGGGTTGAGACATGGCAGTTGAATAGGGGGGGGGGGGGGACACACAGCTGCTTCTGGCAGTCCAGCTCGTAGACAGCACCCACATACACCTAGGAAGGAGATAAGAATTAGATATAGGGGTGCTATACGTAGCAGGGGACAGAGGCGTCATATTATAAAGACTACTCATTTGGCATAACAGAAATGAGAGATGCATATAGTAAGGGAGATGCACAAAAGATGCAGCTGCATGCGGACGTACGTAGTCACAGAGAGGGGTGCAGGCAGCAACCAGCTACATATGGAGTGGGGGGGGGGGGACACATATGAATAAGGGCCATTACAGCTGAAGATAAAGGGACCAGAAGCACCCAATTTATACAGTAAGTGAAAGGGAAGCAGTGTAATGAAATTACATACAGCCAGGGTGCAGGGATGGGAAATTCGCAGAGCCTCAGATACATACAGTCAGGGTTGGAGGGGGGGGGGGGGGGGTTTGGGTTGGTGAAGCTGCACCGAGTTCTATACCATTAATGTACAGAAGAAGAAGAGGCGCAGCGGCTATCAGTTCCATACAGCTAGGTTACATAGAGGATCGGCAGCACCCAATTACTTGCAGTGTACAGGGGGGCAGCAGAACCCACTTACTCATGGAGGACAGGAGAACAGCACACAGTTCTTTATAATTAGAATATCAGGGAAGCAGCGCCAACTTCCGTACAGTCAGGGTACAGGGGGGATAAGCAACACCCAGGCACTTAACTAGGGTGCAGTGGAGCACCAGCACAAAGCTGCATGCAATCAGTGTACAGAGAAGCAGCACCCATTACTTGCAGAGTACAGGGGAGCAGCACCCACATTTATAAAAAAAAACAAAAAAAAAACAAAAAACAAAACAATAGATGGAAGCAGCAGCACCCAATGTACAATCAGTGCAAAAGGGAACAGCAGCACCCAATTACCTAATCGCCCATATACAGGAGCTCAGCAACACCGAGTAACTAACAAAGTACAAGCAGTGCCTACTCATAGTCGGGGTACAAGGGGGGGGGGGGAGATCAGCAGCACCAAGTTCCATGTAGTCGATTGCAGTGGATCAGCAAAAACATAACTGCATACAGATGACAGGGTATCAGTGGGCAGCAGCACCCAATTCTAAATAAGTGTAGCATATAGTTTCATACAATCAGAGTACAGCGGGTCAGCAAACAATTATGTATAGTCCGTATTGGGGGACGGACAGTAGCACAGCGCAGTCAGTATAAGTGGGGGGGGGGGGGGGACACCCAGGTAAAGTGGGGGGGGGGGGGGACACCCAGTTATGTGTAGCCAGTATGGGGGGGGGGGGAGAGCACCCAGCTATGTGTAGTCAGTATAGGGGGAGGGAAGCACCCAATTATGTGTAGTCAGTATGGGGGGGGAAGCACCCAATTATGTGTAGTCAGTATGGGGGGGGGGAAGCACCCAATTATGTGTAGTCAGTATGGGGGGGGGGGAAGCACCCAATTATGTGTAGTCAGTATAGGGGGAGCACCAGTAATGGATAGTCAGTATAGGGGGGGAGCACCCAGTAATGGTCAGTATAGGGGGTGGAGCACCCAATTATGTGTAGTCAGTATGGGGGGGAACCAAGTAATGAATAGTCAGTATGGGGGGGGGGAAGCACCCAGCTATGTGTAGTCAGTATGGGGGGGGGGGGAGGAGGAGAGCACCCAGTTATGTGTAGTCAGTATTGGGGGGGGGGAGCACCCAGTAATGAATAGTCAGTATAGGGGGGGGGGATGCACCCAATTATGTGTAGTCAGTATGGGGAGCACTCAGTAATGAATAGTCAGTATGGGGAGGGGGGAGCACTCAGTAATGAATAGTCAGTATAGGGGGGGGGAGCACCCAGTTATGTGTAGTCAGTATAGGGGGGGAGCACCCAGTTATGTGTAGTCAGTATAGGGGGGCACCCAGTTATGTGTAGTCAGTATAGGGGGGGCACCCAGTTATGTGTAGTCAGTATAGGGGGGGGGAGCACCCAGTTAGTTGTAGTCAGTATGGGGGAGCACCCAGTTATGTGTAGTCAGTATAGGGGGGGGGAGCACCCAGTTATGTGTAGTCAGTATGGGGGGGAGCACCAGTTATGTGTAGTCAGTATGGGGGGGGGGAGCACCCAGTTATGTGTAGTCAGTATGGGGGGGGGGAGCACCCAGTTATGTGTAGTCAGTATGGGGGGGGGGGAGCACCCAGTTATGTGTAGTCAGTATGGGGGGGGGGGGGGAGCACCCAGTTATGTGTAGTCAGTATGGGGGGGGGGGGGGTAGCACCCAGTTATGTGTAGTCAGTATGGGGTTCGGGGAGCACCCAGTTATGTGTAGTCAGTATAGGGGGGGGAGCACCCAGTTATGTGTAGTCAGTATAGGGGGGGGGGAGCACCCAGTTATGTGTAGTCAGTATAGGGGGGGGGGAGCACCCAGTTATGTGTAGTCAGTATAGGGGGGGGGGTAGCACCCAGTTATGTGTAGTCAGTATGGGGGGGGAGCACCCAGTTATGTGTAGTCAGTATGGGGGGGGGAGCACCCAGTTATGTGTAGTCAGTATGGGGGGGGGGAGCACCCAGTTATGTGTAGTCAGTATGGGGGGGGGGAGCACCCAGTTATGTGTAGTCAGTATGGGGGGGGGGGGGGAGCACCCAGTTATGTGTAGTCAGTATGGGGGGGGGGGGGGGGGAGCACCCAGTTATGTTGTAGTCAGTATGGGGTTCGGGGAGCACCCAGTTATGTGTAGTCAGTATAGGGGGGGGAGCACCCAGTTATGTGTAGTCAGTATAGGGGGGGGGGGAGCACCCAGTTATGTGTAGTCAGTATAGGGGGGGGGAGCACCCAGTTATGTGTAGTCAGTATAGGGGGGGGGGAGCACCCAGTTATGTGTAGTCAGTATAGGGGGGGGGAGCACCCAGTTATGTGTAGTCAGTATAGGGGGGGGGGAGCACCCAGTTATGTGTAGTCAGTATAGGGGGGGGGAGCACCAGTTATGTGTAGTCAGTATAGGGGGGGAGCACCCCAGTTATGTGTAGTCAGTATGGGGGGGGGAGCACCCAGTTATGTGTAGTCAGTATGGGGGGGGAGCACCCCAGTTATGTGTTAGTCAGTATGGGGGGGGGAGCACCCAGTTATGTGTAGTCAGTATGGGGGGGGAGCACCCAGTTATGTGTAGTCAGTATGGGGGGGGAGCACCCAGTTATGTGTAGTCAGTAAGGGGGGGGAGCACCCAGTTATGTGTAGTCAGTATAGGGGGGGAGCACCCAGTTATGTGTAGTCAGTATAGGGGGGGCACCCAGTTATGTGTAGTCAGTATAGGGGGGGCACCCAGTTATGTGTAGTCAGTATAGGGGGGGGGAGCACCCAGTTATGTGTAGTCAGTATGGGGGGGGGGGAGCACCCAGTTATGTGTAGTCAGTATGGGGGGGGAGCACCCAGTTATGTGTAGTCAGTATGGGGGGGGGGAGCACCCAGTTATGTGTAGTCAGTATGGGGGGGGGGGAGCACCCAGTTATGTGTAGTCAGTATGGGGGGGGAGCACCCAGTTATGTGTAGTCAGTATAGGGGGGAGCACCCAGTTATGGTAGTCAGTATAGGGGGGGAGCACCCAGTTATGTGTAGTCAGTATAGGGGGGCACCCAGTTATGTGTAGTCAGTATAGGGGGGGCACCCAGTTATGTGTAGTCAGTATAGGGGGGGAGCACCCAGTTATGTGTAGTCAGTATAGGGGGGCACCCAGTTATGTGTAGTCAGTATAGGGGGGCACCCAGTTATGTGTAGTCAGTATGGGGGGGGAGCACCCAGTTATGTGTAGTCAGTATGGGGGGGGAGCACCCAGTTATGTGTAGTCAGTATGGGGGGGGGAGCACCCAGTTATGTGTAGTCCAGTATGGGGGGGGAGCACCCAGTTATGTGTAGTCAGTATGGGGGGGAGCACCCAGTTATGTGTAGTCAGTATGGGGGGGGGGAGCACCCAGTTATGTGTAGTCAGTATGGGGGGGGAGCACCCAGTTATGTGTAGTCAGTATAGGGGGGGAGCACCCAGTTATGTGTAGTCAGTATAGGGGGGGAGCACCCCAGTTATGTGTAGTCAGTATAGGGGGGGCACCCAGTTATGTGTAGTCAGTATAGGGGGGCACCCAGTTATGTGTAGTCAGTATGGGGGGGGAGCACCCAGTTATGTGTAGTCAGTATAGGGGGGCACCCAGTTATGTGTAGTCAGTATAGGGGGAGCACCCAGTTATGTGTAGTCAGTATAGGGGGGCACCCAGTTATGTGTAGTCAGTATAGGGGAGCACCCAGTTATGTGTAGTCAGTATAGGGGGACCCAGTTATGTGTAGTCAGTATAGGGGGGCACCCAGTTATGTGTAGTCAGTATGGGGGGGGAGCACCCAGTTATGTGTAGTCAGTATGGGGGGGGGAGCACCCAGTTATGTGTAGTCAGTATGGGGGGGGGGAGCACCCAGTTATGTGTAGTCAGTATAGGGGGGGCACCCAGTTATGTGTAGTCAGTATGGGGGGGGAGCACCCAGTTATGTGTAGTCAGTATGGGGGGGGGGGAGCACCCAGTTATGTGTAGTCAGTATGGGGGGGGTGGGGGAGCACCCAGTAATGTACACAGAAGGGGGATACCAGGCACAGATGCCCCATGCAGAGTGTCGCAGAGATTTCCCCCGGACGTGCACTGACCTGTATTTGCTCGGTTCTCCTCTCCCGGTCTCGGTGAGCCCCGATCAGTGCCGGCTGTCCGGGAACACATCCGCTGCACACGCCGCCAATCCCCCGATGTGTCCCGCTCAGCTCCCCGCTGTCACAATTCCTCACCGTAATACCTGACAGCGCCGCACTACCGTAATGTACCGCCCGAAGCGCAGCTTCCACCCACACACAGCGCAGCCCGGACCCTGCCCCGCCCACTCACTGACAGCTGCTGCTACAAAGTAACTTTATTTTGAAAATATCAGCGCGCTGGGGGGCGGAGCCAGAGGCTGGCGAGACACGTGTGAGCTGTGATTGGGCAACACTGCAGGAGGCAACATGGAGGACTACAAGTCCCAGCAATCCCCGTTCAGCTTTTCTGGGAGGTGTGTAGGTGTTAAATCAATCCAGAAACCCGATTGCTTACATATTTAAATAATATGAATATATCTAATTATATTTTAATATTTTTTTTTTTGTTTTTATAATTTGTAATAATTTCTACCAATGTCAACCAGCAATGCTGCAACCAACAGTTATATAGCAGAGGTGTTGATTTGTATATATATATATATATATATATATATATACACAGTATCTCACAGATCCTCAGAGAGTTCTTTGCCATGAGATGCCATGTTGAACTTCCAGTGACCAGTATGAGAGAGTGAGAGCGATAACACCAAATTTAACACACCTGCTCCCCATTCACACCTGAGACCTTGTAACACTAATGAGTCACATGACACTGGGGAGGGAAAATGGCTAATTAGACCCAATTTGGACATTTTCACTTAGGGGTGTACTCACTTTTGTTGCCGGCGGTTTAGACATTAATGGCTGTGTGTTGAGTTATTTTGAGGGGACAGCAAATTTACACCGTTATACAAGCTGTACACTCACTAATTTAGGTACACCTCTTCAATTGCTTGGTAACAGAAATTGCTATTCAGCCAATCACATCGCAGCAACTCAATGCATTTAGGTGTAGCGATACCCTCAACTTAAGAGAGCCGCAAGTTTTGATTTGGCCCTGAGTACAGCTTCCCCAACCCCCCGCAATCTGCTCTACCCGCTCTGGCACAGTTAACCCACAGCAATTTCACATAAACAATCACTTATGCTTTAAATGTGGGTGTGTGGATTGATAACTCAGACTCATAGACAATGTTGTAAATAATAACTGACTTTACTACTAGTGGTAAGATAAAAGGGGATAACATGCATGTAACATTTGGTTCGCAACACATAAGCAGGTCCCTGCAGTTATAAATCACAATACTGTGTGTGTGTGTACCAGCAATGGAAAGGGGACGGAACGCCACGTGGGGCGACCGTTACCTAAACACCCTGTGGTGTGATAACTAACTTATAACTATCTAACGGATCAGGCCTGATCCCTAACCATGAAACTCAGTCTTTGGAGAAACACAAATCTTCACCGGCACAGGATCTGTAAAGGTGGTGCACTTGAAGTATTCAAAACCATGTATTTGTAATCCAATAGGGGGGGGGGGTAATTCTCCCTCACCGGAGGTGTTAGGCCTCGGAAGTCTAGTAGGCACAAAGTATAAAAGTAACAGTTTAAAGATGAGCTTTCGCTCGCTCACCACTCCGGAACACTTCCCTCAGTCCGGAACTTCCACCGGCTGTGTCGGTCCTCGTCCACAGCAGCTTCTACGATCGGATCCCCGATCCAGATAACTTTAGAAGAGATGAGTCTGGATGCCACCCAGGCTCGCAAAGGGGGGGTGGAAGGCTCTTTGGTTCGCTCCACAGGCCCCAGGCTTCAGGCCTGGAACAGCACAGATCCGCACAGGTGTATCTCTCTCTGTCGCCCCGTGTCCAAAGAGAAAGAGCTAGGCCTCGCCCCCTCCTTATATTCCTTCCCCCCGACTCCCCTCTCTCTGGAATTTCCTGTCTCTGATTAAAGGGGAACACCCCGCTACACACTCCCCCCACTAAAACTCTTTGGTCCCCAAAGATAAACATTTTAACAACATTTCTGAACCATTTTAGAGAGTGCGGAGTATGATGTTGGTACAGGGAATTGCCACCAAAACTCAGAGGTGGGATTCCCTGTCCTACAGGTCACACTGGCATGAGTGGCCTGCCTAACTGTGCCAGAGAGTGAGCTGGGGTTGCCCTCCACCAAATGAACAGTGGAAGGATTGGAGCACTCGTTACTTCTTCTAGCGGTGGTAACAGAGTCCTCTGAGCTCTTTCCCAATTGAGGGTAGGTTAACTTCATGGGAGGCCTCACGACTCTGCGAGCTCTCTGCTCCCTTGGGACTCCAGGCTCTGGTGCCACAGGCTCTGTTTCAGGAACACTCTCTGACATCGTCACTGGTTCTGGGGCCTCTGTCTCTTCTTCATCTGAGTACAGGCCCGGAATATCTTCCCAGCATTCAGGCACGCCACTGGATGGAATGAACTCTGTAGCTTCTGGGTTCAGGGTCCCATCCTGCATATCCTCAGTGGGTGGAAGGTCTATGGTGGGATTTTCCGGGGTTGGGGAAGGCCATAGCCACTCCAGTTCTCCTCTCCCATCTTCACTTGGTTGAGAAGCCTGTCCACCTCTAGATCGAGAGGTCTGAGACCGAGTGTTGGGTCTGGGAGTATCCAAGATGGAAACAGATTCCGGTAGGTTCCTCACTGGAGGTATCCTGACTGCTTCTTTAAGCGGGAGTAAGTGGTTTCTGTGCCAGGTCTTCAAGGGTCCCACTCTCCCCTCTGGCTTTAACTTGTACACCGGTAGTCCAGGGAGCTTCCTACAAATAACGTAAGGCTCAGACCTCCACCTATCAGCAAGTTTGTGCTTCCCTGGGATCCCTAGGTTGCGTAGCAGAACACGGTCTCCAGGCTGCAGGTCTTGCACTCGAACCTTCAAATCATAGTTCCTTTTATTTCGGGCCCCTCTTTGGTCTGAGGCCGCTTGGGCTTGTTCATAGGCCGCTTTCAAATTATACCTAAGTCTGTCTACATATCCTTTGTGGGAGGTAGCAGAGGTATAGTCTAGAGAAATGCCAAAGGCCAGATCCACTGGCAATCTTGCTTCTCTCCCAAACATGAGGCGGTAGGGAGAGTAACCCGTCACATCACTGGTGGTGCAATTGTAGGCATGCACCAAAGTGGATATGTGTTGACTCCAATGCTGCTTCTTCTCTGTCTCCAGAGTCCCAAGCATGTTTAGCAAAGTCCGGTTAAATCTCTCAGGCTGGGCATCTCCTTGTGGATGATAGGGGGTAGTCCTGGTCTTTTCCACTCCCAGGGAGTCCAGTAAGTTCCGGATCAGGCGACTCTCAAAGTCCCTTCCTTGGTCGGAGTGGATTCTCTGTGGTAATCCATAGTGGACGAAGTATTTTTCTACAAGCACCTTAGCTACAGTGGAAGCCTTCTGGTCTCTGGTGGGGAACGCCTGTGCATAACGGGTGAAATGATCGGTTACCACCAGAACATTTCCCAATCCACTCAAATCGGGTTTGAGGCAGAGAAAGTCAATGCATACCAGATCCATTGGGCCTTGACTCTGTAGGTGGCCCATTGGGGCAGCTTGATGGGGTAGAGTCTTCCTCTGGATGCATCGTGCACAGGAGTGGCAATATTCCTCCACTTCAGCCCTCATACAGGGCCAATAGAACCGGCTTCTGACAAGTTGGAAGGTTCTTTCAGCTCCCAGGTGACCATGCTGGTCATGTAAGGCAACCAGCACAGTCTCTCGGTGCTTCTCTGGGAGAAACAACTGCCATTTATCCTCGGAGTCATCAGAGGGGCCCCTTCGGTAGACCACTCCCTGATGGACCTGTAGCTTGTCTAGCTCTCTCCTTAGCAGACGAGCCTCCTTGGAGGGGTGATGTCGAAGTTTCTCTGGACTCTCGTTTTCCAATGCTTCAAAGACCAATCTCCCCATGGGGTCTTCCAATTGGTCGCACCTCAGTTCCTTCTTAGACAGCTTCGGTAAGCATTCCTCTTCAAGTTGAGTCACCCTGCAGTAGTGTTTTGGGACTCCCACTGTGGTAACTCCTATCTCCTCGGCTCTGGAGCCCCCTCTGGCTTGAAATTCAGCCCCTTGACAAAGGGCTCGCACTCCGTCCGGCGCTACCTGAGTCCAGTCCTCCCAGTCATCAGCCATGGTATGAGATCTTCGGGACAGGGCATCTGCATCCCTATTTCCAGTCCCTGGTCTGTATTTAAGACTGAAGTTGAACCCAGATAATGCAGCCAGCCACCTGTGTCCTGTGGCATCCAACTTGGCAGTGGTGAATAGATAAGTCAGAGGGTTGTTATCTGTTTTTACTGTAAACTCTGCCCCATAGAGGTGGTCTCTTAGTTTGTCCACCACTGCCCATTTGAGGGCCAAGAACTCCAACTTATGAGTGGGGTAGTTCTTCTCCGAGGGGGTCAGACTCCGACTCACATAGGCCACTGGTCGCAGTTGCTCTTCATACTCTTGGTAGAGCACTCCACCTAGGCCTTCATGACTAGCATCAACATGTAACTCGTATGGTCTGGTGGGATCAGCATAGGCCAATACTGGGGCTGTGGTGAGGCTCCTCTTCAGGGTTCTGAAGGCCTCTTCACACCTGGGGGTCCACTGATCTTGAACCGACTCCCCGGGTCTTCTGGGTCCCAAGCCATCCTCTTCCCCTTCAGTCTTGAGCAGTTCATTTAGGGGCTTGGCAATACGGGCAAACCCATCCACAAACCTCCTATAGTAGGAGCAGAAGCCCAGGAAAGATCTAAGTTCGGTGACTGTTGTGGGTCTTGGCCAGGAGGTAACTGCCTCCAACTTCTCAGGATCAGTAGCCACCCCCTTTTCAGACACTATGTGTCCCAGATAGTTCACCGAAGACTGGTAGAACCGACACTTCTCGGGGGAAAGCTTTAGTCCCTCTTCACTAAGCCTTCTCAACACTTTCTCCAATCGGGCCTCATGTTCCTCCAAAGTTCTCCCGAAGACAATGACATCGTCCAGGTACACGAGGACTTCTATGAGGTTCATATCTCCGACAGTCTTCTCCATGAGACGTTGAAAAGTAGCTGGGGCCCCAGATAGGCCCTGAGGCATTCTATTAAACTCAAAGAATCCCACAGGAGTTATGAAAGCGGTCTTTTCTCTATCCTCTGGGTGCATGGGGATTTGATAGTACCCGCTCTTGAGGTCCATCACGCTGAACCACTTGGCTCCAGACAAACTCTGTAAGGCGTCCTCTATCCTTGGCGTGGTGTACTGATCAGGGGTGGTCCTCCTGTTGAGAGTTCTGTAGTCAATGCAGAGCCTCAGCGACCCATTCTTTTTCCTGACCACCACTATTGGAGAGGCATAAGGGCTTCTGGACTCTCGAATCACCCCAGTCTTTTTCAGTTCTGCAAGCTGTTCCCTCAGATCCTCCAGATCTGCCAGCGGAACCCGCCTGACTCTCTCCCTGAACGGTTTGTCTTCTTGCAGGCGGATGCGGTGGGTAGCACTCCTCGCACACCCCACATCGAACTCATCTTTGGAGAAAATCTTCTCCCATCTAGTCAGCTGGGCCTTAGCTCTCTCTTTCCAGGCTCCAGGTAAATTCGGGTTCTCCATGGAAAGTTTTTCCCAAACATCTCCTTCTTCACCCGTTCCCTTTACTTCTGACCAGCTGACTGGGACAGCAGGACTCACCTGTCCCAACAGCATCCGGGCAGGGATCTCTATGGCCCTTTCTGTAGAGTTCCTCACACTCACCGGGACTCTTCCCCTGGCTTTCTTCAGGGCCTTGATTGGAATTACTTCCGGTATCACTTCCAGGCCTGAGTGATCTTCCCTTGGGTCGGATTCCAGCATGACAAAGGGACCAGGCTGCTTCCAGGTGAGCTTCACAGTGGCCCTGAGGCAAGCCACCTGTCCGGGCTGCAGCACCACTCCTTCTCTCCCCAGTCTCCACACCTTCCCTATCCCCTCTCCTGGGGTCTTCTGCTCCAACACTAACCGTTGATAGGCTGTCTTCAGCATGGGATGGATGTTTGGATCTTGATGGCTCCTCATCTTCACCAGGGGGGTCAGAAGTCTTCTCACTAGATCCGTATTGGTGCCTATGATGAGGGACATCTTACTGGCCCCGGGTGGTCTAGGACACACAACTGCCAGGGTGTCGAACACTTCTGTCTTCCCAGCCACAGAGGGGTCGAATGTCAGCTTTATGGGCAGATAACCATCATAGGGGAAACTCTGCGTTCCCAGGCCCCATATCTCCAGCTCTTCTATCTTCTGTATAGGCAAATGGCTTAAGTGCCTATCGTAGAAGTCTCTGTACAACAAAGTCACTTGAGCTCCAGTGTCCAGGAGGGCCTTTGTATATACTTCTTCCACCTGGATAGATACAGTGGGGGACGGGCCGACCAATTCTTCTGGGTACGGCCGGGTTGAGGTCACTTTCTTCTGAGGACTTGTCTTCATCCAGTTTGTTTTTGACTTTATTCTCTCCTGAGCCCGGTATGCATTGACCCTCCCCACCCTAATGGGAGTACAAACCCGCTGAGGGATGTTATTGTCTCTTGGTTGTAGACATTCCTTCTTGGGAGTGCTAAATTTCTTCTGAGGGGTCTTGTCCCCTTTCTCTGGTGTGTATCTTGGTTGAGAGACCCTAGATTCCTTCTGAGGAGTTTTGTTCTCTCTCTTTTGCTTCCTTCCATTCAGTTTGGAGCTCACTGAAAGAGATGGGCACCCGGTTGACTCCCTCACCGGGGCCCTCTGGAGTTTCCCGCCGGCTGGCGATTATCCATTTTCTTCTTCTTGGGACTGGAACACCTACTGGCAAAGTGGCCACTGCCCCCGCAGTTGTAGCATAGCATCTCTTCTCGGTCCTGAATGGAGGCTGGTTCTGAGGTATTCGGGAACAACTCCTTTCTTGGACTTGGTTTCTCTGCTCTTCTTTGATCTTTCTCCATCAAAGAGGTCAGCATCTCCAACACTTGGGACATTTGTGATTTCAAAGTGTCGACTTCTGCATCTCTTTCCGGGCTCTTGACTGAACTGACCAACACTGGTACAGGGGTGACCTTCACCCTGGCCACCTGCTGATCTCTCTGCAGCGCCTCTTCGTCCCTAATAATTTTTATTAGATCAGAGTAGGTTAGTGACATTCCTCCTCCTGAGGTTTTCAGGTGCAGCCAGACTGGGTCTGAGCGCCGCGCTCCCCTCATGATCTGCTTCATTCGTGCTTCATCTGCATCTTTGGGCAGCATTCCCTTCTTCAGGACGATCTTGCATAACAGCCTGTTCAACCTTCTAACATACTCTGACAGTTTCTCGTTCGACTGCTGGAAAGTATGTTCAAATTGGTAGACCATCTCTGTCACCTTCTCCAGCTGTCCAAACTCTTCCTGCAGCATGGCCAGACAATCTTGAGCTGTACAGTTTGCATTTCCAAAACGGAAGCTCTTCACCGCTTCTGCCGCGGCACCTTTCAGACTTTCTAAAACTCGTTGTCTTTTCTGTGCTTCAGGCACCTCCCATGCCTCTACTGCTTGTAATGCCTGTTCCACCCAAGTGTCAAAATCTTCCTCTCCCGCAGGGACGGGGAGCTCCCCCGAGAATGTTTTTAGTCTCCGGTAGCTAGTCTCTACGTGCACTGTGCTTGTCTTCTGACAGTTTGTTAGTAGATCCCCTAACGCCTTTATTAGTTCGGGTGATATGGCCGTGGCAGGTGCAGGCGTCACCGGAGGTGTCGCTCCGTCTTTCCTCTCTGGCGGGGTACGGGCCGCAACTTGCGGTGATCCCGTTGGTGATAGCTCTTTCTTAGTAGCGTGCGCCCGACTATAAGATCTGTTATCCGGCATCTGCGCATATTTGCATTTACAAGCCTCTGGCTTCCTATCTGAATATTCCACTAGCGTATACTGGTGTGAGGTGCCTGGGTCTGACTTCATTAACCCTTCCACCGTTTCGGTCGACCATTCCTGACCCGGAATGTTAATGACCACTGACTGGCTTGGATCTGTCTTAGTTACTTCACACCACGTTCTGATGTCTTTCGGGTCCATGCCGGTAAGTCTTGGCGGGCTCTCACCGCTGTCTCAGTAATCCCGGATTTACGAGCCCCCACGTGTAGCGATACCCTCAACTTAAGAGAGCCGCAAGTTTTGATTTGGGCCCTGAGTACAGCTTCCCCAACCCCCCGGCAATCTGCTCTACCCGCTCTGGCACAGTTAACCCACAGCAATTTCACTTAAACAATCACTTATGCTTTAATTGTGGGTGTGTGGATTGATAACTCAGACTCATAGACAATGTTGTAAATAATAACTGACTTTACTGTTAGTGGTAAGATAAAAGGGGATAACATGCATGTAACATTTGGTTCACAACACATAAGCAGGTCCCTGCAGTTATAAATCACAATACTGTGTGTGTGTGTACCAGCAATGGAAAGGGGACGGAACGCCACGTGGGGCGACCGTTACCTAAACACCCTGTGGTGTGATAACTAACTTATAACTATCTAACGGATCAGGCCTGATCCCTAACCATGAAACTCAGTCTTTGGAGAAACACAAATCTTCACCGGCACAGGATCTGTAAAGGTGGTGCACTTGAAGTATTCAAAACCATGTATTTGTAATCCAATAGGGGGGGGGGGGGTAATTCTCCCACACCGGAGGTGTTAGGCCTCGGAAGTCTAGTAGGCACAAAGTATAAAAGTAACAGTTTAAAGATGAGCTTTCGCTCGCTCACCACTCCGGAACACTTCCCTCAGTCCGGAACTTCCACCGGCTGTGTCGGTCCTCGTCCACAGCAGCTTCTACGATCGGATCCCCGATCCAGATAACTTTAGAAGAGATGAGTCTGGATGCCACCCAGGCTCGCAAAGGGGGGGGGGTGGAAGGCTCTTTGGTTCGCTCCACAGGCCCCGGGCTTCAGGCCTGGAACAGCACAGATCCGCACAGGTGTCTCTCTCTCTCTGTCGCCCCGTGTCCAAAGAGAAAGAGCTAGGCCTCGCCCCCTCCTTATATTCCTTCCCCCCGACTCCCCTCTCTCTGGAATTTCCTGTCTCTGATTAAAGGGGAACACCCCGCTACATAGGCATCTAGACGCGGTGAAGACGACTTGCTGAAGTTCAAACTGAGCATCAGAATGGGGAAGAAAGTGGATTTAGGTGACTTTGAACGTGGCATGGTTTTTGGTGCCAGACGGGCTGGTCTGAGTATTTAAAAAACTGCTGATCTACTGGGATTTTCACACACAGCCAGCTCTCGGGTTTACAGAGAACGGTCTGAAAAAGAGAAAATACCCAGTCAGAGGCTGTTGTGTGGAGGAAAATGTCTGGTTGATATCAGAGGAGAATGGGCAGACTGGTTCCAGATGATAGAAAGGTATCAGTAACTCAAATGACCACTCGTTACAACCAATGTATGCAGAATATCATCTCTGAATGCACAACACGTCGAACCTTGAAGCAGATGGGCTACAGCAGCAGAAGACCACACCGGGTGCCACTCCCGTCAGCTAAAAACATGAAACTGAGGCTACAATTTGCACAGGATCACCAAAATTGGACAGTAGAAGATTGGAAAAACATTGTCTGGTCTGATGAGTCTGGATTTCAGCTCCGACATTCAGATGGTCGGGTCAGAATTTGGTGTAAACAACATGAAATCATGGATCCATCCTGCCTTGTATCACCGGTTCAGGCTGGTGGTTGTGGTGTAATAATGTGGGGGAGATTTTCTTGGAACACTTTAGGCCCCTTAGTACCAATTGAGTTTCGTTTATACACCACGACCTACCTGAGTCTTGTTGGTGACCCTGTCCATCCCTTTATGACTACAGTGTCTCCATCTTCTGATGTCTCCTTCCAGCAGGATAATGCACCATGTCACAAATCTCCAATCATCTCACCACTGGACAATGAGGTCACTGCACTCCAATGGCCTCCACACTCCCCACATCTCATCCAATAGAGCACCTTTGGGATGTGGTGGAACGGGATCTGAGCATCTGCAGCAACTGTGTAATGCTATCATGTCACTTTGGACCAAAAGGAGGAATGTTTCCAACACCTTGTTGAATCTATGCCAGGAAGAATAAAGACAAAAGGGGGTCCAACCCCGTGCTAGCAAGGTGTACCTAATAAAGCAGCCAGTGAGTGTATATACAGGGCTGGGACAAGGGGCAGGCAGAAGAGACGGCTGCCCTGGGTGCAGCGTGTATTGTAAGAATGGGGGTGCCACAAGTTCCTTCTACTATAAGTCTGACAGGAGTAGTGACCGCGACATCACTACTTCTGTCAGCCCAGCGCTGGAAGCAGCAAGGAGAGCAGGAGAGAGTTGGTAGGAGGTGCGGGCTGTGCTCTCTCTTCCCCTTCTCTCCATAAGCTTGCACATAATAGATTTGCCATCTTTGCCCTGGGCACTGGATGATCCTGTCCCGGCACTGTGTGTGTGTGTATATATATATATATAGATATATACTGTATATATTATTATTAGTTACATTTTTTTAAATAGAAATGACAGGTAATGGTCACTATGAGATTGGCACTTTTGCCCGGCAGCGCTGGGACTTTGGATGAGCCTTCCGCCGTGATGCAAGTAGTGGGCTGGCTTTTGGGAGGAGTTATGCAAGTCTCAAGATGCCTTGATAGGTGGATGTCAGCTTGGAGGAGTGGGCTTTCCTAGGCAGGCTGCATTTGCATAGGTAACGCCCACATGTGATGCCGAGCCTCCATGATTGAAAGGAAAGGAATCCAATTATTGAAAGCACCAGGGACAGTCAGGCTGGGGAGGAAAGGGTTAGATGATGCTGGAAGTCCTCCAGCCAGTAAATGATGCAGACACTATCTTACTTGCTGCGGCTTTTAACGCACATTGTGAGAAGCTCACAGTGTGCAGTGAAATCAATGGAAGCCATTTCATACCAGGAGAGGAGTACAACTGTGCAAGACTGAAGGGAAGGCTGGAGTTCAGCTTTGCTGTAAATAACAATATTTCAGCGCCGTGTTTTTTAGCTCGTTTCACCTCGCCATAAAGCGAGCGGCTGTATCTGAGTCAATGAACAAGGATGATAAAGGACCCCCCCCCCCAACCTGCCCTCCCTAACACACATGCCAGAAGTACTTAGCTGAATGTTGGTGCATTAAGCGCACTCAGTATGATGCCAGCCTCCTGTATGGTTGGAGAGTGGTGGCCCCGGGCTCTGAGCTCTGTACAGCACTCTGAATACATTACACATCTCCGACATCAATGGGGTCCTTCTCTTCACACTTCACTACCTCCAGGCTGCCTCCTCCAGTCACCTTACTGGAGAGAGACGTTCAAGAAAAGCCGAATACCCAGAGGCTCCGCTGCTTCCCAGACCGAGGCCAACCGAAATCGGGCCGATGTAAGCTACATAGAGATCGAAGGCTGAAGAGGGCTGAAGAGAGCTGAAGAGGGCGCCACAACAAATACATACACTTTGTATTCATTTTATTTTGTCTTTAGGCTGCGCTTCCATGATCGTGCAAAAAACACACTTTACACTTGCGGTACCATTCACTGTTAACGGCACCGCAAACAAGACAAGCAGACGTGCTGGCAGGGTCTTCTTAATGCATGGGCACCCCTGGGCACTGCCCAGGGGCCCCAGGTGCATGGGGGCCCCATGATAATCTTTCATACTTTGTACTTGCCAATTATCCCAGATTTCCTGGGAAAGTCAAAATTTTTTACTAAGCTGCCCTGGCAGCATCCTGGAACCTGTATTGTGCCCTCCTGATCCCAATATTGTGCCCTCCTGACCCCCCCCCCACCTTTCCCTGTACTGTGCCCTCCTGATACCAGTATTGTGCCCTCCTGACCCCCCTTTCACTGTACTGTGCCCTCCTGATACCAGTACTGTGCCCTCCTGATACCAGTATTGTGCCCTCCTGACCCCCCCCCCCATTTCCCTGTACTGTGCCCTCTTGATACCAGTACTGTGCCCTCCTGATACCAGTATTGCGCCCTCCTGACCCCCCCTTTTCCCTGTACTGTACCCTCCTGATAACAGTACTGTGCTCTCCTGATACCAGTATTGCACCCTCCTGACCCCACCCCCTATTTCCCTGTACTGTGCCCACCTGATCTCAGTATTGTGGCCTCCTGCCCCCCCCTTTTTCCCTGTGCTGTGCCCTCCCAAAACCAGTACTGTGCCCTCCTGATACCAGTATTGTGCCCTTCTGACCCCCCATTTCCCTGTACTGTGCCCACCTGATACCAGTACTGTGCCCTCCTGATCCCAGTATTGTGGCCTCCTGACCCCCCTCCCTTTTCCCTGTACTGTGCCCTCCTGAACCCAGTATTGTGGCCTCCTGACCCCCCCTCCCTTTTCCCTGTACTGTGCCCTCCTGATACCAGTACTGTGCCCTCCTGATCTCAGTATTGTGGCCTCCTGACCCCCCCCTTTTCCCTGTACTGTACCCTCCTGCTACCAGTACTGTGCCCTCCTGACCTGATACCAGTATTGCGCCCTCCTGACCCCCCCCCTATTTCCCTGTACTGTACCCTCCTGATACCAGTACTGTGCCCTCCTGACCTGATACCAGTATTGCGCCCTCCTGACCCCCCCCCCCCCTATTTCCCTGTACTGTGCCCTCCTGATACCAGTACTGTGCCCTCCTGATCCCAGTATTGTGGCCTCCTGACCCCCACCCCCTTTTACCCTGTGCTGTGCCCTCCTGATACCAGTACTGTGCCCTCCTGATATCAGTATAGTGCCCTCCTGACCCCCCCCCCCATTTCCCTGTACTGTGCCCACCTGATACCAGTACTATGCCCTCCTGATCCCCTCCTTTCCCTGTACTATGCATTTCTGCCTGCACACCTGAATGCGGTAAAAACACATATGCATTTTTGCCGCTTTCCCAGTGCCTTTTTATCATTCCCTGTACCTTTGGGAAATGGACACGTGTTTTAGTTCACGTTAGAATGTGGTGCGGGAAACCCACGATCTGTTAGTCGTCCACTCCACAAATCTGGCCTTTATGAAAAAGTGGCAAGAATAAAACTATTGTTGAAAGAAAGCCATTAGAAGTCCTGTTTGCAGTTTGCGAGAAGCCATGTGGGGGACACAGCAAACATGTGGAAGAAGGTGCTCTGGTCAGATGAGACCAAAATGTAACTTTTTGGCCTAAAAGCAAAAATGCTATGTGTGTCGGAAAACTAACACTGCCCATCACAATTAATACACCATCCACACCGTGAAACATGGCGGTGGCAGCATCATGTGGTGGGGATGCTTTTCTTCAGCAGGACAGGGAAGCTGGGCAGAGTTGATGGGAAGATGGATGGATCCAAATACAGGGCAATCTTAGAAGAAAATCTGTTGGTCTGCAAAAGACTTGAGACTGGGGCGGAGGTTCACCTTCCAGCAGGACAACAACCCTAAACATACAGCCAGAGCTACAATGTAATGGTTTAGATCAAAGCATAGTCATGTGTTAGAATGGCCCAGTCAAAGTCCAGACCTAAATCCAATTGAGAATCTGTGGCAAGACTTGAAAATTGCTGTTCACAGACGCTCTCCATCCAATCTGACAGAGCTTGAGCTATTTTGCAAAGAACGGGCAAAAATTTCACTCTCTAGATTAGGGTGACCAGACGTCCCCGGTCCCCTGAGCCTGTGTGTCCCCGGTTTTGTTCCCGGATTGCAGGGGCGGACTTAGGGTTGCCACCTGTCCGGTTTGAGAGACATGTCTCTGGTCGCCTGTAACCCGGCCAGTGTCTCACCCGACATTTCCGCTTCTGCCGGCCAAAATTTCTCCCTCCCATCTACCCCCTGTACTCGGCACCTCCATGCGCTCAGTGTGCTACAGACGGGGCGTGGAGGTAGAGATCGCGCTGGGAGACTTGTACAGTAAGTGTTTAGGGTATTGTGTATGTAATACACCATCCATTCATACACTCCGCACCCCTCTCCTGTACATACCACCCACCGTCATAAACTCCGCACCGCTTTCCTGTAATTACCACCCGCCGCCATACACCCCGCACCGCTCTCCTGTACATACCACCCAACTCCATACACCCCTCTCCTGTACATACCACCCACCGCCATACACTCCGCAGCCCTCTCCTGTACATACCACCCACCGCCATACACTCCACACCCCTCTCCTGTACATACCACCCACCGTCATACACTCCACACCCCTCTCCTGTACATACCACCCACCGCCATACAATCCACACCCCTCTCCTGTACATACCACCCACTGCCATACACTCTGCACCGCTTTCCTGTAATTACCACCCGCCGCCATACACCTCGCACCCCTCTCCTGTACATACCACCCAACTCCATACACCCCTCTCCTGTACATACCACCCACCGCCATACACTCCACACCCCTCTCCTGTACATACCACCCACCGTCATACACTCCACACCCCTCTCCTGTACATACCACCCACCGCCATACAATCCACACCCCTCTCCTGTACATACCACCCACTGCCATACACTCTGCACCGCTTTCCTGTAATTACCACCCGCCGCCATACACCCCGCACCCCTCTCCTGTACATACCACCCAACTCCATACACCCCTCTCCTGTACATACCACCCACCGCCATACACTCCGCAGCCCTCTCCTGTACATACCACCCACCGCCATACACTCCACACCCCTCTCCTGTACATACCACCCACCGTCATACACTCCACACCCCTCTCCTGTACATACCACCCACCGCCATACAATCCACACCCCTCTCCTGTACATACCACCCACTGCCATACACTCTGCACCGCTTTCCTGTAATTACCACCCGCCGCCATACACCTCGCACCCCTCTCCTGTACATACCACCCAACTCCATACACCCCTCTCCTGTACATACCACCCACCGCCATACACTCCACACCCCTCTCCTGTACATACCACCCACCGTCATACACTCCACACCCCTCTCCTGTACATACCACCCACCGCCATACAATCCACACCCCTCTCCTGTACATACCACCCACTGCCATACACTCTGCACCGCTTTCCTGTAATTACCACCCGCCGCCATACACCCCGCACCCCTCTCCTGTACATACCACCCAACTCCATACACCCCTCTCCTGTACATACCACCCACCGCCATACACTCCACAGCCCTCTCCTGTACATACCACCCACCCCCATATACTCTGCACTCCTCTCCTGTACATACCACCCACTGCCATACACTCCGCAGCCCTCTCTTGTACATACCACCCACTGCCATACACTCCACACTCCTCTTCTGTACACACTACCCACCGCCATACACTCACCACCCCTCTCCTGTACATACCATCCAGCGCCATACACTCCACACCCCTCTCCTGTACATACTACCCAACGCCATACACTCCACACCCCTCTCCTGTACATACCACCCACTGCCATACACTCCGCAGCCCTCTCCTGTACATACCACCCACCCCCATATACTCTGCACTCCTCTCCTGTACATACCACCCACTGCCATACACTCCGCAGCCCTCTCTTGTACATACCACCCACTGCCATACACTCCACACTCCTCTTCTGTACACACTACCCACCGCCATACACTCACCACCCCTCTCCTGTACATACCATCCAGCGCCATACACTCCACACCCCTCTCCTGTACATACTACCCAACGCCATACACTCCACACCCCTCTCCTGTACATACCACCCACTGCCATACACTCCGCAGCCCTCTCCTGTACATACCACCCACCCCCATATACTCTGCACTCCTCTCCTGTACATACCACCCACTGCCATACACTCCGCAGCCCTCTCTTGTACATACCACCCACTGCCATACACTCCACACTCCTCTTCTGTACACACTACCCACCGCCATACACTCACCACCCCTCTCCTGTACATACCATCCAGCGCCATACACTCCACACCCCTCTCCTGTACATACTACCCAACACCATACACTCCACACCCCTCTCCTGTACATACCACCCACTGCCATACACTCCGCAGCCCTCTCCTGTACATACCACCCACCCCCATATACTCTGCACTCCTCTCCTGTACATACCACCCACTGCCATACACTCCGCAGCCCTCTCTTGTACATACCACCCACTGCCATACACTCCACACTCCTCTTCTGTACATACTACCCACCGCCATACACTCACCACCCCTCTCCTGTACATACCATCCACCGCCATACACTCCACACCCCTCTCCTGTACATACTACCCAACGCCATACACTCCACACCCCTCCCCTGTACATACCACCCATCGCCATACACTCCACACTCCTCTCCTGTACATACCACCCAACTCCATACACTCCACACTCCTCTTCTGTACATACTATCCACCGTCATACACTCCACACCCCTCTCCTGTACATACTACTCACCGCCATACACTCCACACTCCTCTTCTGTACATACCATCCACGGCCATACACTCACCACCCCTCTCCTGTACATACCATCCACCGCCATACACTCCACACCCCTCTCCTGTACATACTACCCACCGCCATACACTCAGCACCCCTCTCCTGTACATACCACCCATCGCCATATACTCCACACTCCTCTCCTGTACATACCACCCAACTCCATACACTCCACACTCCTCTTCTGTACATACTACCCACCGCCATACACTCCTCACCCCTCTCCTGTACATACTACCCACCACCATACACTCCACACCCATCTCCTGTACATACCACCCACCGCCATACCCTCCACACTCCTTTTCTGTACATACCACCCACTGCCATACACTCCACACCCCTCTCCTGTACATACTACCCACCGCCATACAATCTGCACCCCTCTAATAGTTTATGAAGTTTTTTTCTCCATCTTATCTTCTTAACATTTTCCCCAAAATTCTAAGAAGTATCTTTTTTTTATCTCATGGATGAAATGTGAGAAATAACGTATTTATCATACAATTATTCCATAAACACATACCACATACACTATACACAATGCATATATCATTTGAGGAAGATATGCTTATAAAATAGTTTACCATTTGCCAAAAAAATAAAAAATGTCTTTGGATTTCATTTTAAAAATCTGATCACCTTACTCTAGATGTGCAAAGCTGGTAGAAACATCCCCCAAAAAGACTTGCAGCTGTAATTGAAGTGAAAGGCGGTTCTACAAAGTATTGACTAAGGGGGGCCTGAATACAAATGTACTCCACACTTTTCACATATTTATTTGTAAGAAAGGGAGGACCCCCACGATGCCAACATCCAATTGTTCTATAAAAGGGTTGAAAAGAGTAAAAACTCAAAAAAATTACATTGTGGGCATAACATGAGGCAGTAAATTTTAAAATGTATCTTTATTACAATATTGTTTAGAAAAAACATACAGAAGACAGAAAACACCCTTTACGTGACTAGGTCAACAGATACCCAATAGTGCAAAGTGCGGAGGCATGGATCCTCAGAGGTAAATATAAGTCCGTAAATCACACAGAAGAGTGATGTATATGTATCAATGGGTTGGGTCCATGTTCTCCTCCATACTAGCTTGGCAATTGGTTCCACCAGATTTTAGTTAGGGGTATCAGAGTAAAGGGGGCTGAATACAAATGTACGCCACACTTTTCACATATTTATTTTAGGGCTGTGGAGATTAACTATTAATTCCTCGATTAATCGATTAAATGTTTTGATCAATCAAAATTCTTTTGATCGATCAAAATTATTTTGATCGGTACTCACCTCTCCGCTGGCTTCCGGGTCTTCAGGGAGATCCGGTGACGTCACGGACACCGGCGGGGCTTGCCGTGTCCATCTGAAGGGCTCCATTGCTGTGCCTTCATATCTGCATGCCGGCGGGACCTTACTATCTGCCACACGCAAGGGCTGTTACACTTCCCTCTATCACTTCCCTCTATCAACCTGGGATTCTACAGCCATCCACTGGGAGTTGTGATAGTTCCCTTCACAGGACATCTACATGCCGACGGACTGATGTTAACCCCTCCTCACCTGGATTCAGCAGTGGTATCGTTGTACACATTTTTATACCAGTATCATACTTAGCTACATGTTTTTATGACTTCTTTTGCTTCCGTTTGGTATTACTCGCACCATTTTTACAGTTTATGTAGCTACATCGGTTTTATCTCCAGTGCAATATTTATTTTGTTACCTACTTGAAGACTATAAAAGTTTTAATGCTATTCCCATCGAGCGCTGCCTTTGTGTGTTTTTTGTATCCTGCTATCCATTTTTCCAGTGGTTGGTAGCTGCACTGGGAATCGGCCTGCAAGGAGATCAGCTAAAAGTAGTTGGATCTGTATGTGCGTTATAATTAATCGAAATTAATCGATTAAAAAAAAATCGATTAATCGAACACGAACAGTTTAATCAGTAACAGCCCTAATTTATTTGTAAAAAAATAAATTAAAACCATTTATTATTTTCAATCCACTTCACAATTATGTGCCACTTTGTGTTGGTCTATCACATACATTCCCAATAAAATACATTTACATTTTTGATTGTAACATGACAAAATGTGGAAAATGTCAAGGGGTATGAATACTTTTTCAAGGCACTGTAGGTATACTTTAAGGGCACATTTACATTTGAATGGTGCGTTGATGTGCGTTATGTCATGCGTTTGTCCTTTTTTTGCGGTAAGGCAACCCATTCATTTGAATACAAGTCATTTATAATGGCCCCTTTTTGTTACCGTCTCTCCTGTTTATTTTACGTTTGACAAATTTCTTTCATTCATTGTTCCAACACAGATTTGTTTGTCAATTTATCCCATTGAGTCCATTTAAGCCCTGACAATGATTCCAAGGTAAGCTTTTATCCACTTTATAATGAATGTTTTATCTTCCACTATAATCACTTCCATAAAGAAAATACCATTAACAATTATACAAATGTATCTGTTGGCTCCATTACGTGTTTTGTTACAGAGTTTTAATATTGATTGGTTACATTTAGTTTTAAGCTTAGTAGCTTTTCCAGCTTTTATATGAACATACTGTTTATTTTATGGTTCTCCTGACAATTATTGTGATTATTTTATTTAGTACAAAATATTTCTTTGGCTTTAATTCTTCATGGTGTTTGTTATTAGTATATTATTATTATTATCATCATGTTTTTAAGTTATGTGTTTTATCATTGGTCTTATAATCCTCTACGTGTATTTATAATATTTGAATTTACATTTGTTTATGTTTATATCTATTTTGTGGGGTGGCACAGTGGTGTAGTGGGTAGCACTCTCGCCTAGCAGTAAAAAGGTTCGAATCCCAACCACGACACTACCTGCCTGGAGTTTGCATGTTCTCCCTGTGCCTGCGAGGGTTTTCCTCCGGGTACTCCGGTTTCCTCCCACTCTGCAAAGACATGCTGGTAGGTTTATTGGCTTCTGTCTAAATTGGCCCTAATATATGAATGTGAGTTACGGACCTTAGGTTGTAAGCTCCTTGAGGGTAGGGACCGATGTGGATGTACAATGTATATGTAAAGTGCTGCGTAAATTGACGGCGCTATATATGTACCTAAAAAATAATAATAATAATTTTGTAGACCTGATGAAGGTAGCCCCTGAAACGTGTTGGCTGTTTCATGTGAATGCATTAAAAATGATCAAATTAGATCCCTGGTGGAAATGAAATTGGAGAGAAAAGGCATTGGGACTTTAATTAAAACAGAACACTTGGGCAGAATGAATCAATCAATATGGTAAAAATTATAGAGTATTTATTAATGGCATGCTTGGGCACAGTGCAATGTAGGAAAACAAAGTAGATCAATAAGTGAGTTACAATGTGTAATAGAGGCATGATTGGTAAATCATATAGCCTTCTAATAGTAACACAATAAACATAGTAACACATGATAAACAATGAAATCAGCAATATGACCAGGAATGACATATAACCATGATATATAGTAAAATGCATTTGATGATTTAGACAACATCAAGCCCATAGTAATACACATATTCACTGTGACATGACAGTTGTGTTGTATGCTCGATGCGTTTCGTGGAATATCTCCACTCATCAGGAGCGGCTAGAGACTGGGGTAACCTACAATAAATAATAATAAGGAACTAATTAATAGTAATTAATTAGGGAGGGAAGAGAGGGAACACAACACAGTGATCCTAACAATCTTACCTATGGGTATTAAAACTATGTAAACAGTAACAAAGTTAAAGTGGATGTAAACCCTATTTTTTTATTTTTTGTTGCTGTCACAATGTAGTGTATAAGATTTCCTATCATCTGTGCAAGGTCTTGCCACAAAGAGTTAATCCAGCTCTGAGCAATCCTCTTTTCTTTTTTCAGTAAGATAAAACGGACAAACAGGAGAAAACTTTTGTCCGTTCCGCCCCCTTGCTGTGAATGACAGGTTATTTGTCCGTTCCGCCCCCCCCCCCCCCAAAAAAAAGAAAAAAAATCGAACACTAATCTGCATGCATACCCCATAAACATTAATTCCCCCTCCTCCCAGTGCAAATCCTCTGTCTATCTAAATCCCCCCTCCAGCACAATTCTCCCCCCCCCCCCCAAAAAAAAAAATCACCCCTCCTAGCACAAATCCTCTTCCCCTATAATTTCCCCTCCAAGCACAAAGCCTTTCCTCCCACCCCGAATCCTCCTCCCAGCTCAAATTTTCATCAAAATCCCCCCCCAATTACTTCTCCTAGCATAAGTACCCCCCAATCATCCCTACTAGCACAAATCCCCCCACCAAAAAAAAAAAAAAGTTGTTTTACATATGGTTTTATAATGATTTGTATATTGGGAACATTAGCTACTGATTGGGCCCTGCTGTGCATGTTCATAGGAGCAGAGCTTTTTTTCCCAGACAATAGGTGCAGGAACTCCCCTTTTCCGAGTCACTTGTTTTCTCCACCCCCTACCCACCTCCGAGCACCGTCCCTTGGTTCCATCCCCTACCCACCTCCCAGTACCGCCCCTTTTAGACAATACAGAACCAAGTATCATTTTGTTGTGCTAAGTAATTTGTATGGAATTTGGTTTCCCCTTCAGCCAGCAACAATAGATCCCCCTAACAATGTACCACTCGCAACAAAAATCCCCCCCCAGCAACAATAGACTCTCCGCAGCATCAACAGATCTCCGCACAGCCAGCATTAATAGACTCTCTGGCAGCCATCAACAATAGACCCCTCCCCCAACAGTAGATCTCCTTCAGCAACAATAGACCCCCCTGCAAAAATAGATCTCCTCCAGCTAGAATAGATCCGCCAGCAGTGAGCATCAATACCCTGCAGCACACCCCAGCACCCCTTGCCATTACATACAGTCAGTCCAGGAGGTGCCGGAACTGCGTTCCCCCGCGTTCCCGCTGAAAAAAAGCCCTGCATAGGAGTAAATAGTATTTAGGAGATATAGCGTTCTCAGCGTGGAATGCGTCAAGATTTGTTCCTTGTCTTGTAGTGCTCTGATGTTTTTTACTTATGGATTACTTTAAAAAAAAAACGTTTCTGGACTTTCCATGCTTTAGTGTGCTGTCATCCACCTCTCTTTTTGAAGCTTCCATGGTTGTGAGCCCTGTGGATTTAAGGGTATAGGCGGACCAACCTGGAACAGTGTATTCGTATTAGAGCTGAACAATTCTGATTTTTTTTCCCCTTAGAATAAAGATCACGATTCTCGCGACATAACATCATCTTTCACATTATACAAAAAAATTGGGCTACTTTTACTTTTTTTTCTATTTTTTTCATTGAAGTGTAATTTTTCCCCAAAAAATTGCATTTGAAAGACCGCAGCGCAAATACAGTGTGACGTGAAATATTGCAAAAAACACAATTTTATTCTCTAGGGTCTCTGCTAAAAAAAATGATATGTTTGGGGGTCCTAATACTGATACTGATCATACTGATTTTTAACTTGTAAGTAACAAATGTCAGAAAAAGGTTTAGTCTTTAGGTGGTTAAACTGACCTCAATTGCAGACATAAGTTCATCCCTTTGATCTAGAAGAGTGGTTCTCAACTCTGTCCTCAAGTATCCCTAGCAGGCCATGTTTGCAGGTTTTCCTTTATCTTGTACAGGTGCTTTAAATCAGAGTCAATGGCTTTGTATTTTGGACCGCTATTTTATCTAAGAGAAATTCCCAAAACATGGCCCGTTGGGGGTACTTGAGGACAGGGTTGAGAACCACTGATCTAAAACAGGGGTGTCAAATTCAAAGGGGGAGGGCGCATCAGCAGTATGGTTTCCCTCAAAGGCCAGTTGTATCTGTAGGGCTATGTATATACTGTAGGGGTCGCACTACATACAGATTTCTGGGTTCAGGAGCACGCTGCATACAGAGTGCAGGGTTCAGGAGTGCGCTGCGTACAGAGTGCAGGGTTCAGGAGCGCGCTGCGTACAGAGTGCAGAGTTCAGGAGGGCAGTGCATACAGAGTGCCGGGTTTAGGAGTGTGCTGTGTACAGAGTGCAGAGTTCCGGAGCGCAATCCGTACAGTTTGCCGTGTTCAGGAGCATGCTGCTTACAGAGTGCAGGGTTCAGGAGCATGCTAAATATAGACTGCAGGGTTCAGGAGCTTGCTGCGTACAGAGTGCAGTGTTCAGGAGCATGCTACGTACAGAGTGCAGGGTTCAAGAACTTGCTGCGTACAGAGTGCAGGGTTCAGGAGCTTGCCGCGTACAGAGCGCCGGATTCAGGAGTGCACTGCGTACAGAGGGCAGGGTTCAGGAGCTCGCTGCGTATAGAGTGCAGGGTTCAGGAGCGTGCTGTGTACAGAGTGCATGGTTCAGGAGCGCGCTGCGTACAGAGTGCAGGGTTCAGGAGCTTGCTGCATACAGAGTGCAGGGTTCAGGAGCTTGCTGCGTACAGAGCGCCGGGTTCAGGAGCGTGCTGCGTACAGAGTGCAGGGTTCAGGAGCGCACTGTGTACAGAGTGCAGAGTTCAGGAGCGTGCTGCATACAGAGTGCAGGGTTCAGGAGCGCACTATGCACAGTGTGCAACATCTCATTTCCACCCCTCCTCCTGGTTCTGACCTCGGCAACCATCACATTCCTTCCATCCCACCACCTCTACACACATCTTCCTCCACAGCCCTCAAAAAGCCTGACCTCAGGATTCAGCCCGCTGAATGAATAAAAAAAAAAAAAACATAGCCTGCCGGCCTGGGTTAGCTGTCAGTGGTGGAGTTTCCTGACAGCTATGCCGGGCTCAGCTCACAAAAAGCTGGCGCCGCTGAAGGGACTGAAGCGGAAGAGGTTTATTCTTGTCTCCTTGGAGACCGACGGGCCGTGCATGCGCTGACACAAGCCGGTGCTGCTTGCAGGACTGAGGGGGAGAATGTTTACTCTTGGGAGACTTGGCAGTGAGAAAAACGAACAGGCGTCGGCCAGAGGTCGCTGTGCGGGCCACTTAGCAAGGCCTGGCGGTCCGGATCTGGCCCACGGGCCTTGTGTTTGACACCTGTGATATAAAAGAACAAAATGTTACAATGTTTCTCTTTATCACTAAGGAATGATGATAAACATTTGCAGGCATTTTTTTTGACAGCTCTGCAGAACAGCTCTGCACTGTTTACATAGAATCGTGGAAATTCTTTATTAAGATCGTGAGGGGAGTTGAGTCGAGATTGCGTTTTTTTTTTTTTAACGATTAATTGTGCAGCTCTAATTTGTATTATTGGAGTGCTTGTCTGTCCCTCAGAGATTGCAGCCTATCATAGAAAGGCTTTAAAGGTGTGCTTCAAATCAGTGCAATGTTTCTATGCACTATTTTTGGGGCTTCAGTCTAAAAAAATAAAAACACTGTTATTTGTTTAATCAAGATGAATCTCTTGGTGCGCCAAGAGATTCTGGATTGAAAAATTACATGTTTGAACACTTGTGTCCCTAAAATACGGCAGAAATGGATGAATGGAGCCGAAATATTGATCTTGTCTCCAAGGCTAATTGCACAGACCAGAAGCTGACAGTTCATTGGCTGGACGTAAAACTAAGATGAATATTCTGCCTTAGCGTCACATTCTTCCATATCAGTGGCCCAAATTAAGTCTGAAGTTTAATCTGCTTCGATTTTGCCTTTCCTGGTCCCTCCCTCCCCCTCATCAACATGGTAAAGGGACACTAAAGGTTCCCGTTTTTTTGAAAAAAAATAACAAACATGTTATACTTACCTCCACTGTGCAGCTCGTGGCCCCGATCCTGGTCTTCTGGGGTCCCTCGGCGGCTGTCTTGGCTCCTCCCCGCAAGCATTCTACACCTTCATGCGAGCGAGCTCGCATGGTGTGGAGTTATTGCGGGCGCGCTCCCGTGATACAGCGGCGGCCATAGCCGTCGACTGTATCACTCAGCCCCGCCCCCCGGCGCGCCGCATCATTGGATGTGATTGACAGCAGCGCTAGCCAATGGCTGCGCTGATTTCAATCCATCCACTGTAGTCAATCATCGGCCAGGCTCAGGAACGAGGAGGATGACGGGGGCGAGCGCGGGACTTTCGAGGGGTCAGGTAAGTAAAACGGGGGCTCGGTGGGGGCGGTATTGTCGGATGTTTTTTCACCTTAATGCATAGTATGCATTAAGGTGAAACATTTTTTACATTTACAACCCCTTTAAGGACATTTTTAAATTATAACCCCTTGGCGCTGGCGCCTCCTGGCCCTTTAACTACTTGCTACCCAGGCCTATTCTGACACTTCGCTCCTACATGTAAAAATCATATATTTTTTGCTAGAAAATTATTCAGATCCCCCAAACATTATATATGTTTTTTTTTAGCAGAGACCCTAGAGAATAAAATGGTGGCCGTTGCTTTTTATTTCACACGGTATTTGCGCAGTAATATTTCAAACGCGTTTTGTTGGGAAAAAAACTGTTTCACGCATTAAAAGAAACAAAAAAACAGCAAAGTTAGCCCAATTTTTTTACATAATGTGAAAGATGATGTTCCGCCGAGTAAATAGATACCTAACATGTCACGCTTTGAAATTGCGCACACTCGTGGAATGGCGTCAAACTTTGGTACTTTAAAATCCCTATAGGCGACACTTTAACATTTTTTACAGGTTACCTGTTTGGAGTTACAGAGGAGGTCTAGAATAATTGCTCTCGCTCGAACGTTCGCGGCGATACTTCACATGTGTTGTTTGAACGCTGTTTACATATGTGGACATGACCTACGTATTCATTGGCTTCTGTGTGCGAGCACGCAGGGACAGGGTTGCTTTACAATTTTTTTTATTTTGTTTATTTTACTTTTTTTTTTCTATTTTAACACTTTCTTTTTACTTTTTTTTTTACCCCTTTTTTCCTATTACAAGGAATGTAAACATCCCTTGTAATAGGAATAGTGCATGACAGGTCCTCTTTACAGTGAGATCTGGGGTCATTGAGTCCCCAGATCTCGCCTCTAGGCTGGGAAGCCTGAAAAAAAAGATCCTGGCTTCCCAGCCCAGGCAGCGCCATTTTTTCAGAGGCTGGGCGGAAAGGTCCACATTAACAGCTCTGCGTCATAAAACGAAATCTGGCTTCTCCGCTAATGCGGAATTCTGACAGTGAAGAAAACGTTGCGATGGCGGGCTGGTAGGGAACTTTGCGATGTCGGGCTGGTAGGGATCGTTTTGATGGCGGGCTGGTAGGGAACCTTGTGATGGTGGGCTGGTAGGGAATTTTGCGATGGCGGGCTGGTAGGGAACGTTGCGATGGTGGGCTGGTAGGGAATTTTGCGTTAGCGGGCTGGTAGGGAACGTTGCGATGGCGGGCTGGTAGGGAACATTGTGATGGCGGGCTGGTAGGGAAAGTTGCGATGGTGGGCTGGTAGGGATCGTTGCGTTAGCGGGCTGGTAGGAAACTTTGCGATGGCGGGCTGGTAAGGAACTTTGCGATGGCGGGCTGGTAGGCAACCTTGTGATGGTGGGCTGGTAGGGAATTTTGCGATGGCGGGCTGGTAGGGAACGTTGCGATGGTGGGCTGGTAGGGAACTTTGCGATAGCGGGCTGGTAGGGAACTTTGCGATGGCGGGCTGGTAGGGAACATTGCGATGGCGGGCTGGTAGGGAAAGTTGCGATGGTGGGCTGGTAGGGATCGTTGCGTTAGCGGGCTGGTAGGAAACTTTGCGATGGCGGGCTGGTAAGGAACTTTGCGATGGCGGGCTGGTAGGGAACGTTGCGATGGCGGGCTGGTAGGGAGTGTTGCGATAGCGGGCTGGTAGGGAATGTTGCGATGGCGGGCTGGAAGGGAATGTTGCGATGGCGGGCTGGTAGGGAACGTTGCGATGGCGGGCTGGTAGGGAACATTGCGATGGCGAGCTGGTAGGGAACGTTGTGATGGTGGGCTGGTAGGGAATGTTGTGATAGTGGGCTGGTAGGGAACGTTGTGATGGTGGGCTGGTAGGGAACGTTGCGATGGTGGGCTGGTAGGGAACGATGGAACGTTGCGATGGCGGGCTGGTAGGGAACGTTGCGATGGCGAGCTGGTAGGGAACATTGCGATGGCGAGCTGGTAGGGAACGTTGTGATGGTGGGCTGGTAGGGAACGTTGTGATGGTGGGCTGGTAGGGAACGTTGTGATGGTGGGCTGGTAGGGAACGTTGCGATGGTGGGCTGGTAGGGAACGATGGAACGTTGCGATGGCGGGCTGGTAGGGAACGTTGCGATGGCGAGCTGGTAGGGAATGTTGCGATGGCGGGCTGGTAGGGAACGTTGCGATGGCGAGCTGGTAGGGAATGTTGCGATGGCGGGCTGGTAGGGAATTTTGCGATGACGGGCTGGTAGGGAACGTTGCGATGGCGGGCTGGTAGGGAACGTTGCGATGGCGAGCTGGTAGGGAACATTGCGATGGCGAGCTGGTAGGGAACGTTGTGATGGTGGGCTGGTAGGGAACGTTGTAATGGTGGGCTGGTAGGGAACGTTGTGATGGTGGGCTGGTAGGGAACGTTGCGATGGTGGGCTGGTAGGGAACGATGGAACGTTGCGATGGCGGGCTGGTAGGGAACATTGCGATGGCGAGCTGGTAGGGAACGTTGTGATGGTGGGCTGGTAGGGAACGTTGTGATGGTGGGCTGGTAGGGAACGTTGTGATGGTGGGCTGGTAGGGAACGTTGCGATGGTGGGCTCGTAGGGAACGATGGAACGTTGCGATGGCGGGCTGGTAGGGAACGTTGCGATGGCGAGCTGGTAGGGAACGTTGCGATGGCGGGCTGGTAGGGAACGTTGCGATGGCGAGCTGGTAGGGAACATTGCGATGGCGAGCTGGTAGGGAACGTTGTGATGGTGGGCTGGTAGGGAACGTTGTGATGGTGGGCTGGTAGGGAACGTTGTGATGGTGTAGGGAACGTTGCGATGGTGGGCTGGTAGGGAACGATGGAACGTTGCGATGGCGAGCTGGTAGGGAACATTGCGATGGCGAGCTGGTAGGGAACGTTGTGATGGTGGGCTGGTAGGGAACGTTGTGATGGTGGGCTCGTAGGGAACGTTGTGATGGTGGGCTGGTAGGGAACGTTGCGATGGTGGGCTGGTAGGGAACGTTGTGATGGTGGGCTGGTAGGGAACGTTGCGATGGTGGGCTGGTAGGGAACGATGGAACGTTGCGATGGCGGGCTGGTAGGGAACGTTGCGATGGCGAGCTGGTAGGGAACGTTGCGATGGCGGGCTGGTAGGGAACGTTGCGATGGCGAGCTGGTAGGGAACATTGCGATGGCGAGCTGGTAGGGAACGTTGTGATGGTGGGCTGGTAGGGAACGTTGTGATGGTGGGCTGGTAGGGAACGTTGTGATGGTGGGCTGGTAGGGAACGTTGCGATAGTGGGCTGGTAGGGAACGATGGAACGTTGCGATGGCGAGCTGGTAGGGAACATTGCGATGGCGAGCTGGTAGGGAACGTTGTGATGGTGGGCTGGTAGGGAACGTTGTGATGGTGGGCTGGTAGGGAACGTTGTGATGGTGGGCTGGTAGGGAACGTTGCGATGGTGGGCTGGTAGGGAACGATGGAACGTTGCGATGGCGGGCTGGTAGGGAACGTTGCGATGGCGAGCTGGTAGGGAACGTTGCGATGGAGGGCTGGTAGGGAACGTTGCGATGGCGAGCTGGTAGGGAATGTTGCGATGGCGGGCTGGTAGGGAATTTTGCGATGGCGGGCTGGTAGGGAACGTTGCGATAGCGGGCTGGTAGGGAACGTTGCGATGGCAAGCTGGTAGGGAACATTGCGATGGCGAGCTGGTAGGGAACGTTGGGATGGTGGGCTGGTAGGGAACGTTGTGATGGTGGGCTGGTAGGGAACGTTGTGATGGTGGGCTGGTAGGGAACGTTGCGATGGTGGGCTGGTAGGGAACGATGGAACGTTGCGATGGCGGGCTGGTAGGGAACGTTGCGATGGCGAGCTGGTAGGGAACGTTGCGATGGCGGGCTGGTAGAGAACGTTGCGATGGCGAGCTGGTAGGGAATGTTGCGATGGCGGGCTGGTAGGGAATTTTGCGATGGCGGGCTGGTAGGGAACGTTGCGATGGCGGGCTGGTAGGGAACGTTGCGATGGCGGGCTGGTAGGGAACATTGCGATGATGGGCTGGTAGGGAACGTTGCGATGGCGGGCTGGTAGGGAATTTTGCGCTAGCGGGCTAGTAGGGAACATTGCGATGATGGGCTGGTAGGGAACTTTGCGATGACGGGCTGGTAGGGATCGTTGCGATGGCGGGCTGGTAGGGAACTTTGCGATGGCGGGCTGGTAGGGAACGTTGCGATGGCGGGCTGGTAGGGAACGTTGCGATGGCGGGCTGGTAGGGAACTTTGCGATGGCGGGCTAGTAGGGAACGTTGCGATGGCGGGCTAGTAGGGAACGTTGCGATGGCGGGCTGGTAGGGAACGTTGCGATTGCGGGCTGGTAGGGAACTTTGCGATGGCGGGCTGGTAGGGAACTTTGCGATGGTGGGCTGGTAGGGAACGTTGCGATGGCAGGCTGGTAGGGAGCGTTGCCATAGCGGGCTGGTAGGGAATGTTGCGATGGCGGGCTGGAAGGGAACGTTGCGATGGCGGGCTGGTAGGGAGCGTTGCGATAGTGGGCTGGTAGGGAATGTTGCGATGGCGGGCTGGAAGGGAATGTTGCGATGGCGGGCTGGTAGGGAACTTTGCGATGGCGAGCTGGTAGGGAACGTTGCGATGGCGGGCTGGTAGGGAACGTTGCGATGGCGGGCTGGTAGGGAACGTTGCGATGGCGGGCTGGTAGGGAGCGTTGCGATAGCGGGCTGGTAGGGAATGTTGCGATGGCGGGCTGGAAGGGAAAGTTGCGATTGCGGGCTGGTAGGGAACGTTGCGATGGTGAGCTGGTAGGGAACGTTGCGATGGCGGGCTGGTAGGGAACGTTGCGATGGCGGGCTGGTAGGGAACGTTGCGATGGCGGGCTGGTAGGGAACGTTGCGATGGCGGGCTGGTAGGGAACGTTGCGATGGCGGGCTGGTAGGGAACGTTGCGATGGCGAGCTGGTAGGGAATGTTGCGATGGCGGGCTGGTAGGGAATTTTGCGATGGCGGGCTGGTAGGGAACGTTGCGATGGCGGGCTGGTAGGGAACGTTGCGATGGCGGGCTGGTAGGGAACATTGCGATGATGGGCTGGTAGGGAACGTTGCGATGGCGGGCTGGTAGGGAAATTTGCGCTAGCGGGCTAGTAGGGAACATTGCGATGATGGGCTGGTAGGGAACTTTGCGATGGCGGGCTGGTAGGGATCATTGCGATGGCGGGCTGGTAGGGAACTTTGCGATGGCGGGCTGGTAGGGAACGTTGCGATGGCGGGCTGGTAGGGAACGTTGCGATGGCGGGCTGGTAGGGAACTTTGCGATGGCGGGCTAGTAGGGAACGTTGCGATGGCGGGCTAGTAGGGAACGTTGCGATGGCGGGCTGGTAGGGAACATTGCGATTGCGGGCTGGTAGGGAACTTTGCGATGGCGGGCTGGTAGGGAACTTTGCGATGGTGGGCTGGTAGGGAACGTTGCGATGGCGGGCTGGTAGGGAGCGTTGCCATAGCGGGCTGGTAGGGAATGTTGCGATGGCGGGCTGGAAGGGAACGTTGCGATGGCGGGCTGGTAGGGAGCGTTGCGATAGTGGGCTGGTAGGGAATGTTGCGATGGCGGGCTGGTAGGGAACGTTGCGATGGCGAGCTGGTAGGGAACGTTGCGATGGCGGGCTGGTAGGGAACGTTGCGATGGCGGGCTGGTAGGGAACGTTGCGATGGCGGGCTGGTAGGGAGCGTTGCGATAGCGGGCTGGTAGGGAATGTTGCGATGGCGGGCTGGAAGGGAAAGTTGCGATTGCGGGCTGGTAGGGAACGTTGCGATGGTGAGCTGGTAGGGAACGTTGCGATGGCGGGCTGGTAGGGAACGTTGCAATGGCGGGCTGGTAGGGAACGTTGCGATGGCGGGCTGGTAGGGAACGTTGCGATGGCGGGCTGGTAGGGAACGTTGCGATGGCGGGCTGGTAGGGAACGTTGCGATGGCGGGCTGGTAGGGAACGTTGCGATGGTGGGCTGGTAGGGAACGTTGCGATGGTGGTCTGGTAGGGAACGTTGCGATGGTGGGCTGGTAGGGAATGTTGCGATGGTGGGCTGGTAGGGAATGTTTTTGATAGCGGTCTGGTTGGGAAAGATGAAAATAATTTGGATGGGAACAGGGTGTACACAGCTGCTCACAGTCCTCCTTATCATAATGCGAGGAAGTGAGACCGAGCACTGAAACGTCAGCTGATTACAGATCTCCGACTCATACCGGCAATAGTAACACAGCCAGCCAGATTGCCACTTCAAATTCGGCAAAACAGGAAAAGCGGTTGGCAGGGAGGAGAGAGAAATTATGATTTATGGAGATTTTTTTCTATTTTTATGAAGCAAAATCTCTAAACTTCCAGCACAGGGCTGACTGTGAAATCGCATTCTTGCCTGCGGGTATCTGCGGTGCAATAATAAATAGACGACATTGAGAACAAGTCCGAGCACACTGTACAGTGTACAAGGGGAGTCTGTTTCTTGGGACGTTTATAGCTGAACTCCGGTCAAAACAAATGTTGTTTGAATACAAGCAGCATGTGTTTTCTTCCTTAGAGCTCTGTGTCCCGTGTATTCCCTCCATGTATGTGCAGAATTCTAACTTTAAATCACTCCCGTCCTTTCCCTCTGTGCGGGATTTCCTTAAATTAAGACTGCTCACTGCTGCCCCCTCTCCTTGTACAGGCGGACTGGTTTTGGCTCCGCCCCATGTCATTTTTTGCATGTGGCCTGTAGTTGGAAGATCTCCTGAGCCCCATCTAGGGTTGTCACCCGTCCTATATAATACTGGGGGAGGGGGGGGGGGGTTCCCAGATTTCCAAGCAGAATGGTAAGTCCTATATTGATTCAATACTTTTTTCCGCAAGTCAATGCAAATATCTTTATTGATGCAGCACAGTGTGATGCATTTTCATAGTACAAACAGACTGGCCACCAGATCCATAACAACCTCTGACGCTGTGCAACCAGGTCCAGGGCCGTCTTTAAGGCAGGGCAAAAGGGGCAGTTGCCCTGGGCCCTGTCATTGTTGTGGGGCCCAAAGCAGCTGCCTCATACTTGCCAACTATCCCAGTTTAAATTCCCTTGTCCCTTGAAGTTTTAGTCCTTTGCTGTGTCCTGATATCTCAGTGTGAAGTGCTGCTACTAATGCTGTCCAGCTCTGCCCTATTGTTGTGTACAGATGCCTCACCTGCAGACCCTTTGTATACATGTAAATAACCGTCATTCATATGTAAATAGCGACAGCATTCATATGTAAATAAAGGTGGAATTTATATGTATATCATGCCCCTCTGCAGTGAAGAGATGATGTGCTGTAACCTCTATCAACCAATCAGTGAGCAGTATTACTGTACAGCAATCTCTAGCAACCAAACAACAAGAATAAATCATGTGCTGTAACCTCTAGCAAGTAATTAGTGAGCCGTAATGTGTGCTGTAACCTCTAGCAACCAGTCAGTAAGTGGTAATAATACGCTGTAATCTCTGGCATATTCATTGTATGTCTAATGCCGTGTACACACGACCGTTTTTCTCGTCGAGAAAAACGAAATTTTTTCATTTTGACGAGAAAAACGATCGTCTGTGGGCATTTTGTCGTTTTTCTCGACGAGAAAAACGGCATTAAAAACGACGAGAAAAATTAGAACATGTTCTAATTTTTCTCGTCGTTTTTCCGGACATTTTTTCCGCTGCAGTTTTCCCATAGGGAAACACTGCCGCGGAGCCCACAGACGGTCGTTTTTCTCGACAAGAGAAAAAATGTCGTGAAAAACGTCCGTGTGTGGGAAACAAGCCGTTCCCTCATTTTTAATGTCATTATTCACTGCGTTTTTTTAACCGCCGTGAATAATGATCGTGTGTACGCGGCATGAGAGCAGGTGGAGAGCGAAAGAAAATGTTTGCCCAGGGTCCAATCATTATTAAAGATGGCCCTGACCAGGTCACATGGCGTCATTCATTGCCGTGGTGTTGGCAGTTGATGGATGACAAGGATCAAGGATGGGCAGTATAGAGAGAAAGATATTAAGCAAAAAATACTGCGCTCATGCCCAACTTTAAAACATATATATATATATACACAATGAATGAAATCTGCAAACACACCTGTGAGACAGGCATGTACTGGCCATCGGGACTAACAGGAGTTTCCCGGTGGGCCGATGGCTCAGTGGACCGGTTTGCTATGTGTGTCTCTCCCTCTGCAGTCCGGGTCTCCTGCGTGTCACAATAACAAGCAGGCAGAGCCAGCTCTAGCAGCAGCAGTGCTTCCACCCCTAGACCCGCCCCTGTGTGTGCAAAATATATCTCCAACCTGTAATGTGTGGAGGACGGCACACAACACTAAGATGCAGGGCTGGATGATGTTATTTCAGTGTCCCATTCCCAACCATCAAAGGGAGGGGGAGGAGAGATATTTGCATCTCATCTATATACCACCTAACCTGGCTCTGTATACCACATAACCTGACACTCTATATCACCTAACCTGGCTCTGTATACCACCTAACCTGGCTCTGTATACCACCTAACCTGGCACTATATACCACCTAACCTGGCACTATATACCACCTAACCTGGCTCTGTATACCACCTAACCTGGCTCTGTATACCACCTAACCTGGTTCTGTATACCACCTAACCTGGCACTACTATACCACCTAACCTGGCACTATATACCACCTAACCTGGCTCTGTATACCACCTAACCTGGCTCTGTATACCACCTAACCTTGCACTATATACCACCTAACCTGGCACTATATACCACCTAACCTGGCTCTGTATATCACTTAACCTGGCTCTGTATATCACTTAACCTGGCTCTGTATACCACATAACCTGGCTCTGTATACCACCTAACCTGGCTCTGTATACCACCTAACCTGGCACTATATACCACCTAACCTGGCTCTGTATACCACCTAACCTGGCACTACTATACCACCTAACCTGGCACTATATACCACCTAACCTGGCTCTGTATACCACCTAACCTGGCTCTGTATACCACCTAACCTTGCACTATATACCACCTAACCTGGCACTACTATACCACCTAACCTGGCTCTGTATATCACTTAACCTGGCTCTGTATACCACCTAACCTGGCTCTGTATACCACCTAACCTGGCTCTGTATACCACCTAACCTGGCACTATATACCACCTAACCTGGCTCTTTATACCACCTAACCTGGCACTACTATACCACCTAACCTGGCACTATATACCACCTAACCTGGCTCTGTATACCACCTAACCTGGCTCTGTATACCACCTAACCTTGCACTATATACCACCTAACCTGGCACTATATACCACCTAACCTGGCTCTGTATACCACCTAACCTGGCACTATATACCACCTAACCTGGCACTATATACCACCTAACCTGGCTCTGTATACCACCTAACCTGGCTCTGTATACCACCTAACCTGGTTCTGTATACCACCTAACCTGGTTCTGTATACCACCTAACCTGGCACTACTATACCACCTAACCTGGCACTATATACCACCTAACCTGGCTCTGTATACCACCTAACCTGGCTCTGTATACCACCTAACCTTGCACTATATACCACCTAACCTGGCACTATATACCACCTAACCTGGCACTATATACCACCTAACCTGGCTCTGTATATCACTTAACCTGGCTCTGTATACCACATAACCTGGCTCTGTATACCACCTAACCTGGCTCTGTATACCACCTAACCTGGCACTATATACCACCTAACCTGGCTCTGTATACCACCTAACCTGGCACTACTATACCACCTAACCTGGCACTATATACCACCTAACCTGGCTCTGTATACCACCTAACCTGGCTCTGTATACCACCTAACCTTGCACTATATACCACCTAACCTGGCACTATATACCACCTAACCTGGCACTATATACCACCTAACCTGGCTCTGTATATCACTTAACCTGGCTCTGTATACCACATAACCTGGCTCTGTATACCACCTAACCTGGCTCGGTATACCACCTAACCTGGCACTATATACCACCTAACCTGGCTCTTTATACCACCTAACCTGGCTCTTTATACCACCTAACCTGGCACTATATACCACCTAACCTGGCTCTTTATACCACCTAATCTGGCTCTGTATACCACCTAACCTGGCTCTGTATACCACCTAACCTGACACTCTATATAACCTAACCTGGCACTATATACCACCCAACCTGGCTCTGTATATAGGGTTGCCACCTTTTCTTCAAGCCAAACCCAATACTAAATTCCCTTTCACACTGGGTTTCTGATCAGACCTGTCAATTTTTCAGGCGGACCTGATCGGAGCCTCCATTCACCTCTATGGAGCGGCGGATGTTAGCGGTGACATGTTCGCTGACACCCGCCGCTATGCGATCCGATTCTGTCAATGAAATCCAGACGGATGGTGACCCTATTTTCCATCCGTCTGGCGGATCGGATGAAAATGGAAAACAGAGCTCTGACAGGTCCATCTCTGCACAGTGAGCGGAGACAGACCTGTCATCTGCCTGCTCAGTGGAGATCAGCAGATCGATCCCCCGCTGAGCAAAGCGGAGTCTGCCGGCAGGATCGCCTGTGTGGAAGAGCCCACTAGCGTATGGCATTGCGCTTGCTTAACTTGACCCATTCAACTGAATAGAGCTGTGCAGCAACTGTGTGCAATGCACAATGACTACAGCACAGTGGTATGGGATTTTAGGGGTTAAAAACAGGTAGTGAGGAGAAAACATAATGCTTCTTCACCACCTGTCAAATACTTTTAAGAAATGATCCACTGTGGATTACTCTTCAGAGTGCTCTGCGACTTTGTTTACACTTGTGGTTGGGGGACAGTAAAAAATAGAGATTGAGCTGTGTTTTTACTGCTACCCAACTGTTTATCTTAAGCTGCAAAGACAGCGGAGGGGGGATGTGCACACACAATAGTCAAAATTCTTTGCATCAGAGTGTGGCAAAAATTGTCTGCACTGGTGGGTTCAGCGAGCAGTAATGCCTGCTGAATGTGGCCCATCCAAGTGAATGGGGGTTTCCTGCATCCCTGTGCAATGCACTCAGTAGGGTTTAAACAAGTGGTGAGGAGGTGATATAACACTTCCTCATTGCCCCTGTCAAATTCCCTCTGATGAGCAATCCAAACATGGATTGCTCTTCAGAGGGCACCACATGTGTAAACGAGCCCTGAGCCTAGGTTCACACATATGCGATGTGGGAACCAGTGCGATTCCAGCGCCAGGTCCTGCATCGCATCTCTCCTGCAGGCAGTTCACACTGCCCTCTACGAACCGCTGTGGGTGTCATTACATTGTTAATGACACCCCCAGATTAGGGTTGCCACTTTTTCCTCAAGCAAAACCCGAACACTTCAGCGGCGCACAGCAAAAAATTTTTTTTTTAGCAAACACTATAGGATTGTAACAGACTTGGGACACCTTTGGATGCTCCAAGGAGAATAGTAATGTGGTGTGAGTAGTGCTCCTTCACCCTCCAATCAGGCCCTGTTCTGAGCCACATTCCTGTCTGAATATTGTGTCTGGGTTTCAGGCGGACTGAAACCCGGACACTTGATTCAAAACCCGAACTGTCCGGGTGAATCCCGGACAGGTGGTAACCCTACCCCAGATCGGTTCGCAGATCGCAGTGCTAACTGTGAACTCGCACAGGAATCAGATCGCATAGGTCAGAACACCAATGCTATCCTATTCCAGTGCGGGGGGTGGGGGGGGGTTTGGGGAGTCCCTGCACTATTTTCCTGCAAATCTAATGCGAGTTCAGCCATTGAACTGTATACAACTGTATGGCTGAACTCGCATTGGACAGACAACGCATGCGGGTGCAAATCACATGCAATGTCTTAGCAATGTTTGCACAAGTGTGAACCCTGGGTAAAGCTGTTCAGCCATGCCAATATATTCTGTGGTGTAACCTCTTGTCTGCAGCAATTCCAAAAAACTTCTGCTGAGCTGGGGGCCAGGAGAAGGAACACTATTTAACCCCCTGGGCTCAAGAAGTGCTTACCTCCTGTGGTGGTGATCCAGACTGTGGCTCTGCACTCCATCTGCTCAGCTGGTGGAGGAACATGAGTTATTAGGAGAAAGTTCTCTATTCAGCAGTTCCGAAAATCTAATCTGAGTCCCGATGTCTTCTTCTATACAGATCCATAATGTAATTGCCGGAAACCGCAGCACAAGGATTACTCCGCCGGGACGATTTGATGGTTTTCGGGCTCAGGCGGAGAAAATAATCCTTGTGCTGCTGATCCCGGCAATTGCATTCTCCGGTGGATCTGTATAGAAGAGGCCGGTGGATCTGTATAGAAGAGGCCGGTGGATCTGTATAGAAGAGGCCGGTGGATCTGTATAGAAGAGGCCGGTGGATCTGTATAGAAGAGGCCAGTGGATCTGTATAGAAGAGGCCGGTGGATCTGTATAGAAGAGGCAGGTGGATCTGTATAGAAGAGGCCGATGGATCTGTATAGAAGAGGCCGGTGGATCTGTATAGAAGAGGCCGGTGGATCTGTATAGAAGAGGCCGGTGGATCTGTATAGAAGAGGCCGGTGGATCTGTATAGAAGAGGCCGGTGGATCTGTATAGAAGAGGCCGGTAGATCTGTATAGAAGAGGCCGGTGGATCTGTGTAGAAGAGGCCGATGGATCTGTATAGTAGAGGCCGGTGGATCTGTGTAGAAGAGGCCGGTGGATCTGTGTAGAAGAGGCCGGTGGATCTGTGTAGAAGAGGCCGGTGGATCTGTATAGAAGAGGCCGGTGGATCTGTATAGAAGAGGCCGATGGATCTGTATAGAAGAGGCCGGTGGATCTGTATAGAAAAGGCCGGTGGATCTGTATAGAAAAGGCCGGTGGATCTGTATAGAAGAGGCCGGTGGATCTGTATAGAAGAGGCCGGTGGATCTGTATAGAAGAGGCCGGTGGATCTGTATAGAAGAGGCCGGTGGATCTGTATAGAAGAGGCCGGTGGATCTGTATAGAAGAGGCCGGTGGATCTGTATAGAAGAGGACTTGGGGACTCAGATTAGATTGTTGGAACTGCTGAATAAAGATAAGAACTTTCTCCTAATAACATTAACTACTCATTAACCGGGATGGAGGAGGGGACCGATTGGCCCCACTTTCCTCATATAAAGTCCCATCCATCTGTCCTTCTCCCCCCCCATTTATCATTAAATACTCATGATCCTCCACCAGCTAAGCAGATGGAGCACAGAGCCACAGTACAGTCTGAATCATGTGTAGCGGGGTGTTCAATTTAGGGGGAGTGTCTGAGTGGTAGTTAGGCTCAGACACACTATTGTTAGGGTTAATGGACCATTTCTGTGCCATGGGAGCTAGTGTTGGTGTATAGTTCCCTGGGGCCTACAGGTGGCGCTGTCACCATAGGTCCGGGTTGAACCACAATACAAGGTTGTGCCTTTTCTTGTACCCTCCCGGCAGCAGTACGGCGGGGCGGGGAACTGTCGGGAGAGGGTATAAAAAGGGGCGGCCATCTTCCATCGGGGTCGGTGTCTTCGTCCATGCCCAGGCACCTTCAGCCTGGGTGTGTGGGTGTCATCTCCGGGTGCCCTAGGCCAGGAGGCCTGGTTCCTGTTCCATCCCAGACACCTTCAGTCTGGGGTGAGGTACTAATTTGGAGGCCCGGAGCCCAGCACCTTCGGCTGGGTTCCGCCGGGGATCGAGGACTCCCAGGGTGCCGCCTTGCGAGGGGACCCGTATCTGGGATGAGGAGGCCAGGGAGGTTACCTGTACCGAAGACCCAGCGCAGAGTCGTGGTGAGGGATGTCTTCTCCCTCCCATGGGCCAAGTACTCTCTAGAAGGAAGTTCGCTTACAGGTCAGTGGCAGTGGCCTAACAGGGCCGTGCCCTATCCACCCAGTCAGTGGCAGTGACTCTATTCACCCGGTCAGTGGCAGTGACCTGTTCTCCAAGTCAGTGGCAGTGACTTCCTATTCACCTGGTCTGTGGCAGAGACCAACCTCACGGTCTGTGGCAGAGATCGTGCGTCAAAGCTGTTTTGTGAAGCCTAAACAGTCAAAGAACCCGGTTCAAGTTTGTGCCTGGACCTCCTCCCACCTAAGCTGTCCTGTGTCTTGTTCCAACCTGTCTGCTGTCAAAGAGGCATATTTATTATCCGTGTGAAATAAATATAGAAGTTGGACTTTCAGTTGGTGTGGACAGTTACATTCCTGGGGGAAACATAAAGACTTGCATCTACCTAAGTAGAGATGAGAATCATCCTCGGGAGGATTCAACTCCAGCCGCAGGCAGGCCCGAAAACTAACACCGCTCAACCTCCTTACCCAGGAGGGTACGGGCTTGTGGTGCGATGTGCCTCTCCCCTCCCTGCGAGGAGCCGAATCACATACACGAAAAGGCAGGTAGGGGGAGAGGTGGGGGCGCTACACATGTGTTCGAGTAGTAGGTGAAAGGAGACCCGGACACATGATTCAAAACCCGTACTGTCCGGGTAAATCCCGTACAGGTGGCAACCCTATCTGTCTTGTAATGGATTTATCTCTGGTTCAATACCGGAATATATTTTCTATTCTGCCTCTGACCCAAATTCAAGGTGATGTGAATGCATGCATGCAAAAAGGATCACACTGGCACACACAGGTCAGTATGAGCTCTCTCTCATCAACAGGCCTTTATTCAGGGTTACAGCCCCTTATATAAACAAAGTAATATAAGCAAACGTCATCCCATGTGTGTGTGTATATTATTGGTTGATCTGTATATGGTCCTTTTCCTGTTGACATCTGTTTTCCATGAGGCATACATTCCAAATCTCAGCAGCCATCTTTTAATAGACGATGGGAGGGGCAGAAAGGAGGGGGTAAGGAGTAAGTAGTGAATATACTCTGCCTGTCATACTTTAGTCAAGGAAAATACTACTGGCTTGTTACATCATTACTAGGATATATATATATATATATATATATATATATATATATATATATATATATATCGTAACGAGAAAGAAAAGAAGCAATAAAAATAATAAAGAAGAAAAGAAAATAATAATAATTGAGTGGTTAGAAGAGACATAACATAGTCAATTTATTAGTTCCATCACAGTATATCACTTAGCCTGGCTCTATATACAACCTAGCCTGGCTCTATACACCACCTAACCTGGCTCTGTATACCACCTAACCTGGCTCTGTATACAACCTAACCCGGCACTATATACCACCCATCCTGGCTCTGTATACAACCCAACCCGGCACTATATACCACCCATCCTGGCTCTGTATACAACCCAACCCGGCACTATATACCACCCAACCTGACTCTGTATATCACCTAACCTGGCTCTATATACAACCTAACCTGACACTCTGGGGTTGATTTACTAAAGACTGTGCACTTTGCATCCAATCATGTGCAAGCAAAAATGCTGTTTTTTTTAATTTTCCTTGCATGTGATTGGGTATTCTTTGCAAAGTGAATCTTTACCTTATTTACTAAGCGCTGGAGAAACCTTTCTTGCAGAGTTAAACTGCACTTTGCAAAGTGCACACTCTATTTGCCTTTAGTAAATCAACCCCTGTATACCACCTAACCTGGCCAATGAGGCTGTAGCAATGTTCCTGCATGATGTTAGCCCCCCCCCCCCCCCACTTCACTTGTTTTTGTGCTTGTTTTCAAAATTAAAGTGGGCCGGTCTGGATGAAGTCCAGGGCCAAATTTTTTTCCCAGTCCATCCCTGCTGTGAGATATTTTCCAATTCACACCTAGGCATGTTGCTTTTGAGCATTTCTGCAGTGCTTTTTGCTGTGCTTTCCGCGTTTTCGGACACATATTTTTTGACGTGTTTTTGATGTGTTTTGCATTTTTGATTTTTTTTTTCTTTTTATTTGCCAATTTGTTGTTGGGCAGATTAAATAATGCAAAATGCATCTAAAACGTGCTAAAAACGCACTACATGCTTTCCTGCAGCTTCTGCATTGAAATCTATTGAAGCAAAAAAAGTAGGGCTGTGGAAATGAACTATTAATTCCTCGATTAATCGATTAATTTTTTTGATCAATTAAAATTATTTTGATTGGTACTCACCTCTCCGCCGGCTTCCGGGTCTTCAGGGAGTTCTGTCGGAGATCCGGTGACGTCACGGACACCGGCGGGGCTTGCCGTGTCCATCTGAAGGGCTCCTTTGCTGTGCCTTCATATCTGCATGCCGACGGGACCTTACTATCTGCCACATGCAATGGCTGTTACACTTCCCTCTATCACTTCCCTCTATCAACCTGGGATTCTACAGCCATCCACTTTTGGGTGAACCTCCGCTTTAATCACTGATCGCCGCCATTACTAGTAAAACAATATCCCATAATTTGTAGACGCTATAGCTTTTGCGCAAACCAATCATTATACACTTCTTGGGATTTTTTTTACCAAAAATATGTAATAATAACAGAATACATATCGACCTAAATTTGTGAATAAATGTACATTTTTACAAATTTTTATTGGATATGTCTTATAGCAGAAAGTAAAAAAATATTGTTTCTTTTCAAAATTGTTGGTCTTTTTTTTTTTGCTTATAGCGCAAAAAATAAAAACCGCAGAGGTGATCAAATACCACCAAAAGAAAGCTCTATTTGTGGGGGGAAAAAAAAGGCCAAACATTTTAATTGGGTACAGCATCTCACGACCGCTCAATTGCCAGTTAAAGCAACACAGTGCCGTATCGTAGAAAATTGGCCTGGTCATGAAGGGGGGTAAACCTTCCAGAGCTGAATTGGTTAAAACTTTTCCTGATTTCAACTTTCATCTGCTGGGCGACAATTTAGTATGAAGACAGATTTAAGTGCGCCCCCTCAGACCGGATTTTCTGTTTTCCACTCGGGATACCGTGGAGGAGTTCTGGTTATATCTGGAGGATTTAGGGATACGGAGGACCATTAGACCCTGCAGAGAGCTAAATCTGACCTTGCTTTTTAGGGGGTCCACCAGTTCAGATAAGGGTCCCCACGTATCGAGTGGGGTTTCTTTTCAACTCAAGAACCCCCCCCCCTTCTTTTCTTCTCTTTCTTGGTGAAGGTGGAAGGAATCTGGATCCTATTTCCTCATTGGACTTATTATTTTCAACATTATTGTCTTTTCTTTTTGCTATGTGGACATAATTGTGTGCTTTTTCAATTTCAGTTTTTTTTTTTTTTTCATTTTTATTGATGAAGAGACTTTTTCAGTATAGATTTCTTTATGTACCGTATATACTCGAGTATAAGCCAAGTTTTTCAGCCCTTTTTTTATGGCTGAAAATAGCCCCCTCGGCTTTTCCTCGAGTCAGTGTACCTGTTGGGTCGCTGGTGTCCATTTTTCAAAAGTCGCGGCTTCCTCCTGGTCCATGATAGGCATTTGACACTCAGATAGAATTAGATAGAATCCGATAGAAATAGATAGATAGATAGATAGAAATAGATTAGGGCTGTAGAAATTAACTATTAATTCCTTGATTAATCGATTAATTGTTTTGATCGATCAAAATTCTTTGGGCTTGCCGTGTCCATCTGAAGGGCTCCTTTGCTGTGCCTTCATATCTGCATGCCGGCGGGACCTTACTATCTGCCACACGCAAGGGCTGTTACACTTCCCTCTATCACTTCCCTCTATCAACCTGGGATTCTACAGCCATCCACTGGGAGTTGTGATAGTTCCCTTCACGGGACATCTACATACCGACGGACTGATGTTAGCCCCTCCTCCTCTGGATTCAGCAGTGGTATCGTTGTACACATTTTTATACCAGTATCATACTTAGCTACATGTTTTTATGACTTCTTTTGCTACCGTTTGGTATTACTCGCACCATTTTTACAGCTTATGTAGCTACATCGATTTTATCACCAGTGCAATATTTATTTTGTTACCTACTTGAAGACTATAAAAGTTTTAATGCTATTCCCATCGAGCGCTGCCTTTGTGTGTTTTTTGTATCCTGCTATCCATTTTTCCAGTGGTTGGGAGCTGCACTGGGAATCGGCCTGCAAGGAGATCAGCTAAAAGTAGTTGGATCTGTATGTGCGTTATAATTAATCGAAATTAGTCGATTAATCGATTAAAAATAAAAAAAGATTAATCGAACACGAAAATTTTAGCCAGTAACAGCCCTAAAATAGATAGAATAGTATGTTCCCTTTAGGGGTGTCTGGGGGAATGGAGGATCTCCTCATCTTCTGGTAACTATATACATATATTTTGAGATATTTAATAGGCCATCATTGCTACTTACTTTCGAAGAAGGGAAGGTTAGAATGAGGGGGTATAGAGGTAGGGGGTTACTCCTATTTTTGATAAATATATTTCAATAATTTCAGTTTTTATGGTATTTTTGCATTGATGTATTCCAACATGGTAATATTGTATTTTGAGATCTACTGATATTTAACTTGTTCGCTTGCATATTATATTGTGATACTTGTACTGACTCTATTCAGATAATAAACTAAAACTTGAATGAAAAAAAAAAAAAAAAAAAAGAAGTAGATAGAATTAGATAGGATTAGATAGAATTAGATAGATAGAATTAGATAGATAGAATAAGATAGATAGAATACATAGATTATAAATAAATAGATTTTATGGAGTTTTTATACATGTGTTGGAAGTTCCTCCTATACTCGTGTAATCCATGAACAGGTGTAACACAACAGGAGACTCTGCAGAAGGAGTGGGGGCGGCAGCGCCGGGCAGAGGGAATTCTGGGAAGCAGCGCTTAGCGATTCAGCCTAATCAGATTCATCCTGTCTTTGATTTAAGTGGCGGATAATCAGACTGGCAGGTAGAGAATGTTGTTGGCTTACTGTCGCTTGTTCTATGAAAATGCCAAAAACTCGCCCAGACTGAAAAGGTAGACGCACAAAAAACAATCCTAGTTCAGGAATAGAGCAGAGAAGACGGATGGGGAGTGTACAGCACAGAGCACACTGATCACAGAACAATGCAGAACCAAAAAAAGAAAACGATATACAAAAGGATTACCAGCTCTGACCCAGATCAGGAGTCTTCCCACTGCTCAGTATGAGGGCCACATTGTACATTGAACAAGTATTTGCAGGGCAAAAAAAAAAAAAAACTGTTTTAGAAAATAAATTAATTACATTTTATTAAATAAATAAGTTTTACTTAAAGCTTTATTTGCAATCAGCATGATATGATTCAGAACAATAAGAAAGAACTTAAATTAAACAAAGCAAAGAAATTCCAAATAAACCTGAGCCCCCATTACATCATCAAAGTCCTCCTTACATCAGAGTTCCCATATGAGTCCCCCTTATAGCAAAGTCTTCTTCAGAGTCCCTGCCGTACATTACAGCCCCCTTACAATAGAGTTCCCCTTTTACAGATTCCCATATGAGTCCCCTTTACATCAGGGTCCTTCACAGAGTCCCCCCTTACATCATCAAAGTCCCCCTTACATCAGAGTCCCCATATGAGTCCCCTTATATCAAATTCCTCTTCAGAGTCCCCGCCGGTTACATCAGGTCACCTTATAATAGAGTTCCCCTTACATCAGATTCCCATATGAGTCCCCTTTACATCAGGGTCCTTTACAGAGTCCCCCCTTACATCATCAAAATCCTCCTTACATCAGAGTCCCCATATTGTTACATAGTAGGTGAGATTGAAAAAAAGACACAAGTCCATCAAGTCCCCTTATATCAAAGTCCTCTTCACAGTCCTCATATTAGTCCCCCTTATATCAGAGTCCCCTCTTTTATCGGGGTAGATGCACAAGTAATGGCTGGGCTACAAATATAGGAGGTAGGTCGGATTCTGGGCCCATAACTCCAGGGCCCCAGCAATAGTTGGCACATGCAAACCCATCACTTGGCTGTATGCTAAACATAAACCGCTCAGACAAGCGATCCGAAGATAGCCGCGAGTGAAGTCATGATCGTAGCTCTTTCTCCCGTTAACGCGTTACGTCCAAACCGGGACTTCGTCAGAGGGTGCGGAGCCACGCGGTCACCCGGCATTCTTATAGACACAAGGTACCATGGAAAACAGGACGCCGCTAACAAGCGGAGTACAAGGAAAGAACCTCATGGACCATATGATCAATTAAAACCCAATCTCTACAGAAAGCTGAACTATCAGCAATCTCCACCACCATAAAAGACTGCCCTTAAATGCCCGCGAATACCAGCTAAGCCCAAGGTGTAGGAGGACAGCCGGAGGGAAGAGACTTTATTAATAAAAGGCTCATAAATAAATATAAGAATATATAAAAAATATATATCATACAAGTACTGTATGTTAATATAAAAAAATATATATAAATTATGAAAAATATACACTGATATAAGGGGGCACTCTGATGGGGACATCTAATGTAAGGGGGTACTCAGATGGGGGATAAAGGGGGCACTCTGATGGAGACATCTGATGTAAGGGGGCACTCTGATGGAGACACTGATGTAAGGGGGCACTCTGATGGAGACACTGATGTAAGGGGGCACTCTGATGGAGACACTGATGTAAGGAGGCACTCTGATGGAGACACTGATGTGGGGGCAGTCTGATGGGGACAATTGAAGTAAGATAGGACTCTGATAGGGACACTGATTTAAGGAGGTGCTCTGATGGGGACATCTGATATCATGGGGCACTCTGATGGGGACATCTAAAGAAAGGGGGCACTCTGATGGGGACATCTAAAGAAAGGGGGCACTCTGATGGGGACATCTAAAGAAAGGGGGCACTCTGATGGGGACATCTAAAGAAAGGGGGCACTCTGATGGAGACATCTAAAGAAAGGGGGGACTCTGATGGGGACAGCTAAAGAAAGGGGGCACTCTGATGGGGACAGCTAAAGAAAGGGGGCACTCTGATGGGGACAGCTAAAGAAAGGGGGCACTCTGATGGGGACATCTAAAGAAAAAGGGCACTCTGATGGAGACATCTAAAGAAAGGGGGGACTCTGATGGGGACAGCTAAAGAAAGGGGGCACTCTGATGGGGACATCTAAAGAAAGGGGGCACTCTGATGGAGACATCTAAAGAAAGGGGGCACTCTGATGGGGACATCTAAAGAAAGGGGGCACTCTGATGGAGACATCTAAAGAAAGGGGGCACTCTGATGGGGACATCTGATGTAAAAGGAGGCTCTGATGGGGACATGTGATTTAAGGGGGGCAGGGGAGTCTGATGGGGACACCTGATGTAAGGGATCTCACTGATGGGCACCCTGTGTAAGGGGGCACTCTGATGGGGGTAAGGGGGGACTTTGATGGGGACATCTGATGTAAGGGGGCACTCTGAGGGGGGTAAGGGGCACTTTGATGGGGACCCTGATGTAAGGGGGCACTCTGATGGGGACATCTGAGGTAAGAGGGTAATCTTATGGGGACCCTGATGTAAGGGGGCACTCTGATGGGAACCTAATGTAAAGGGGGACTCTGACAGGGACACCTGATATAAGGGGGCAGAGGTTCTGTTTAATCACCCTAATCTAATGACACCCTAATACATACCAGTGTTTCCCAGGTCATGACACTGTGTGACAGATTGCCAGTGACTCGCACACAGTGTTGGCAATATTCCCCCTGACTTTTTTTGTTACTGTACCCCCAGATCAGATTGGCTAAGATCCAGCCCTGGGAGGCAGTACTGGGTCCCTGAGCTATATATAAGGTGACAGTGTGTGCCTGATCATAAAGTAGTAGAGGAGGAAGTAGTACTGGATTAGTAAACTGTGTATAGGGTGACAGTGTGGTGTTTGGCAGATAGCGGAGGAGGAAGCAGTACTTGCAGTATAAATTTGCCAGTGGGTGTCTTGTCATATAGTAGAGAAGGAAGCAGTGCTGGATTAGTAAGCTGTATAAAAGAAGGCAGTGTGTGTCTTGTCAGGTAATTATTATTATTATTTAGGTACTTATATAGCGCCGTCAATTTACGCAGCGCTTTACATATACATTGTACATCCACATCGGTCCCTACCCTCAAGGAGCTTACAATCTAAGGTCCCTAACTCACATTCATATACTAGGGCCAATTTAGACAGAAGCCAATTAACCTACCAGCATGTATTTGGAGTGTGAGAGGAAACCGGAGCACCCGGAGGAAACCCACGCAGGCACAGGGAGAACATGCAAACTCCAGGCAGGTAGTGTCGTGGTTGGGATTCAAACCAGCGACCACTTTGCCGCCCAAGGTAATGTAGGAGGAAGCAGTGCTAGGTTAGTAATTGAGGGTAATATCAATTTTAGATGATACAGTTGAACCTCGGATTACGAGCATAATCCGTTCCAGGAGAATGCTCGTAATCCAAACAACTCGCATATCAAAGCGAGTTTCCCCATTGAAGTCAATGGAAACGAAAATAATTTGTTCCGCATTGACTTCCATGGGATGCAATACCGCATGCGGCCAGAGGTGTGGGGGTGCCGGAGAGCTTCGGAAATGGCCGGAAAGGCCCGAGGACACGTCGGCTGACCTTGGCAAACGTCAGAAAGGCTCGGAAACTGAGTATTTCTGTGTCTTTCCGAGCATTGCTGAATGGCGCCGATCGGCTGCGATCATCGCTGTTCGGCTCTGCTCGGCTCCGGCGCCCCCGCACCTCAGGCCAAATGCGGTACTGCAGGCTCTATTAGGTTCAGAATTGAAAAAAAAAAAAGTTGCTTGTAAATCAAAACGCTCGTTAACCGCGTTACTCTTAAACCAAGGTTTCACTGTACTTACCTTATTAGGCAACTTTTAAGGATGCTTTGAAGGCTCATTAAGTATCATAGTTGGCAACATTTCAAAACAAAATTTCCAGGACTATTCCCCATTCCATGTGAGATTATCTAGGCATGTTATGCTTAGTTCTCTGGACTCCCCAAGAAATAAAGTCAGCAGGTCATCCAACCCCAGCATCCACTTGTAAATGAAATACTAGTTATGAGCGGAACGATACAAATGAATCCTGACCTGCACACATTCCAATTGCTCCTAAATGTCTTCTATGTTGCTCTGGGACCGCCCGCTCCATAAACATGATTGCCAGGGCCGACGCGTTTCTCATTACTCTATCCATTTCTCTGTGCCGGTTACAACATATCATTATGCACAGGCAGTTTATTTTTTCATTACACGTTCCATTTCATATCATAAGACAAATTATTCATCCCTCATTGTATGGATTAAAATTTCCTGTGAATGCAGAATACACCGTTATTTTGAAACCAGTCTGAAGGAATTTGCATAAGTAATCTATTATTTACTGATTGCCTTTTCTTCGTTCAAACATTCTTATCTTCGCCATTCGGGGGGGGGGGGGGGGGGCTTGTGCTCACATTCCTATTGGCTACACTTTATAAGTCTGTTTCTTTTAACGAGAACCTGCGCAATCGTCAAACATAATTTAAAAATGGAGTATGTCCAAAAATAATTTTTGGCCATTTGCAGCTTAAAGTGGTTGTAAACCCTTACATATACCTCGCGAAGTGACTGGCCTCAGGTGATACACAGAGATGAAAATATCCCCCTACATAAGTTGTACCTGTTTATCTGCAGTCTTCTCTACAGCCATTCAAAGTCTAAAACTTATAAAGCTTGTCTGAGCTTTCAGAAAGCAGGGGACGAAGAACTGAAGTTAGTACTTACATACTGCAGAGCTCAGTGAAGAGAGCTCTGAGAACTGATTGGAGGGAAGGGACACACCCCCCTTCACACAGGAACAGAGCTGAGGATGACAATTACAGACTGTGTGCTGGAGCTCCCTCCCCTGTCACCTTTTTATCTCTTGGTGTCAGGAAAACTTGTCAGAAATGACTCATGGAGATAGCAGTGGAATGAAGCAGCAGACAGAAATGAAACTTGATGGGTTGATTTACTAAAATTATAGAGTGTAAAATCTGGTGCAGCTCTGCATAGAAACCAATCAGCTTCCAGGTTTTTTTTGTCAAAAGCCCCATACACACGGTAGGACTTTTTGACAACAAACTTCAAAATGAGCAAGTTTTCAAAAAAATTCGAACCTGTGTACGCTCCATCGGACAAACTTTTTAGATTTTCATCGGACAAAAGTTTGCTCAGCAAACAGACAAAGTTTCAGCAACAAAAGTCCTACGGTGCAAAGTCTTATCGTGTGTACAGAAATCCATCAGACTTTTGTCCAAAGTACAAATACGCATGCCCAGAACTAATGTTAAAATCAACCAACAATAGCAGTAGTTGACCAAAGGGTGGCGGTAAAGAGCAGAAAAGAGCAGGAAAATCACGTGATGTTGGGAACGTTTTGGGAAAGTTTGCAGAAAAGTCCTGCCGTGTGTATGCTATGGGTGTTCCCGGCCAACTCCCTTCGGACAAAAATCCACGGAAAAGTTTGTTTGAAGTCCGACCGTGTGTACGAGGCTAAAGCCTAGCTGAACATTCTGAAGTTAGAAGCTGATTGGCTCCCATGCACAGCTGCACCAGATTTTGCACTCTCCCAAGTTTTTGAAGATCAACTCCTTAGGATGGACTGTTTAGGCCCGCCTGTCAGTTTTTTAGGCGGACCTAAACGGACGCTCCATGCACCAATATGGAGCCACGGATGTCAGCGGTGACATGCCCGCTGACATCCGACCCGCCAAAGTGTGACGGAGGAAAGCCCTATTTTCCACCCGTCTATCGGATCGGATCGGATGACTCTACGGTCCGTCGTCATCTGATCCCCCATAGGGGAGAGCGGCGCTCTGACAGGTCAGTCCCTGCACAGTGTGCAGAGACAGACCTGTCATCTGCCTGCTCAGCGGGGATCGACGGAAGAATGATCAAACCTTCCCATATAGACACACTCCTAAACCTTGTGGACAGCCTTCCCAGAAGAGTTGAAGCTGTTATAGCTGTAAAGGGTGGGCCAACTCAATATTGAACCCTACGGACTAAGACTGGGATGTCGTTAAAGTTCATGTGCGTGTAAAGGCAGGTGTCCCAATATTTTTGGTAATATAGTGTACCTTTAGTGTTCAGCTGGCAATATTTGATATTCATTTTTTATTGTTTATGTGTTTGCGTGGATTGCTCTGGTTTTGAAGGAAACAGCAGCGCCAACTATTACTGGGCTCCTGGAGTTATGGCCCCCAGAATCTGACTAACCTCCTATATTTGTAGCCCAGCCATTACTTTTGCATCTATCCCGATGAAAGGGGGGACACTTAAGAGGAAGAAGGGGGACTAGAGTAGACCACAAGAGTTGAAGCTGTAATACAGTGGCGGCCCGTAATGCAGGGTGCATGGGCGCCCACCCCCCTATCTATGTGTCTGGCCCCCTAATCTACATGTGGGCCGCCAGATGCATGGATTCCAAACAGGGTTTTTTTTTATTTATTTTTTAAGCATGTGATTAGAGCCAGAGGCTCCAATAGGCTTCAAAAAAAGGGTGGTACTGTTTTCTGCACCCCCCAAAAAAAATATACCACCAGTAGGGATGAGCTTCGAGTTCGAGTCAAACCCATGTTCGACTTGAACATCGCCTGTTCGATTGTTCGCCGAATTGCGAACATTATGGGCTGTTCGCGCCAAATTCGATTGGCGCGTCACGGCCCATAATTCACTGCAGCATCGCAGTGCATTGCTGGCTGATGATTGGCCGCATGCTATGGCCAATCACAGCGCAGAAAAAACGGAGAGCCATAATTGGCCAAAGCCAGGATGGCTTTGGCCAATTATGCCTCAGGGGATTTAGTACAAGCCCCACCCTATATAAGGTGGCCTGGAAGTCGGCCTTGTGTAGTGTGTTGCGGTGTTGGTTAAAATACAGACGGAGAGAGAGAGAGACAGTGTATTTTGATTTGAGTTAGATAGAGCAGGCAGGCGAGTCAGTTAGCTGTAGTTACAGTGTGTACAGGATATATATGTATCCTAGGTGTTGTATATATATTTATACACTGTATTCAGTTTAGCTAGATCCGTTCCTGTTATTCTCTATACTGTGACAGGCAGACAGGTGATTGTGCTAGCTGCAGTGTTTCACTTAGTGTACTGTGTCCCTTGCATAGCGTTCACCTAAAGCTTACCTGAATACAATTGCTGGTGTTCTGATACAAATACAGGCAGGGAGCTGCAGTATTTTGATTTAGCGTCCTTTGCACAGTGTGCACCTAAAGCTTACCTCAATACAATTTTCACTTCATGCATCATTAAAATCACTGCTCCCGAAAAAACTGCAGTTTTTAAAACTTCTTTTTGCATGGATACATGTCCCCTGGGGCAGGACCCGGGTCCCCAAACTCTTTTTAGGACAATAACTTGCATATTAGCCTTTATAATTAGCACTTTTGATTTAGAACATTCAAGTCCATTGTATTTAATAGGGTTCTAAAGTTCAGGCAAACTTTCGGTCCGTTCGCAGGTTCTGGTGCGAACCGAACCGGGGGGTGTTCGGCTCATCCCTAACCACCAGCCACCACTGCTGTTATAGCTGCAAAGGGTGGGCCAACTCAATATTGAACCCTACGGACTAAGACTGGGATGCCATTAAAGTTTATGTGCGTGTAAAGGCAGGTGTCCCAATACTTTTGGTAATATAGTGTACAGTGGTACCTCGGATTACGAGCATAATTTGTTCCAGAAGAATGCGTGTAATCCAAAGCACTTGTATATTGCAAAGTGAATTTCCCCATAGGAAAAATGGAAAATAATCAGTTTCAGTGGCACTGCTAGTGTATGCAGTACCGCATGTAAACAGAGGTGGGGGGCGCCGGAGAGCACTCAGAGAGGCAAGGAGACACTTGGGAACGGGGTGTTTCCGAGCGTCTCCGAACGTCACCGGCGCCCCCGCACATCTGGCCAAATGCAGTACTGCACCCCCCCAGAGGCTTGAATCCTGCTCGTTTTGCAAGACAACGCTCGCAAACCGATTTAGGATTTAAAAAAAATGAATAGCTCGTATTGCGAAACGTTCGTAAACCACGTTACTCGCAATCCGAGGTATTACTGTATATTAATACAAATCAAAGTTTTTGTGCGTGGAGCTCATCTTTAAAGCGGCATTAAACCCAAAACCAGAATTTTAATATATTGCAGGTTACCAATCATTAGATGCGGTGGCTGCATCAGTTTTCTTTTCTTTAGCCCCGTACACACGGGCGGGAATCCCGTCAAAAAAAAACATTGGGTTTTCTCGACGGGATTCCTGGCAAGCTTGGTCTTGCCAAGCCCTGTGTACACACGCAGCCATTCAAAAGAACCACCGTTCTTTTGAATGGCAAGAACGCAGTGACGTCATCGACTATAATGAGCCTGCGCTCGTCACATTCGATGCCGTCGCCGCCATCTTGCTACACCCCACACTACCCTTGTAAGCTACCGCGCATGCGTCAAAGTCTCATCGAGCATGCAAGGGTTTCCCTGGACAGGTAAGCATACAGACGACCGGGTTTCCCGGCAGGAAACGCTCTGCCGAGAATCCCGACGGGAAAAATAGGGAGCAGGTTCTCTATTTTTCTCGTCGAGATTCACTGCATTTTTCCTGTCGATAAACCATACACACGAACGGTTTTCTCGGCAAAAATCTTTCCCAGCAGTTTTCTTGCCGAGAAAACCAGCCGTGTGTATGAGGCTTTTGGCTCCCCCCCCCCCCCCCTCTGTTTTTACCTGGTGATCCGACCAGTAACACACCTCGTGAGACACAACTCTGGATGAAGGAGCAGAAGAGGCACAGCAGTGTTGTCAGTCTGGGGGGGAGGGGGGTAGTATTAAATGTATCAGCAGATTTAGAGCCACTAACAAATTGACACCAAGCTCCATCTCACACTTTATAATTATTTTTTTGTTCCTAGTGGGATAAAGGTTTTGCATCAATAAATAAAAGCTGATAATTTTAATCACCCCTGCCAGTGTTAAATGGTTTATCTCATCCATGTAAATTGATACATTCTGCGGCAGAGCTTGTGCTTCTGAAAAACAACAGACTCACTGTCCGGATCGTGAGATGAAAAGAGAAGAAAGAAATTCTAAAAAAGAAAACAAATGCAGCCGTCACATCTAATGCCGCGTACACACAACCGTTATTCATGTCATGGAAAAAAACTATGTTTTTCTCAACGTGATTTTTCGTGTTTCCTCTCAAGCCTGCCCTGCATACACATGTTCATGAAAAAAAACGCTTGAGCAAAGCGCAGTGACGTACAACACGTACGACGGCACTATAAAGGGGAAGTTCCATTCGAATGGTGCCACCCAGGGCCGCCATCAGGAATTTTGGGGCCCCTTACACAGCTTCAGGCATGGGCCCCCTGGAGCAGAGGAGAACCGGGGTGGGGTGCTTCCGCCGCAAATTGAGAAGCGGGGGAGAGGGTGCAGCGAATTGAGAAGCAAATTGAGAAGCGGGGGGATGCTGCCGCCGCAAATTGTTGAGGTCGGGGGGGCTTTCGGTGCTGACAAACAAGAAAAAAAAAACAAAGAACAACACAAAAAAAGGGGGGGGGGGGTTGCTATCCAGGGCTCTGGGGACCTCTGGGCCCCTTACAAAAAATAAATAAAAAAATGATAAAAAAAAACAAATTAAAAAAAAAAAAAAAAAAAAAAAGGGGGGGGGTTGTCATCCGGGGCCCTGTGGACCTCAGGGCCTCTGGGGACCTCTGGGCCCCTTACAAAATAATTAAATAAATAATAATAAAAAAAAAAATTATAAAAAAAAGGGGGTTTCCATCCGGGGCCCTGGGGACCTCTTGGCCCCTTACAAAAAATAAATAAATAAATAAAAAATAAATAAAAAAGGGGGGTGGCCACCCGGGTTCCTGGGGACCTCCGGGCCCCTTACAGGTGTAATGCCTGTACCCCCCTGATGGCGGCCCTGGCGACCACCCTTTGGGACGCTTTTGCTGATCCTCGTGTTAATAAAGTTTGGTGAGAGACGATTCGTGCTTTTCAGTCCATTACAGCGTGACGAATGTGCTATCTCCATTACAAACGCTAATTTTAAAAGAACGAGAGCTCCCGTCTCATACTTGATTCTGAGCATGCGCGTTTTTTTTTCCCCCCTCGTAAAAGCCTACACGCGACCGTTTTTCACGATGTTAAAAAGAACGACGTGAAAAACTACGAGAAAAAATAGAGCAGGTTCTAATTTTTTTCGAGCATACACACCACCGTTTTTCACGACCATTTTTAAAAATTGCATTTTTCTCGTCATGAAAAAACGGTCGTGTGTACGCGGCATAAGAATTGGTAAGCTGCAATATAATACATTTTTGGGTTTAATACCGCTTTAAATACGTTGGGTATTTCATCAGCATGCCGGAAGCCCAGGCCTCTTAGCTTTACCTTACATAATCTCCGGCTCTGCCTGCTGTTATGGATGGAGGTGGCACGGATGCAATCATAGTAATGCGGTTCAGCGGGGTTAGCGCAGCAAATGAAACCCATTAACCATTCACTAGTATAAGACACCAGCTGTTTGCCACTTAGAACCTTGCTCTTCACTGCGAAGGTAATAAAGTGAAATATGACGCGTTCTTCTGATTGACGGAGGCCTCTAGCAAATTACACAGCATTAACCCGCAGCCCCGCTTGTGTTTTAATGCATCGTAGATGGATGGCGAGGGGCGGGGGGGGAGGGGAGAAGCTCGCCGTGCGAGAGATCAGCTTAGCTGAATGCTCATCATTAGGTTATTTCGGGCTGCTATATCCTCCTGCGACATCCAACACCTTCAGTTTCCCCCGATTGTCAGAAGTGAAGCCTTGGCATGAAAAACGAGACCCTGTAGTGAATGTGCACATATCCTGTCTCCGTCTTTTCCTCTGACCCCGCCAAACGATCCAGGGGCGGAGTGCTGCCAAAAATGATTTATCAGTTTAGAATTTAATAAGTGAACTTTATGCTAATAGAGATGAGCTGTACCATCATTGAAACAAATGGGACTTTATTGGTACCAATGGGACTGAGGTCTGTTTTTGTTTTTTTCTTTCACCAGGACCAGCGGCGGCCCCTCGTACAGGGCGCAGGGGCGCCGCCCCCCTAGTCCATGCGCCCGGCCCCTAATCTACATGCAGGGCACCGGACGCATGGATTTCAATTTTTTTAAGCACATGACCAGAGTCTGATGCCTCGTACACACGACCGTTTTTCCCGACGAGAAAACTGCAATTTTTTAGATTGGTTCGGGAAAACCGGTTGTGTGTATGCTCCATAGCAGTTTTTCCGATGAGAAAACTGCCCACCAAAAAATTAGAACCTGCTCTATTTTTTCCCGTCGTGTTTCCCGTCGGTCTTTTTATGCTTTTCCGAGGGGAAAAAAAACGCGCATGCTCAGAATCAAGTATGAGACGGGAGCGCTCGTTCTGGTAAAACTAGCGTTCAGAATGGAGATGGCACATTCGTTACGCTATAACGGATTGAAAAGCACGAGGTTGAAAAGCGCGAATCGTCTCTCACCAAACTTTTAAGAACACGAGGATCAGCAAAAGTAGCCCAAAGGGTGGCGCCATTTGAATGGAACTTCCCCTTTATAGTGCCGTCGTACGCGTTGGACGTCACCGCGCTTTGGTCGAGCGTTTTTTTTTGCCTGAACGTGTGTATGCAAGGCAGGCTTGAGAGGAATCACGTCGGGAAAAACGTTGGTTTTTGGCATGTCAGGAAAACCGGTCGTGTGTACGAGGCTCTAATTGGCTTCAAAAAGGGTGGGCTCAGGGTACAGAGCACTGCGCCCCGAGCCCACCCAGTTGTGTGACATTGGCAAATTAACATTGGATAATGTCTTCCTGTTTCTCCTCCTGGCCAATCAGGAAGTGGGTCCTGAGACTCCATTGGCCGGGAGTCCTAAGTCCTGATGGACCTGAGAGGAGAAGCAACCGCCAGGACTTGGAGGGAGATGCAGGAGGGGAAGCTGCCGAAGCCGCGACCTGGATGGGTTAAGTGCGGGGGGCTGTCAGGGGGCTTGGTGGGCGACGAGCGAGGCCGGCGATCGTTCGATCGACGGGGGGGGGGCAGCCACCCCAAGACAATTGAGCACCAGCCGCCACTGACCAGGAAATATGGGACAGTTGTTATTGTTCAGTCGTTTAGTCATGTCTGATGACTCTTCGTGACCTCATGGACCATAGCGCGCCAGGCTTTTCTGTCCTCCACTGCCTCTCGGAGCTTAACTTCATGGTCATTGTTTTGATGATGCTATCTATCCATTTTGTTTTCTGTCGTCCTCTACTCCTTTTTCTTTCCATGTTTCCCAGCATCATGTCAGTGGCGGCATGTCCATAAGGGGTGCTCCCTAATCCATGCGCCCAAGCCCTAATCTACATGGTCATGCATGGCAAACTGTCACTCCCACGAAATTGGCACTTAGTTAGCCACGGCCATGGCATTCCCCCTCCTGCAGACGAATGTAACAATGTAGCGGGCAGTCTGCCATGATTCTGCTCTGTTGTGAACCTTGAAAATTATTTTTTCCACAATGCCTATAGCCAAAGAAGTGAGTGATAATGATAACTTATTTTAAAGTGCTTTTACTGCCTTTTCAGAAAATGTTAAAGTGCTTGTAAACCCACTTTGACAACTTGCACCTACAGGTAAGCCTAGATCAAGGCTTACCTGTAGGTGCAAGAAATATCTCCTTAACCTACACGGTTAAGGAGATATTAGCTGAAAACACTGCACCGATGTCTATGGCGTATGCACGCTGTAGACAACGGCGCAGGCGCACTAGTGGGATCATGCCGGTTTTCTGAATGGGAGCATGCCGGCCCGCGCACATGCGTGTGACGTCATCGCCGCTCCGGCCAATCACAGCGCCGGAGCGGCGATACCAGGAAGAAGCTCTGAGGGGACATGGCGCCGGCGGTGGAGGAGAACGAGGAGGACTTCGGGGGGTTCGATTTCAGGTAAGTGCCACATAATGAGCTAGTATGCTATGCATACTAGCTCATTATGCCTTTCTCTTGCAGGGGTTTATTTTTCAGCAAATGTTTTAGAGGGTTTACTTCCTCTTTAATAACCTAATGGCATATTTTGAACACAGGTTCAAGAAGAAAAAAAAAAAAGCATGCACTACAACCAAAATGCACAGGTGGTTCACATGTGTGTTAGCAGTGCTGCTCGATTAGGGGTGCAGGGGCGCCGCCCTCCTAATCCATGTGCCCGGCCCCTAATCTACACACAGGGCGCCGGACGCATGGATTTCAATTTTTTTTAAGCACACGATTAGAGCCTGAAGCCCTGTACACACGGGCGGGAATCCCGTCGTAAAAAAAGTTGGTTTTCTTGACGGGATTCCCGTCAAGCTTGCCTTTCAACCGCCGTTCTTTTAAATGGCAAGAACGCGGTGACGTCATCGACTACGACGAGCCGGCGCTCATCACATTCGATGCCGTCGCCTCCATTCTTACTACACCCCACACTAACCTTGTATGTTGCCGCACATGCGTCAAAGTCTTTTCGAGCATGCACGGGTTTACCCTGGACAGGTAAGCATACAGATGACCGGTTTTCTCGGCAGGAGAACTCTGCCGAGAATCCCGACGAGAAAAATAGAGAGCAGGTTCGTTATTTTTCTCGTCAAGATTCCAGGCAGTTTTCCAGACGAGAAACCATACACACGAACGGTTTTCTCGGCAAAAAACTCTCCCAGCAGTTTTCTTGCTGAGAAAACCGGTCGTGCGTACGAGGCTTTAGGCTTCAAAAAGGGTGGGCTTGGGGCGGAGAGAACCACCCAGTTGTGTGACAATAGCGAATTAATATCTGCTGTTGTCTTCCTGCTTCTCCTCCCGGCCAATCAGGAAGACCTGATTGGCCGAGAGGAGAAGCGACCGTATTGGCCGGGAGCAGAAGCAGGGGGGAAGCTGCCAAAGAGGAGATCCAGGGGGAAGTCGCCGAAGCTGCCCGCGACCTGGATGGGACTGGTGGGCGGATGGGCGAGCCGCGGGGTTAGGTTTGTTTGCCGATTGACCGAGCGAAGGGGGGGGGGGTAGGTGGGGGGTTTGATCGACCGAACGGGAGGGTCTCGTGGTTTTTTGACGCCCTCGCAAAAAAAAAAGTAGCACCAGCCGCCACTGTGTGTTGAGGTGCTCTAACAAGATGCATTGGGGTGCCATTCTAGGTGATAGCTTGAATGGGCCCTAAAAATTTAAATTCCAGACAGTTTTGTGTAAGTTTCTCATTCACACTGCTCCTCCAGGTAGGTCCCCCCTCTGGCAGAAGGTATGAAAGCAGCCCAGAGTCATACAAGCATTGGGTCACCAGCCTAGAGATGGGTAGATGTATATTGCTGAATTACTTCCCTGCTCACGTTGTTCACATGTATCTTTCTCAGCGGCATCCCAGGTAAAGCCTTAATTACCATGCCCTTCAATCTGCAAATGAGCCTTTGTTTTATGAAAAAGAAAAGCCTCAGGCGGAGAGAAACCTGCAAATTCATCTTAAGAAGATGTTTCCTCTATGATGAAGAATTGTTCCTTTCATGAGAGTGATTGCAAACCTTCCTTTGGGTTGTAATCACGCTTTGCGCTTCACATAGCGGCCTCCATGAGTGAACCAAAATCCAATTAATGAAAGAGCCAGGGACAGCTAGGCTAGGGAGGAAAGAGCTAGATGATGCTGGATCGGATGTCCTCCAGCCAGGAAATTAAGCACAGGCTCTGTCTTGCTGCATTATCTAATGCAGCATTTCTTAACCAGAAGGCCACGAATACAGGACGCACCTTGCCCAGGATCAACATCATGAACTGCCATGGGGCTAGGGTGCCCACGTGTCCCGGATTGCCCAGGACTGTCCCGCAATTGACATGTCTGTCCTGGGTCCCGGGCACCTTCATTCCAGGACAATACAATGTCCCGGAATGAAATAGAGGACACAGCCACCCCCTACTAACTAGTAACTACATTTCTGGAGCTGGTTGCTAGGGTCAGCGCTGCCTGGCATCTTGCAACCAGTGACAATTTACTCTCAGACAGTGAGGCCTGCGCCTAGTGCAGCACTGCTGTCCCCGCCCACCTCGGCACCTCCTCCTTCTCTGGCACCCAGCAGGGACTGGTGTGATCTTCACTCTCCAGATAGTGACGCCACTCCTTTCCTTCTACGCACGTGGCTCATGAAGTGACAGCAGCACTGCATCTGGTGGCAAGTGGCACATTCACCTGACAAATAACCCGCCGCCAAATTCCCCATCAACCCCCAGACTATTTGTTTCCCCCGCCCCCCCTCCCCCCTTACCTTTTTTTGGGGGGAAGGTGAGTGAAGGGGTGTGTCCCTGAATGGTAGTTTGGAAATGTGCTCACCCTACATGGGGTGGGCCAGCCACTAGCACCATAACAACCAATGAAATGTTAGGGCCAGGATGCACAGTATCCCTCCTTCCCGCACCGCGGCAATGCATGATACTCATGGTAAGTAACATTTAATACTTATGGGGTGCTTTGAAACTGACCTATAAGCAAGTAGAGCCAATAACCTGATTCTTGCAACAAATGGCTCTATGGTGGATATTGTTTTTGTTACTTTGTAACATATTATGTAAAGTAGAAAAAATGTGGAGTGTTAATAAAGAAAAAAGAAAAAAACCCAACCATTAGCAGATGAACTGATATTCACAGATACACTAAATTACCAAAAGTATTGGGACACCTGCCTTTACACGCACAAATTAACTTTATTGGCATCCCAGTCTTAGTCTGTAGGGTTCAATATTGAGTTGGCCCACCCTTTGCAGCTATAACAGCTTCAACTCTTCTGGGAAGGCTGTCCACAAGGTTTAGGAGAGTCTATGGGAACGTTTGACCATTCTTCCAGAAGCGCATTTGTGAGGTCAGGCACTGATGTTGGAACAGAAGGCCTGGCTCGCAGTCTCCACTCTAATTCATCCCAAAAGTGTTCGGGTTGAGGTCAGGACTCTGTGCAGGCAAGTCAAGTTCCTCCACCCCAAACTCGCTCATCCATGTCTTTATGGACCTTGCTTTGTGCACTGGTCTAAATCATTTGGTGGAGGGGGGATTATGGTGTAGGGGTGTTTTTCAGGGGGTTGGGCTTGGCCCCTTAGTTCCAGTGAAGGGAACTCTTAGGGCGTCAGCAGACCAAGACATTTTGGACAATTTCATGCTCCCAACTTTTTGGGAACAGTTTGGGGATGGCCCCTTCCTGTTTCAACATGACTGCGCACATAAAACATGGGTTTATGTGTATAAGATTTACCCACAATCCCATGTTTTTCTCACACAGTTAAGAGGGAGAAACTGATTCTGTTGAAAAGGTACTGTTATATTCAAGCTAAGTCATATATTATTATACTATGTGGTTGATTTACTAAAGGCAAATCCACTTTGCACTACAAGTGCACTTGGAAGTGCAGTCGCTGTAGATTGGAGGAGATCTGAGGGGTAGATCATAAAATGAGGGGAAGCTCTGCTGATTTTATCATCCAATCATGTGCAAGCTAAAATGCTGTTTTTTATTTTCCTTGCATGTCCCCCTCAGATCTAGAATGACTGCACTTGCAGTGCAAAGTCGATTTGCCTTTCGGAAATAACCCCCTATATGTTATAATATAATATTTTTTTTATTTATCTATTTACTTTAAAATTACTGGTTGGAAGTTATAACTTCAAACTTCAGTAATTTGTCCGTTAAGCCACCTGCTTGAGTACAGATACAAAAAATATATAAAAATTATTATGTTTCATGAATAAAAAAAAGAACACTTATGCCTTGTACACACGGTCGGAATTTCCGACGGAAAAAGTCAGACGGAATTTTTTAATCGGATATTCCAACCGTGTGTATGCCCCATCGGACTTTTTCCGTTGGAAATTCCGACGGAGTTCGAAAGGGAACATGTTCTCTTTTTTTCCGACAAAAAAAAAAATTATATCGGAAATTCCGTTCGTCTGTATGGAACTCCGACGGAGAAAAAAAACACGCATGCTCAGAATCAAGTTGAAGCATGCTCGGACGCATTGAACTTAATTTTTCTGGGCTTGTCGTAGTGTTGTACGTCATTGAGGGTCGGAATTTGGTGTGACAGTGTGTATGCAAGACAGCTTGAACGGAATTCCGTCTGAAAAATCCGTCGGAGTTTATCCCAACGGAAAATCCGATCGTGTGTACAAGGCATAACATTAGCCCAATTTTTTTGTATAATGTGAAAGATAATGTTACGCCGAGTAAATACCTAACATGTCACACTTTAAAATTGCGAACACTTGTGGAATGGCGCCAAACTTCAGTACTTATAAATCTCCATAGGCTGTCGCTTTAATTTTTTTTTTTTACAGGATATATGTTTAGAGTTACAGAGGAGGTCTAGTGCTAGAATTATTGCTCTCGCTCTAACGTTCGTGGCGTATGTAACCTGTGTGTATCTGGCTAGTATCTGATACTAGCCAGTGCCTCATCAGCCACTCACCTCACCACACGTCCCTGCAACACGGCTCCCCTTCACCCGTTCTGCCTTCTTCTGGCCCTGGCAGGCCCCTCGGCCCCAGCGGCCCCTTACAGTTGTATCAGCTATACTCCCCTGATGGCGGCCCTGGTGCTCTGGACATCTTACAGATACAACTAACCCTTTGAGGGAAGCTAAAATGCTGATGTGGTAAAATTTAATTTGACACCCGGCCCCCGCTTTAAGGGTTGGTTCACACCATGAATTGCACAACAACGCTCTTTGCATTCTTTTGCTATTCATATGCGATCCGGGTGCAGTGCGATTTCAGCCCATTCATTTGAATGGGCTAAAATCGCGCCAGGCCGCACCAAAAGTAGAGCATGCATACACAGCAACTGAATCGAGTGGCATGCGATCTGGTGCAGGAAAATGCACTTCGTTTGTGATTTGCGTTTGGGGTGTCATTACCCACTTGCTTACATATACCCCCTTCCTGCCCAGGCGAAATTTCAGCTTTCGGCACTGTCACGCTTTGAATGACAATTGTGCGGTCGTGCGCCGTGGCTCCCAAACAAAATTGACGTCCTTTTTTTCCCCACAAATAGAGCTTTCTTTTGGTGGTGTTTGATCACCTCTGCGATTTTTATTTTTTGCGCTATAAACAAAGAAATAGCGTCATTTTTGGAAAAAAAACAATATTTTTTGATTTTTGCTATAATAAATATCCCAATTTTTTTTTTAATATTTTTTTCCTCAGTTAAGGCCGATACGTATTCTTCTACATATTTTTGGTAAAAAAAAAAATCACAATCTGGGTTTATTGATTGGTTTGCCCAAAAGTTATAGCGTTTACAAAATAGGGGGTAGTTTTGTGGCATTTTTATAATTTTTTTTTTTTTACTAGTAATGGGGGCGATCAGAGGTTTTTTTCATGACTGCGACATTATGGCGGACACATCGACACTTTTGACACTATTTTGGGACCATTCACATTTATACAGCGAACAGTGCTATAAATATGCACCGATTACTGTATAAATGACACTGGCAGGGAAGGGGTTAACACTAGGGGGCGAGGAAGGGGTTAAATGTGTGCCCTGGGAGTGATTACTACTGTGGGGGGAGGGGAGTGACTGGGGGAGGAGACCGATCTGTGTCCCTATGTACAAGGGACACAGATCGGTCTCCTCTCCCTGACAGGATGTGGGTCTCTGTTTACACACACAGATCCACATCCTTGTCTGTGTACCGGCCGATCGCGGGTACCTGGCGGACATTGCGGGCGCCAGGCACGCGCATCGGCATTACAGTGACGCGCTACCCAGTGGCCGGAGGAGCGGAGGCCGTAAAAAGACAGCCTCCCGGCATTGTAGAGCCACCTTGCGGCCGTATATAGTCGTACGGCGGGCGCGAGGTGGTTAATTTAACACTGACACCAACTGCAGATCACAGTGCAGTGTGTTTTAAACACCAAATTTTAATAGAGTATCCGCCAAGAGACTAATGCTAGCCATACCGGCAGTGGCAGACGCTCATAAGGGGCCCCCTAATCTCCATGCAGGGCGCTGGACGCATGGATTTCAATGTTTTTTTTTTTTGAAGCACATGATTAGAGCACCGGGCGCGAGCCCACCCACTTGTGTGACATTAGCAAATTAATATTCTCTATTTTCTTCCTGCTTCTCCTCCCAGCAAATCAGGAAGCAAGTCTTAAGACCTGATGGGCCGAGAGGAGAAGCGACTGTCCGGCCTCTCCCAGAACACCCTATGCTCCTTTTCTCCAGTGACTCTGGGCTGTGTTAGTGGTCAGCGCTCCGCCATTGACTCGGTACGGGAGGTGCTGGGCTCCTGAGGGCCCCCCCGGTGCAGTGAAGTTAGGGACGGAGAGAGAGATGAGCCGGCTGCGGACATTCTGGGACTGGTCGGGCTTGGTGTCCCCCCATCACCTGGCTCGAGCCGGCTTCTTCTATCTGGGCACCGGGGATTGGGTCCAGTGCTTCTCCTGCTGGGGGATCCTCCGGAGCTGGGAGCCCAGGGACTGGCCTGATACCGAGCATGGCTAATACTTCCCTACCTGGTCCCTTCCTCCGGGGGAACCAAGCCCAGCAACGTCCCCATCCCCCCAGCAACCGGACCTAACTGATGCACACATCCTCAGCCAGCCCCATCGACTACTCGGGGAGCAGGAGAACGACGACCCCGCCATCTACCCAGAGCTACTGGACATGACCAGCAGCATTGGAACCAACTGGCCACAACACACCATGCTCAGCTGCTGGATTCTTCTATACCAGTATGTACTTTGAGGAACTGGGATCATACCCCTTTTATACTATTATGTACTGGGAGGACTGGGGTCATACCCCTTCTATACCGGTATGTACTGGGAGGACTGGGATCATACCCCCACTATAAGGGGGATTCATCTATACTGGTATGTACTGGAAGGAACTGGGATCATACCCAATCTATACTGGCATGTACTGGGATCATACCCCCACTATAGGGGGATTTTTCTATACTGGTATGTACTGGGGGGAGACTGGGATCATACCCTACCATAGGCTCTATTGACCTTGCGATCGGGGGGTGTTTGCTTGCCGCCCCCTCCCCCAAAAAATGTAACACCAGCCGCCACTGCATACCGGGTCAGATTTTGGCCAGAATTCAAGCTGGGAATGACCTTGTTGGCACCCTATAAACCTAATAATTCTGATTTTATATCCGTGGGTTCCATTCCTGAAAGTCGCCATTTATTTTCCTGTTGTAGTTTTTTGTTGGTTTGGGGTGATGACACTCTAGGATTTTCGCCCAGTGTCACCCGACCTCTCTTTTTCTCATTCCTGCACTATGATGAATTTTCGGAGGATAGAGCAGAGCAAAATTTTTTGACGGAGTCATGTTGACCCTATAAGAGCGCTGATCCCTGGGGTCAGCCTGTCTGGATTAAGTATTCCATCAATATGCTACGTCAGCTGTAAAGCCAACAAAGAGCTTAAATCTTTTTCTGACCTGCAGGAATATGACGTATCGGCTCAATCCCATTTTCTGCTGCTCGCTGTTCTTGAATATAGCGCACTTGTTTAAGGCGGTGGATCGAGCAATGAGACTCTGCATGCAATTGCCAATAGCAAACAGTTCAATTTCACTTTACATTAACAGCATTTAGAATGGTACAAAAAAGACAGATCATTGCTGGTTGCCGTATATAACCATATTTTGTATGTTTCTATCCTCTCTTGTCCTATGTCAGTGTTCTTCATCTCTTTTATCACCATCTTGAATTGCTATGTTTAAGGCTACATTCAGATGGCTGGATATCTGCGGTCAGGGGCGGCTGCTGGGAAGGTTCAGCAGATTCTTGCCGCCGGCTGTAAACACTGCGAGCAACCAGCTGCAGCTATCAGCTGCAATTGTCAGATTTGTACAAATTAATGACAGGCCAGGTGCCACTGCTGTTCACACGTAACTACTAATCCGAGTGGTTACATGTGTATGGAGCCTCTGACCGATGCTGGACGCAGCCAGTGTACACCCAGGGTCAGGCTTGTACACACGACCGGTTTTCTCAGCAAAAAAGGACAAGAAAACTGCTTGCAGAGCTTTCTTGCCGAGAAAACCGGCTGCGTGTACGAGGCTTTCAGTTTTCTCGTCAAGAAAACTGCCCAGATTCTCGATGAGAAAAAAGAAGACCTGCGGTCTTTTTTCTCGTTGAGAATCTCGTCGGCCTGTTTCTCAACGAGAAACCCGAGTGTGTGTACACTTACCTGTCGCCGTGGAAACCCGCGCATGCTCGAAATTACTTTGACGCATGCGCGATAGCTTCCCAGGCATAGGCATAGGGTGTAGCAAGATGACGGCGACGGCATCGAATGTGACGAGCGCACGCTCGTCGTAGTCGATGACGTCACCGCGTTTGTGCCATTCAAAAGAACGGCGGTTCTTTTGAATTGTACGTGTGTACACACGGCCGGGACAAGTTTCTTGTCAAGAAAAACTACGTTTTTTTCCTGGCGAGAATCTCGGCCGTGTGTACGAGGCTTCAGTGTTTCTACAGAGTTTGGAATGAACACAAGCTGTAGCCAGACAGAGGGGAAAGCAAATAGAATTTCGGGATGTATCACCAGAGGGGTCACCAGCAGAAGAAAGGAGGTCCTGATTCCTCTATATAGATCTTTATATCACCAGAGGGGTCACCAGCAGGAGGAAGGGGGTCCTGATTCCTCTATATACAGTATCTCACAAAAAGTAAGTACACCCCTCACATTTTTGTAAATATTTTCTTCTATCTTTTCATGTGACAACACTGAAAAAATGACACTTTGCTACAATGTAAAGTAGTGAGTGTACAGCTTGTATAACGGTGTAAATTTGCTGTCCCCTCAAAATAACTCAACACACAGCCATTAATGTCTAAACCGCTGGCAACAAAAGTGAGTACACCCCTAAGTGAAAATATCCAAATTGGGCCCAAAGTGTCAATATTTTGTGTGGCCGCCATTATTTTCCAGCACTGCCTTAACCCTCTTGGGCATGGAGGTCACCAGAGCTTCACAGATTTCCACTGGAGTCCTCTTCCCCTCTTCCCCTCCTCCATGACGACATCACGGAGCTGGTGGATATTAGAGACCTTGCACTCCTCCACCTTCCGGGATGCCCCACAGATGCTCAATAGGGTTTAGGTCTGGAGACATGCTTGGCCAGTCCATCACCTTTACCCTCAGCTTCTTTGGCAAGGCAGTGGTCATCCTGGAGGTGTGTTTGGGGTCGTTATCATGTTGGAATACTGCCCTGCGGCCCAGTCTCTGAAGGGAGGGGCTCATGCTCGGCCTCAGTATGTCACAGTACATGTTGGCATTCATGGTTCCCTCAATGATCTGTAGCTCCCCAGTGCCGGGAGCACTCATGCAGCCCCAGACCATGACACTCCCACCACCATGCTTGACTGTAGGCAAGACACACTTGTCTTTGTACTCCTCACCTGGTTGCCGCCACACACGCCTGACACCATCTGAACCAAATAAATTTATCTTTGTCTCATCAGACCACAGGACAGGGTTCCAGTAATCCATGTCCTTAGTCTGCTTGTCTTCAGCAAACTGTTTGCGGGCTTTCTTGTGCATCATCTTTAGAAGAGGCTTCCTTCTGGGACGACAGCCATGCAGACCAATTAGATGCAGTGTGCGGCGTATGGTCTGAGCACTGACCCCCCACCCCTTCAACCTCTGCAGCAATGCTGGCACTGGCAGCACTCATACGTCTATTTCCCAAAGACAACCTCTGGATATGACACTGAGCAGGTGCACTTAACTTCTTTGGTCGGCCATGGCGAGGCCTGTTCTGAGTGGAACCTGTCCTGTTAAACCGCTGTATGGTCTTGGCCACCGTGCTGCAGCTCAGTTTCAGGGTCTTGGCAATCTTCTTATAGCCTCGGCCATCTTTATGTAGAGCAACAATTCTTTTTCTCAGATCCTCAGAGAGTTCTTTGCCATGAGGTGCCACGTTGAGCTTCCAGTGACCAGTATGAGAGAGTGAGAGCGATAACACCAAATTTAACACACCTGCTCCCCATTCACACCTGAGACCTTGTAACACTAACGAGTCACATGACACCAGGGAGGGAAAATGGCCAATTGGGCCCAATTTGGACATTTTCACTTAGGGGTCTACTCACTTTTGTTGCCAGCGGTTTAGATATTAATGGCTGTGTGTTGAGTTATTTTGAGGGGACAGCAAATTTACACTGTTATACAAGCTGTACACTCACTACTTTACATTGTAGCAAAGTGTCATTTCTTCAGTGTTGTCACATGAAAAGATAGAAGAAAATATTTACAAAAATTCGAGGGGTGTACTTACTTTTGTGAGATACTGTAGATCTTTATATCACTAGAGGGTCACAAGCAGAAGGGAAGGTGATCCTGATTCCTCTATATTGATCTTTAGTTATCACTAGAGGGGTCACCAGCAGGAGGAAGGAGGTCCTGATTACTCTATATAGATATTTAGTTATTCCTCTAAAGAAGAGGGCTGTACCAAAAGTAATGCAAAAGTGTTCATAACCTTTCTATTAACTTGCATAGGTTGTTTAAATTCCATTGGTAGAGTAATGCCAGGACAATCGGACATTCCGACAACAAAATCGTGGATTTTTTATTCCGTCGGATGTTGGCTCAAACTTGTCTTGTATACACACGGTCACACAAATGTTGTCGGAAAGTGTGAACGTCAAGAACGCGGTGACGTACAACACGTACGACGAGCCGAGAAAAAGGAAGTTCAATAGCCAGTGCGACTCTTCTGCTTGATTCCGAGCATGCGTGTAATTTTGTGCGTCGGAATTGTGTACACACGCTCGGAATTTCCTGACAACAAGTTTTGTTGTCGGAAGATTTGAGACCCAGCTCTCAAATTTTTGTTGTCGGAAATTCCGACAGCAAATGACCGATGGAGCCTACACACGGATGGATTTTCCGACAACAAGCTCACATCGAACATTTGTTGTCGGAAATTCCGACCGTGTGTACGCGGCATAACTCTTCCTCCATAGTAACTCTTCTTCTTTTTTATTGCAGCTAAATAATTAATTCCAAGCAGAAGCAATGTGCCATCATTGAGTTCTTGGTGAAGGAGGGGTGCAGACTGTGCGACATTCATAGAAGGCTACAGAATGTTTATCGAGATGACACCATTGACAAGTGTCACCAATAACAAGACAGCTCTTGTTAGTGGTGTCATCTCCATAAACATTTCGTAGCCTTCTATGGAGCCTTCACCCCTACTATAAAGGAAGGGTTACTCCACCAACATATGAAATGTAAACAGCCTATGTACCGTATATACTCGAGTATAAGCCGACCCGAATATAAACCGAGGCACCTAATTTTACCCCCAAAAATGGGAAAACGTATTGACTCGAGTTTAAGCCTAGGGTGTCCATCTGCATGCCTCACTGTGCCTCACTTTGCCTCACTGTGTCCATGTGCGTGCCTCACTGTGCCCATGCCTCACTGTGTCCATGCCTCACTGTGCCTCACTTTGCCTCACTGTGCCCATGCCTCACTGTGTCCATGCCTCACTGTGCCTCACTTTGCCTCACTGTGCCCATGCCTCACTGTGCCCATGCCTCACTGTGCCCATGCCTCACTGTGTCCATGACTAGACTGACGTTTAACATGGGAGTCTATGGAAGGGATGCCCGGTTTTGAAAAATCGTTGCTCTCCGGTCGTAGGTTCCCCTAGACAAAAAACTTTGCACACTTATAGAAGAGAAATGGGGCTACTTGTGTAGGGAACCTAGGGCCGGCCAGTACCAGGTCCCCAAAATCACCGGAGAAATTACCGTTTAACATTGGAGTCTATGGAAGGGGTGCCCGGCTTTGAAAAATCGGTACTCCCCCGCCGTAGGTTCCCCGGACAACAAACTTTGCACACTTGTAGAGGATGAGTGGGGCTACATGTGTGCCAAGTTTGGCCGGTACCGGCTCCCCAAAGTCTGGGAGATCAGGCGCAAAATTTTGACTCGAATATAAGCCGAGGGGAGCATTTTCAGCACAAAAAAAATGTGCTGAAAAACTCAGCTTATACTTGAGTATATACGGTAAGTAAGGCCCTTTTCACACTGGGGTGGGGAGGTGCGCTGGCAGTATAGCGGCGCTATTTTTAGCGCCACTATCCTGTCGTTTTTGCTGCGATATTCGGCCGCTAGCAGTGAGATTTTATCCGAAAAAGGGTTAATACCACCCACAATGCGCCTCTGCAGGGCGGTATTACTGCGGTTTCCCATTGCTTTCAATGGGCAGGAGCGGTAAAGGAGCGGTATACACATCGCTCCTTCACCACTCAAAAGATGCGGCTTCGAGGAGATTTTTTTTCCTCCCGCAGGCACATCGCCTCAGTGTGAAAGCCCTCTGGCTTTCTCATTGAGAATGATGGGGCAGGATTATTTCAGGCGTTATTTATGCGCTATTTTTAGCGCTAAAACGCCTGAAATGCGCCTCAGTGTGAAAGGGGCCTTAATAAAAAAGCTATGCCCACTTTTGGATTACTTTACGTAGAGCCCTTGTAGACCTTAAATTATTACTAGAGGGATCACGAAGAGCAGGAAGGAGGTCCTGATTCCCCAATATGGACTAAGCAGATCAGACAGTGGCAATAGAAGAATGATGTAATGTGATAATTGTCATTCAACAGGTAGGTCATGTCCCCTGGGAATTTTGACGTCAATAAAAGAGCATTACCAGAGTGAAATTGGTCGGAGATCTACTAATCAATCAGCAAGTCCAATACATTTAAGTAGTTCTATGTAATCATCACCATCCTCACTAGACATGTGCACTGCCGAAAAATTAGTTTTTTCCGTTTCATTCGTTATTTTGCTTTTTTCGGAAATTCAGGAAATTCGAATATTCCAAATTCTCAAATTTCCAAAATTCGGAATTCGGAAATTCGAAAATTCAACTTTCCAAATTTCCCATTTTTGAATTTTACATTTTAGAATCTCGAATTTCCCAATTTTCAAAATTCCGAATTCGGAAATTCGGAATTTCAAAAATCAGAATTTCCGAAATTCGAAAATTCGGAAATTGAAAAATTCGGAAATTTTGGAATTAACAAATTTGTCAAAATTTGGTAAAAAACGAATTAGAAACTAAACGAATTGCACATGTCTACTCCTCACTCTATAGCTTCCACCTCAGCCAGATTCCATAGATCACCTTACATGTAGGACACATGTTTTATGTTCTTCCTGAATTTGTACTGTCATGTGTCCCCAATCTAATAAAATGTTTACAATCTGTTTGACTGTACATGACTGCTTTGAGTAACCTCTTTGTACTTAAGCCCTGTACACACGATCAGTTTGACTGATGAAAACCGTCCGATGGATTGTTTTCATCAGACAAACCGATCGTGTATGGGACCCATCAGTCTTTTTTCCATCGGTTTTAAAAAATAGAACATGTTTTAAAATTATCTGATGGATAAAAAACCGATGGCAATTTCCGATCGTCTGTGGGGAAATCCATCAGATAAAAAACCCAAGCATGCTCAGAATCAAGTCGACACATGCTCAGTAGCATTGAATTTCATTTTTCTCAGCTCATCGGAGTGTTTTACGTCACCACGTTTGGAACGGTCGGTTTTTTGACTGATGGTGTGTAGGCAAGACTGATGGAAAACAGTTTCATCGGATTTCTGATGGACAAATCCATCAGACGAAAATCCATAGGATATCTGATCGTGTGTACAGGGCTTAACACTTATGTGACTCAACTTTTCAAAATGAGGGAGAGAAAGCAAGGAGTCTGAAATGGGCATGTTTGTGAATCTCCTTCTGCATTATGGACAGGTGAGCAAAAGAGGTTCCTGGATTCCCAGTAAAAGGGAATAGAGGGAAATAACCCACTGCAGTGGAATAAACCCAGTTGTCTGGAGCGGGTGATCTTTGTTCCTTGCATGCATTTCAGGGCTTCATATTAATTGGAATACACCATTACATTTTTCACTTGCAGCTTCAATATATTGCTTAGGCACATGAGTTTCTATAACAGCAATTTGAAAACTTTTGTACGGATTGAAAAGAACTCACAGTTATGATTTTGCTGCAAAGATCAATACCCCTGCTAGCTCTGTTTAGAGGGAACACGGAGGTCAATACTTTGTGTCTGTACGTAAATTATTATTATTTTTTTACCAGCCAATAACAAGTCTTCTCAAGTGTTTTCCCAAGTGTCTATAATGGAATCAGGTTATATGTTTATTCAGTTAAAAATTACTTTGGGATGCTGGTTGAATTCTGTTGACCCCAATAGCTTTAATAACATACACTATATTACTTTACGTGTAAAGGTAGGCGTCCCAATACTTTTGGTAATATAGTGTAGGTTATAGCTAGTTCAGCTGAGAATGTGACATATGCTGTAGAGGTGTATGTGGGGTAGGGTGACCAGACATCCCCAGTTTCTGGGGACAGTCCCCGGATTGAGGACACTGTCCCCGAACCAAGTCTGTCCCCGGATTGGATTTGAACAGGGGCTGGGGCAATTTCAAAGACAGTCAGTGCAAAATTAAAAAAAAAATAATCTGAATTACCAGCTTAGGGGGTGTATTTTTTTCCATTATCTGTGCCCCTTTCTGATGATCATGTGCTGGTCGGAGCGGAGGGATTATTTCTTCAGTTTCGGGTGCCCATCCATCTCCGCTTGCATGTTCTTCTGCCTCGACTCAAGTCCCGGCCAGCCGCCTGCTTTTCTCCTTGCCTTCCCTGGTGGAGTGATCTTCCTCCACTCCCCACCCAGTAGTAGCCGGAGCCCAGAGAGTGAGACTTGACAAGCTGTGAGGTGGGCAGCGGTGACGGGCAAAGAGTCGCTGATTGCCGCCATTACTAGTAAAAAAAAAATAAGTCCCCGGATTTCATTTTAAAAATCTGGTCACCTTAATGTGGGGGGGCATACCATGTGTCGTGGAGCTCTTGTGGGCTGAAACAGAGCCCTTCCCCAAACCTGCAGTGGGCTCCAGGGGTATTCTGGAGTGTCTCTACATCTCTACGCTGTCCCTATTCATCAGGAACCTTTCCCTGCACCCTTCCTAACTTTCCTTGACCAGTGTGTGCACTATCCATATCTCACCACTTCTCTCACACTGCAAGGTGCACCAGAATGACCCAGCAGGGGCTATATATATAGTCTACTTGGGTCCAAACTGGCTTTTCAATTCTCAGTATAACACAGTGTCCAGTCAGAAACTGTCTCCCCGAATATAGCTACCTGGAGCTCAATGCAGAGGACAAGTTAGTCCTCTACAAGGTTCCCCTAGTGCCAGAGGTAAGCAGTGATCACATGATCTCTATATTTAAGTCGGGCACTAATCGATTTGCAGGTGATCTGCAGTTCAATCACCATTTATGGCCTTCATGTGCCCAGAGGCGGCTCTAGGCTTTGTGAGGCCTTAGGCAAAACTTGGACACGAGGCCCCACTCACGCCCATAATGGGAAAAATAATTCAAGCAAGAAAAATGGCTGCAGAAAATGCACAGATCTAGCACACAGGTGATCAGCACCACTTCCAGGGCACCCTCCTCACCCATATTCAGCCAATGCAAAGGGGGGGGGGCCTGAGAAAGAGAGAGGGGTGATAGAGAGATCCGATGGCACCGACATTAGTATTGATCACAGGCAAATTAGGCGTCCGCGAGGCCCCTGTGAGTGCGAGGCCTTAGGCGACCGCCTAATTTGCCTAATTAGAGAGCCGCCTCTGCATGTGCCTAACAATGGAGACATACGTTTGGTTTTGTTTATATTGTTTTTTATTGTATGTGGATTTCTCAGGAAACCATGAATCTCTCATTGCATTTTGTTATTTTAATCATTAAAAAAATTGATAATGAAATTAACAGAGGGGCTACATGACAGGGTTGAAAGAGTTAAAGCCTAACTCTTGGCAAATAAAAAAAATAATCCCTTGCAGTGGGGCTGTGGCCACACTGCAAGGGTTAATTGCTCAGTTATACCTAGGGGAAAAATACAAGGAGATTTACTTACCTGATCCTCCGCTCCTTCCTACAGCTAGACCGCCCCCTGTAGCATGCTCCACCAGTCTAGGGTCCTGACATTATCAAGATCAGAGCAGGGTCCAAAGCCCTCCTCTGGATGTGAGGACACTGAGGGACAGCCCACAGCTGTATCGTGAGTAGTGATGAGCCGAACACCCCCGGGTTCGGTTCGCACCAGAACCCGCGAACGGACCGAAAGTTCGTACGAACATTAGAACCCTATTAAATACAATGGATGCGAACGTTCGAATTCTAAAGTGCTAATTATAACAACTATTATGCATGTTATTGTCCTAAAAAGGGTTTGGGAACCCGGGTTCTGCACCAGGGGACATGTATCAATGCAAAAAGAAGTTTTAAAAACGGTCGTTTTTCGGGAGCAGTCATTTTAATGATGCATAAAGTGAAAAAAAAAAAGTCAAATATTCCTTTAAATATCGTACCTGGGGGGTGTCTAAAGTATGCCTGTGAAGTGCCACGTGTTTCCCGTGTTTAGAACTGTCCCTGCACAAAATGACACTTCTAAAGGAAAGAAAAGCCATTTAAAACTGCTTGCGGCTTTAATGTAATGTCTGGTCCCGGTAATATGGATGAAAATCTTTAAGAAAAATGGCATAGCTACCCCATGACCCCCCCCCCCTACCCCAGCCCATTACCAGCCCCTTTGGGTCTTGTATGGATATTAAGGGGAACCCCGCACATAAAATAAAAAAGGCCCTATATACTCTGAACAGCCGTATACAGGCGGTGCATACAAGACAGGGACTGTAGGTTTGTTCTTATGTAGAATGTGTTTGTAATTTTGAACAGGTACATTGTTGAAGTGTAGCTCCAGCCCAAAAATCTATTTTTAAACTTTTTGGAAAACATAGGTAAGGGTTATCACCCCTGTAACATTTGTTTTGCTGTCTGTGCCCCTGTTCAGAACATTTCACCTCACTTTCCGTCCCAATGACAACTGTTTTTGAAATGTGGTGTTTTTCTTGAAACAAGGATTGCTGATAAAGCATCAGTACAGAGGAGACACCTTTCTCCCATATTTATTCTTACAGGAGAGAATTTTCCTTCCTAGGGGTAGATTTCCTCTCACTTCCTGTTGTCTTCTTTCGTTTCCAAGTAGGAGTCGTTTGTAAGTTTGATGTTTGAAAGTAGGGACCTGCCGTATATACTCTGCAGAAATAGGCCCCTTAGTTGTTGGTGTTGGCACAACACTGTAAGCACTCACAGTTACTCTTGGTTGGTGCTGGAACGCCCTGCTGTCAACTATTATATCAGGAATTTTAATTACATATAATTGTTGAACAGTGGTAGTAAAAATTGGGGCTTTGATGGTGGTGCTGGTGCCACAACACTGTAAGCCCTGACAGTTACTCTTGGTGGGTGCAGCAATGGGCCCTGCTGTGAATTATTAGATCAAGAATTGTAATTGCATGCCCCTGTTGAACAGGGGCTGAAAAATTGGGCTTTTCGTGGTGGTGGTGGTGGTGGTGGTGTTGCCACAACACTGTAAGCCCTCAGAGTTACTCTTGGTGGGTGCAGGAATGGGCCCTGCTGTGAATTATTAGATCAAGAATTGTAATTACATGCCCCTTTTGAACAGGGGCTGAAAAATTGGGCCTTTCGTGGTGGTGGTGGTGGTGGCGTTGCCACAACACTGTAAGCCCTCAGACTTACTCTTGGTGGGTGCAGGAATGGGCCCTGCTGTGAATTATTACATCAAGAATTGTAATTGCATGCCCCTGTTGAACAGGGGCTGAAAAATTGGGCCTTAGGCACTGGTGGCACAACACTACAACCCCTCACAGATACTGTACTTGGAGCACAGCAATGAGCCCTATGGCAAATTATTGCTAAAAAAATTGTAAGTACACGCCCCTGTAAAACAGGGGCTGAAAAATTGGGCCTTAGCCACTGGTGGCGGCACCCATAAACAAAAATGATCTTCCAAGCTATCATCATCAATCGTATCATTGAGGACTCGGAGGAGGAGGATAGCCAGTCAACATAACAGCACAGGCACTCAGCATCAGCATCAGTCTTGAAGGGACGTGACATGTTAAAATCAATTAGTCTGTTATATCAGCATCAGGTGTGTGGTAGCTGGTGGTGATCCAAGACTGGTTCATCTTGATGAAAGTCAGTCGATCAACCGAGTCGGTGGACAGGCGCACCCTGTGATCCGTGACAAATCCTCCAGCAGCACTGAATGTGCGTTCCGAAAGAACGCTGGATGCAGGACAGGCCAGTAGCTCAATTGCATACTGTGCAAGCTCTGGCCAGTGATCCATCCTCAAGACCCAGTAAGCCAGAGGATTTTCGGTGGGGAAGGTGTCCAAGTCTGACCTTGCCCCTAGATATTCCTGCACCATGTTTATCAGACGCTGGCGATGGTTGCTGGAACCAATCATACTTTGGGGCTGCGGACTAAAGAATTGTCTGAACGCATCGGTCAGACGGCCACCTTCCCCACCGCTCCTTCTTTGACTGGCCGAAGCCTCAGCAACTCGTTGTCCTGGACCAGGAGTTTGTAACCTCCCAGTCTCTGGGAACGCGTTGCACAGACCTTTCTGCAAGGCCTCCCGGAGTTGTCTCATCCTCTGCTCCCTCTGCGACGGTAACATAAGGTCCGCAACCTTACCCTTGTACCGTGGATCAAGGAGAGTGGCCAGCCAGTAATGGTCCCTCTCCTTGATCCGAAGAATACGAGGATCCTTCCGCAGACTTTGCAGGATCAGGGAGGCCATGCAGCGTAGGTTTGCTGAGGCATTCGCTCCGGAGTCCTCTGGGTCACTAAGGACGACATGATCCGCAGTCACCTCCTCCCAGCCACGTACAAGTCCACTGGTTTCTTGGGACTGTAAATCATCCCTAAAAGACTGCTGCTGATGATGCTGAGTGCCAGCCTCCACCTCCATGCTGACACAATCCTCCTCCTCCTCCTCCTCCTCCTCTTCCTCTTCCTGTGCGATGGGTGGGACAGAAGGAACACTGTCTGGGTAAAGGGGGCCTTGAGAGGCAAGGAAGTCCTCCTCTTCCTGCCTCTGTTCTGCCTCAAGTGCCCTGTCCATTATTCCACGCAGCGTGTGCTCCAACAGGTGGACAAGAGGTACAGTGTCACTGATGCATGCACTGTCACTGCTCACCATCCTCGTGGCCTCCTCAAATGGTGCCAGGACAGTGCATGCATCCCTGATCATGCCCCACTGGCGTGGAGAAAAAAAACCAAGCTCCCCTGACCCTGTCCTGGTGCCGTAGTCGCACAGGTACTCATTGATGGCCCTCTGCTGCGTGTGCAGCCGCTGCAGCATGGCCAACGTTGAGTTCCACCTGGTGGGCATGTCACATATAAGGCGGTTCTTGGGCAGGTTCAACTCCTTTTGCAGCTCAGCCAGGCGAGCACTGGCATTATAAGATCTGCGGAAATGCACACAGACTTTCCTGGCCTGCCTCAGGACATCCTGTAAGCCCGGGTACCTGCCCAAGAACCGCTGCACCACCAGGTTAAGGACGTGAGCCACACAGGGCACATGGGTCAGTTGTCCCTGTCGGAGGGCGGAGAGGAGGTTGGTGCCATTGTCGCAAACCACCATTCCTGGCTTAAGCTGGCGTGGCGTCAACCACCTCTCGGCCTGGCCCTGCAGAGCAGACAGGACCTCTGCCCCAGTGTGGCTTCTGTCCCCCAAACACACCAGCGCAAGCACGGCATGGCATCTTTTTGCCTGCGTACTTGCGTAGCCCCGTGAACGGCTACGGAGCACCGCTGGTTCATAGGACAAACCACAGGAAGAGGCCATGGAGGAAGAAGAAGAGGAGGGGGTGGAGGAGAGAGGTGTGTCACAACCAGTAGTAGCATTTTGGAGGCGTGGCGGTGGGACAACCTCCAACACTACTGCACCTTGTCCTGCATCCTTCCCAGCTGCCAAAAGAGTGACCCAATGGGCCGTGAAAGAAAGGTAACGTCCCTGTCCATGCCTGCTGGACCATGAGTCAGCGGTAATATGCACCTTACCGCTGACCGCCCTGTCCAGCGAGGCCAAGACATTGCCTTCCACATGCCGGTAGAGAGCCGGAATAGCCTTCCGTGAGAAAAAGTGGCGTTTGGGAACCTGCCACTGAGGAACCGCACATTGCACAAACTCACGGAAGGGGGCCGAGTCTACCAACTGAAAAGGCAGCAGTTGAAGCGCTAGCAATTTAGCCAAGCTAGCATTCAACCGCTGGGCATGTGGATGGCTGGGAGTGAACTTCTTTCGACGGTCCAGCAGCTGGGGCAGGGAAATTTGCCTGCTAGAATCGGACGTCGGTGTACTGCTAGCAGAGTGGCCGCAAGTACTTGGCTGTGACACACCTAATTCTACACCTTCATTCCTCTCAGTGCATGTTTCAGAGAGGACTGAAGGTATAGTGGGGTTGGAGATCACAGCTGATGCGGTGCAAGGAGAGGTCCGCTTTGTTCTTTGGTGTGGGTCTTTGAGGTAGGCTTGCCAACGAGCTGCATGGCAGGTCAACATATGTCTGGTCAGGCATGTGGTACCCAAGCGGCTGATGTTTTGGCCACGCGATATACGCTTGAGACATATGTTGCAAACAGCAGCTGTGCGATCTGATGCACTAGCCTCAAAAAAGGCCCACACCAAGGAACTTTTTGAATGACGGGCAGAGGCAGCGCCCTGCACAGGCGGAGCTCTGCGGTGTGATTCCGTCGGTGTACTGCCCTTACGCTGGCCACCAAAGGGCATCCTGTCTCGTTGGAGATGTGCCTCCTCCTCATCCTCCTCCTCCTCTCTCCTATTAGGCACCCACGTGGAGTCAGTGACCTCATCATCCCCTCCCTCCTCATCACTGGAGCCAATCTGGCAGTATGCTGCAGCTGCTGGAACATGACTGCCAGATTGGTGTCCTTCTTGAGCATCCCCTCTGTCTGCTCTCACCCTACTGCCTTCCTGTAGCTGGGTTTCATCATCAGACCCTTCGAAACGCTGGGCATCCTCCTGGAGCATGTACCCAACACTGTGCTCAAACAGTTCGGGGGACTCCTCAGGAGGAGGACATGGTGGGTCTAGGGAAGGAGTGACTGATGATGAGTCTGACATTGATACCAGGGAAGAGGACGCTTTGGCAGCTGCTTTGCCAGTACCCTGAGCCTGGGTGAGAGAGGATGAGGAGGAGGAGGAGGGCTTGGTCATCCACTCTACCAAGTCTTCGGCATGATGTGGCTCAACATGTCCAGCTGCCGAAAAGAAGGACAAGCGTGTCCCATGGCCATGTGCTGATGACAATGCACCGCGTCCACGACCAGCACTGTTGCCCCCAGACACAGAGCCTGCTTGCCCTCTTTTATTGCCTCCTGACTGTCTGCCTCTCCTTGTTTGCCTTCCAGACATTCTAATAGATGGCCTGCAGGGAGATGGGAAAAAAGCAATAAGGGCTACCTTCAGGTGTCCTTCTCTGTCCCTTGAAACAAGGACTTGCACAGTGAAAGAAACTGACACTCTCCCTACCTACAGTTTTCTGTCCCTAGAAAAAATGTTTTTTTTTAAGCACAATATAGCACAAGGAGAATTCACTCACTGTCCTTCCAGGTCCCTAGAAACAAGGACTTGCACAGTGAAAGAAACTGACACTCTCCCTACCTACAGTTTTCTGTCCCTAGAAAAAATGTTTTTTTTAAGCACAATATAGCACAAGGAGAATTCACTCACTGTCCTTCCAGGTCCCTGGAAACAAGGACTTGCACAGTGAAAGAAACTGACACTCTCCCTACCTACAGTTTTCTGTCCCTAGAAAAAATGTTTTTTTTAAGCACACTATAGCACAAGGAGAATTCACTCGCTGTCCTTCCAGGTCCCTGGAAACAAGGACTTGCACAGTGAAAGAAACTGACACTCTCCCTACCTACAGTTTTCTGTCCCTAGAAAAAATGTTTTTTTTAAGCACAATATAGCACAAGGAGAATTCACTCACTGTCCTTCCAGGTCCCTGGAAACAAGGACTTGCACAGTGAAAGAAACTGACACTCTCCCTACCTACAGTTTTCTGTCCCTAGAAAAAATGTTTTTTTTAAGCACAATATAGCACAAGGAGAATTCACTCACTGTCCTTCCAGGTCCCTGGAAACAAGGACTTGCACAGTGAAAGAAACTGACACTCTCCCTACCTACAGTTTTCTGTCCCTAGAAAAAATGTTTTTTTTAAGCACAATATAGCACAAGGAGAATTCACTCACTGTCCTTCCAGGTCCCTAGAAACAAGGACTTGCACAGTGAAAGAAACTGACACTCTCCCTACCTACAGTTTTCTGTCCCTAGAAAAAATGTTTTTTTTAAGCACACTATAGCACAAGGAGAATTCACTCAATGTCCTTCCAGGTCCCTGGAAACAAGGACTTGCACAGTGAAAGAAACTGACACTCTCCCTACCTACAGTTTTCTGTCCCTAGAAAAAATGTTTTTTTTAAGCACAATATAGCACAAGGAGAATTCACTCACTGTCCTTCCAGGTCCCTGGAAACAAGGACTTGCACAGTGAAAGAAACTGACACTCTCCCTACCTACAGTTTTCTGTCCCTAGAAAAAATGTTTTTTTTAAGCACACTATAGCACAAGGAGAATTCACTCACTGTCCTTCCAGGTCCCTGGAAACAAGGACTTGCACAGTGAAAGAAACTGACACTCTCCCTACCTACAGTTTTCTGTCACCAGAAAAAATGTATTTTTTAAGCACACTATAGCACAAGGAGATTTCACTCACTGTCCTTCCCAGTCCCTAGAAACAAGGACTTGCACAGTGAAAGAAACTGACACTCTCCCTACCTAGAGTTTTCTGTCCCTAGAAAAAATGTTTTTTTTAAGCACACTATAGCACAAGGAGAATTCACTCACTGTCCTTCCCAGTCCCTAGAAACAAGGACTTGCACAGTGAAAGAAACTGACACTCTCCCTACCTACAGTTTTCTGTCCCTAGAAAAAATTTTTTTTTAAGCACAATATAGCACAAGGAGAATTCACTCACTGTCCTTCCAGGTCCCTGGAAACAAGGACTTGCACAGTGAAAGAAACTGACACTCTCCCTACCTACAGTTTTCTGTCCCTAGAAAAAATGTTTTTTTTAAGCACAATATAGCACAAGGAGAATTCACTCACTGTCCTTCCAGGTCCCTGGAAACAAGGACTTGCACAGTGAAAGAAACTGACACTCTCCCTACCTACAGTTTTCTGTCCCTAGAAAAAATGTTTTTTTTAAGCACAATATAGCACAAGGAGAATTCACTCACTGTCCTTCCAGGTCCCTAGAAACAAGGACTTGCACAGTGAAAGAAACTGACACTCTCCCTACCTACAGTTTTCTGTCCCTAGAAAAAATGTTTTTTTTAAGCACACTATAGCACAAGGAGAATTCACTCACTGTCCTTCCAGGTCCCTGGAAACAAGGACTTGCACAGTGAAAGAAACTGACACTCTCCCTACCTACAGTTTTCTGTCCCTAGAAAAAATGTTTTTTTTAAGCACAATATAGCACAAGGAGAATTCACTCACTGTCCTTCCAGGTCCCTAGAAACAAGGACTTGCACAGCGAAAGAAACTGACACTCTCCCTACCTACAGTTTTCTGTCCCTAGAAAAAATGTTTTTTTTAAGCACAATATAGCACAAGGAGAATTCACTCACTGTCCTTCCAGGTCCCTGGAAACAAGGACTTGCACAGTGAAAGAAACTGACACTCTCCCTACCTACAGTTTTCTGTCCCTAGAAAAAATGTTTTTTTTAAGCACAATATAGCACAAGGAGAATTCACTCACTGTCCTTCCAGGTCCCTGGAAACAAGGACTTGCACAGTGAAAGAAACTGACACTCTCCCTACCTACAGTTTTCTGTCCCTAGAAAAAATGTTTTTTTTAAGCACACTATAGCACAAGCACAAAACACACTGACACTCTCCCTACCTATCCTTCTCTTTCCCTAAACTAAAGGAATCCAGGTTAAGCAAGAAAGAAATAAAAGTCACTGTCCCTGCCTATGCTGCTCTATCCCTGCTCCGGAACACACTACACTAGGCCGCCGTGCTGGCGGCCTTTTATAGTGTGGGGCGTGTACTAAACACCCTCAGCAATAATTGGCCACAGGCATCCTGCCTGTGGCCAATCATTGCTCTCCTCGCTGCCGGCGCTGTGATTGGCCAAGCATGCGGGGTCACAGTGCATGCTTGGCCAATCACAGCGCCTGGATGACACTGCGATGGCGCAGTGCATTGTGGGCCGTTCGCGTCACTCGAATTTGGCGCGAACGGCCCAAATCGTTCGATCTTCGTCGAACGATCGAACAGCCGATGTTCGAGTCGAACGTATGTTCGACTCGAACACGAAGCTCATCCCTAATCGTGAGGGGGCACTGCCTGCTGGGGGGGGGGGGCAGAGGATCATGTAAGTATAACAGTTTTTCTTCTCCCACAGGCAAAACGAGCAATTAAACCCTTGCAGCTCAAAGTTGACCCTTTAATACAGGCATACCCCTCTTTGCGGACACTCCCTTTACGTACTCATGAGTACGGACATGCCCGCGAGTGTACGTAAAGTGCCTCGCAAGTACGGACATTCCAGACATTCCGGCGCTGCGCAGCCACAGTATGACCTAAGGAGGCGGAGCTGCCACCCGGAGTTGTGAGGGAAGAGGCAAAGAGTTGCCAGCAAGCCAGCCCAGCATTGCCCGTCGGCCCAGAGGTGCCCGCCAGCCATCCGAGCATTGCCCGTCGGCCCATAGGTGCCCGCCAGCCAGCCCAGCATTGCCCGTCGGCCCAGAGGTGCCTGCCAGCCAGCCCAGCATTGCCCGTCGGCCCAGAGGTGCCCGCCAGCCAGCCCAGCATTGCCCGTCGGCCCAGAGGTGCCCGCCAGCCAGCCCAGCATTGCCTGTCGGCCCAGAGGTGCCCGCCAGCCAGCCCAGCATTGCCTGTCGGCCCAGAGGTGCCTGCCAGCCAGCCCAGCATTGCCTGTCGGCCCAGAGGTGCCCGCCAGCCAGCCAAGCATTGCCTGTCGGCCCAGAGGTGCCGGCCAGCCAGCAAGCTCAGCGTTGCTCAGAGGTGCTGCCATCCCAGAGGCCCAGAGTTGCTCACCAGCCACAGTCCGCATAAACATAAGAACTGTACAGTACTGTATAGCCCCCCTCTATTGGCCCTGATCCCCCCCACTACCAGTTATGCTTGTAAATGACTATTGCAATGCAGTGCATGCACTTCACTTTAAGTACATTTTCGATTTACATACATGCTCTGGTCCCATTGTGTACTTAAAAGTGGGGTATGCCTGTATGCAAGAAGCCATTGTAGGTTCAAGAGGCCTTACCTGATTGGAGATTGATAGTCAATTGTTTTGGGGGATCCGCGGGGATAGGAGCTGTGTGGATTGCTGGAAGGTCATTCTGAAAGCATGGGCAGGAGAACGTTGTCCCACTCATCCTTCTTTATTTAATGTACTGTATATCAATGAGGTCAGATCAAAGGAAGACTCATCAGTTTTGCAGGTAGGAGGTCTTTGAGGGTCTGTGGATTAGTGGAATGGTTACGAATTCTGGGGCCCCTTCTGTAGTATGGTGTTTCCCCTTTTTGCTATTTATTGTTTTTACCGGGGGCTCAGCCCATAGTGAAGGCAGATGGGAATAAATTTGGACCTGTTTTCAAGCTGGTGGGCTGTGGTTGGGGACCAACAATTTAGACTAGCGGACACCGGAAAGATTCCTTCCTAGAATTCAACCATTTATTGGGTATTTACTGAAATATTAATTGCCTTATTGAGCTAAATAAAGGGCTGCTGTAACCATTTTAACCCCCTTCCTGACCAGGCTATTTTTTGGGATACGGAACTGCGTTACTTTAACTGACAATTGCGCAGTCATGCGACGCTGTATCCAAATAAAATTGATGTCCTTTTTTTCCCACAAATAGAGCTTTCTTTTGGTTGATATTTGATCACCTCTGTGGTTTTTAGTTTTTGCGCTATAAACAAAAACAGAGCAACAATTTTGAAAAAAACAACAACATTTTTTTACCATCTGCTATAAAACATATCCAATAAAAAAAAAAAAAAAAATCGAATTTCTTCATCAATTTAGGCCATTATGTATTCTGCTACATATTTTGGGGTAAAAAAAAAAATCCCAATAAGTTTATATTGATTGGTTTGCACAAAAGTTATAACAAACTATGGGATATTTTTAAGGTATTTTGTATTGATTAATTTTTTTACTCAATTTTTAGCGGGACTGCAATATTGGGGCGGACAAATCGGTCACCTAACTGACACTTTTTTGGGAACCAGTGACATTATTACAGTGACCAGTGCTAAAAATATGCACTTTTATTGTACTAATGACACTGGCAGGGAAGGGGTTAACACCAGGGGCGATCAAGGGGTTAAGTGTGTTCCCTGGGAGTGTTTTATAACTTTGTGGGGGATGGACTGACTGGGACAACACAGAGCTCTGTGTTCCTGCTTAGCAGGAACACAAGATCTCTATGTCCTCCCCAGTCAGAACGGCGATCTGCCTTGTTTACATAGGCAGATCCCCATTCTGCCTCTGTGGGGAACGATCGCGGGTGGCTGGCGGACATCGCGTCTGCCAGACCCCCTGATTGGCTCCCCCTCTGGCCACTCGGCGCGCGCGCCCATACGGGCTAGTGCATGAAATGACGTACAGGTATGTCGATTCGCGCAGCCGTGCCACCTTGCCGCAGTGAATCTGCGACGGGCAGTCGGCAAGTAGTTAAATTAATGTTGTAAAGCCCTTGGGGGCATTTAATTGACAAATCCAGCCAAAATGTCTTACGTAACACACAAGTGTGAAGGGACCATACATGTCAGTTTTGTGTCTGACAGGAGTTTAGCAGTGTTTGAACCCCTTCCCGTTCAGCCCCGACATCTTTTTACCAGCGTCTTTACACCTGGAGGGTGGGAAGGGTCAGCTGATCACATAACCACTGTTATTGGCTGTCACAGTGGTCACCTGATCAGAAGTTGATCCTGCCTAGCTACAAACCATTAGCAGAGTCCAATGAAAAAAAAAGATTTACTCAAAAGGTGGGACTTTAACGGACCAGAAACAGGGTAATAATTATAAAAGCACAACATTTATTGATATAACGTCAGTTAAAAAATTAGGCTTTATAAAAACAAACACATAACATGAATAACAACATTGGACCAAACCGATGGATAACCTAGTGGTCGATTGCCCATTATTGATAGGACAGAAGTGAATCCAACGCGTTTCAACACAAATGTAAAAAGAGTCTTCTTCCGGGACAACAGGTTATGCAGTTCCAAATTTTTTCAAGGTTTTTTTCTATAATTACAAAATATCCAGTTACATACATAAACAGTATTCAATTGTCATTATATAACGATCGTGTTCATATAAGTGGACATGCTGACCCTATGTGCTGACGCCTCAACAAGTAGAAATTATGGCTTGAGAGCAAAAAAAAGAAGGACGCTTGGATTAGCAGAGTCCAAGAACTGTCTGACAGCTCAGTTACTGTTCTAGGAGCATGTACCGAGCACGCTCTCAGCACACAGAGCTCTGACACCCATTGATGCACATGTTCATCATGCGGTCATTAAAGTGCACCCTTTTTGCTGCTGCACATATGCGTTATGTGGGTGGCAAGAGGTTAAGCTAAGCTACACAGAAGCGAATTACAAAGCCAGGAACATTGGGGGGTTATTTACGAAAGGCAAATCCACTTTGCACTACAAGTGCAAACTACAAGTGCAAAGTGCACTTAAAAATTGCACTGAAAGTGCACTTGGAAGTGCAGTCGCTGTAAATCTGAGGAGTTGATCTGAAATGAGGGGAAGCTCTGCTGATGTTATCATCATATCATGTGCAAGCTAAAATGCTGTTTTTTATTTTCCTTGCATGTCCCCCTCAGATCTACAGCGACTGCACTTCCAAGTGCACTTCCAGTGCAATTTCAAGTGCACTTTGCACTTGTAGTGAAAAGTGGATTTGCCTTTCGTAAATAACCCCCATTGTGTCTTTGTGCCACCAGCACATCGTTCGTTCAATGCAGAGCTATTTATTGATCACCGTATAAAGCAACGCTTGGGAGCACATAGCCCCTTCATCAGGCAAACAGTGAGGCCGCGTACACACGACCGGTTTTCTCTGCAAAAAAAACACAAGAAAACTGCCAGGAGAGCTTTCTTGCCGAGAAAACCGGTTGTGTGTACGCGGGTTTCAGTTTTCTCGTCAAGAAAACTGCCCAGATTCCCTGACGAGAAAAAAGACGACCTGCGGTCTTTTTTCTCGTTGAGAATCTCGTCGGCCTGTTTCTCGACGAGAAACCCAAGCGTGTGTATACTTACCTGTCGCCGTGGAAACCCGCACATGCTCAAAATGACTTTGGCGCATGCGCGGTAGCTTCATAGGCATAGGGTGTAGCAAGATGGCGGCGACGGCATCGAATGTGACGAGCGTACGCTCGTCGTAGTCGATGACGTCACCGCGTTCCTGCCATTCAAAAGAACGGCGGTTCTTTTGAATCGTACGTGTGTACACTCGGCCGGGACAAGTTTGTCAAGATTCTCGTCAGAAAAAACAACGTTTTTTTCCTGACGAGAATCTCGGCCGTGTGTACAGGGCTTGACTGTTTGCCCGATGAAGAGACTTTGTGCTCCCAAACATCCGTTTACATTGTGATCAGGGATGAGCCGAACACCCCCCTGTTCGGTTCACACCAGAACCTGCGAACAGACAAAATGTTCGTGTGAACTTTAGAACCCTATTAAATACAATGGACTCGAACGTTCGAAATCTAAAGTGTTAATTATAAAGGCTAATATGCAAGTTATTGTCCTAAAAAGTGTTTGGGGACCCGGGTCCTGCCCCAGGGGACATGTATCAATGCAAAAAGTTTTAAAAACGGACGTTTTTTCGGGAGCAGTGATTTTAATAATGCTTAAAATGAAAAAATAAAAGTGAAATATTCCTTTAAATTTCGTACCTGGGGGGTGTGTATGATATGCATGTGAAGTGGCGCATGTTTCCCGTGCTTAGAACTGTCCCTGCAAAAAATGTCATTTTTGAAAAAAAAAAGTCATTTAAAACTCACTCGCGGCTATTAATGAATTGTCGGCTCCCGGCAATACATACAAAAGTCATTGATAAAAAAAAAAAAAAAAAGCGTGGGGGTCCCCCAGAATTCAATTACCAGGCCCTTCAGATCTGGCATGGATTTTAAGGGGAACTCCACCCCAAATTAAAAAAAATGACATTTTTTGCAGGGACAGTTCTAAGCACGGGAAACATGCACCACTTCACATGCATATCATACACACCCCCCAGGTACAAAATTTAAAGGAATATTTCACTTTTATTTTTTCATTTTAAGCATTATTAAAATCACTGCTCCCGAAAAAACGGCCGTTTTTAAAACTTCTTTTTGCATTGATACATGTCCCCTGGGGCAGGACCCGGGTCCCCAAACACTTTTTAGGACAATAACTTGCATATAAGCCTTTATAATTAGCACTTTAGATTTCTCCCATAGATTTTTCGAATTTGCCACGAACACCCCAATTTGTTCGCTGTTCGGCGAACGGGCAATGTTCGAGTCGAACATGAGTTCGACTCGAACTCGAAGCTCATCCCTAATTGTGATCAGTAATTAGCTCTGCATTGAGCAAACAACATGCTGGTGAGACTTGATGTTTGACAATTCCTGACAGTGGTGCCTTCCACTTTCCATCATTACAGCACTCAATATCATTACGCTGGGAAGCTGTCTGGTGTGTACCATTTCTTTCTATATTCACAAAGCCAAACAGTAATTTTCACCCCGAGAGACAGAGAGACACGGGCTACAAGAGGTGTAAATCCTGCAGTATAAGGCGATGTGTATACAATAATAGATTGCTTTCTGTCATTCTCAATCTGTTGTGTTTAATGTCAGAGGATCAATCTGTTCTGTGAGTAGGAAAGAGATTTATTGAGAGATGGAAATCAAATCCTTCCTATTTTCCATTCAGTGATTTTCCACTTGTAGAATTTTTTGGAGAAAAAGCTAGTATATTGGTCAGGTCACCTAAGATTGATATATCGGCCATGGATAGATGGACATGGGCTCAGTTTTCCACTGGCTTCTTCTATGTCTACAGATAACTATATAAACATGTTTCATTATCTAAAATGTTTCAGTTTTTGTTAGAATGTGGAAATGTTAGTTTCTCTCTCAGGTTTTTAGCACTTGTGGTGGAGCACTGGCTCAGGATTTTGGTAGGTATTTGGATCTGGTATTATTTTCGTTAAGAAATCTGATTTGTCAGATAGACCTCTAAGGTCCATTGGATGGATCTTTAAAATCTGATGGGTCAGATAGACATTTAAGGTCCAACGGATAGATCTCTAAGATCTGATGGCTCAGATAGTCCTCTAATATCCAATAATGGATAACCTAAGATATGATGAGTCCGATAGACCTCTAAGGTCCATGTGGATAGTTTTCTAAGATCTGATGGGTCAGATAGACCTCTAAGATCCAATTAATGGATAACCTAAGATATGATGAGTCCGATAGACCTCTAAGGTCCAATGGATAGATCTATTTTATCTGATGGGTCAGAAAGACATCTACGATCCAATGGCTGGATCTATAAGATCTGATGGGTCAGATAGACCTCTAAGGTCCAATGGATGAAAGGCTAAGATCTAATGGGTCACATAGACCTCTAAGGTCCAATGGATGGATCTCTAAAATATCATGGGTCCGATAGACCTCTAAGGTCCACTTGATGTATCTCCAAGATCTGATGGGTAAGGGTTTCTTCTACTTGGATCTCTAATATCTGGTGGGTCAGACTGCTTTTATTAATAGGCTTGGTTATTTGTTCTTCAAATGTTGTACTGCAAAAAGGGAAAGACTGGCACCATTAAAATCATTTAAAACATTATTCTTTATTAATACAGGTGAAGAACAGCCATAAAAATTCAATGTGTTCGGCCATCAGGCCTTAATGACAGCCAATATGCATTTGCTTTTTATGTCTGTTCTTCACCTGAATTAATAAAGAATGATGTTTTAGCGGATTTTCAAGGTGCCAGGCTTTCCCTTTTTGCATTGACTGAGTATGGAGGTTTGCAGAGACTTCCTGGGCTGGGTGCCGTGTTCCCGAGGCACAAGGAATCATACAGGAGGGAGGTAGTAGCTCAGATGCACCTGTTCCAGATGGATCTATAAAATCTGAGAGATCAGAAGAAGAGGTCCCCAGATTGCTATTGGTTTTGGCATCATGAAGAAAGCACCAGATTTATGGTCAAGAGTCCTGTTTAATCTCTATTTGTCCTATGAGTAAAGAGGATAGCAATGTGTTTTAGTAGCTTAACTGATCCCCCTTCATCTGGGTTGTACTGCTGCCATAGCAGAAAAAAAAAATACTCTTTCAATGCACCTGTAGCAGCCTGATGTTTAGGCAGAGTTGCTGGTAAATTTACCTGCCAAGTAAAGTTGCCTTGGCCAATTGATAGGAGATCAATTGATTCCACCCTAATTCCGGAGTTTCTGCACTTCTCTCTACTGTCACTAGATGGCCGGGTATCTGGTGGTATTAGATAAGACAAGGACATTGCAAGGACAGATTAGGAATAGATGGGGTGTCTCAGCCAATAGGCAGGGATCTTCTTGGGTCCCTTGGCCTGCTGGGAGAGCCTATTTATTTGGGTAAGATCAAGTTATCGGATTTCTGTGCCACCTGGACGGCTGTCTGGGTGGAGGTGTGTTGTGCTGCCTTGGACTGCTAGGCTGTCTGAGGGCCTATTCAGAAGCAAAAGAGCAGCGTAGGGTTGGGATTGCAGATTGCAGTCCAAACAAAATTGATGGTTCTGCCGGACGTAGAACCTGTCATGGTCGGAGGTAGAGAGGAAGCTGTCGCCACTAAGGGACCATCCACCTTTTTACCAGGGACCACCATGAGTAGCTGAAGCAAGTACCAGAAGAGTATTCTCACCAACCGGGGATGGTAAAGAATTGGGAAACTGCAGCATGTGTCAAGCCAGGGACCCAGCCAGCGGAGGTGACGCTTGCAGAGCAGCCTTATGTGTCAAGCCAGAGACCGAGCAGGCCAGCGGGGTGACCCTTGAGGAGTATCCTGAATGCCAAGCTAGGGACCCAGCCGGGACGCGGGGGTGACACTCGAGGAAGATACTCAGTGAGAAGATTGGAAGAGCTCAGGAGATCCAGTGGTAGTGGATCAGCAAGTCTAGTGAGAGAGACTGGGAGCTCAGTTGAGTGAAGATCTACAAGAGGAGATTGTAGAGGAAGTGAAAGAGTTCGCTGTAACCTTTGTTAGCAACGGTTCAAGATTGTTGCCATAGGAGACAGCGTGCCTACACATGCAGATGTGGTGTCCGGCTGGGTGTCTTTCCCAGCATGGCTGTCTACCTATAGAAGTCTCAGAATCTGCCAATTAACATTGCAACTACTAAAGGGTATCCTGACCCTAAACCCTCTCTCCCACAGTTCTGTTTAAGACTCAATAAATCTCTTTACATTTAAGAAGTGTCTGGCGCCCTTGAGTCTACTTGCATTTGTAGCACACAGATCCCTGGCCTTACCTCCTCAAGGCGGGACACACCGTACCACAATGCCCAGGTTCCTTCTTGAATAAGAGGGTGAGCGGTGTTCAGAAATTGTGGGGTCCCGCAGCGAGTTACCCTCGGTTGGTTCTCACCCCTAGAGTGTAGGGAAGAGTCTGTTGTAGGTGCACCAATAAGGCCAATGTCCAGACAGGTTAAACCTTAATGAAGGAAGATTTATTTTCTTATGCTGATAACTGGATGGGAAAGTTGGAGTTGAAGAATAAAAGGAAACAGGGAGGCAGGTTCAGGCACTTGGTATCACCACTCAATCCCGAGTGGACTCTGCTCACCCGGATAGTCCCCTCTCACGGGCTTAGCAGCTGGAGTGATGCATGACCTTTACTTCACTTAAGTCCCTCTCTTTAGAGATACGATCGAGAGATTCTCTGCCACAGAATCTCTGAGCCCCGAACCTCTCAGCACTTGTAATTAAAGAACAGGTGCAAGTTGCTGCACATTACAAGGCCTCAGATGATTCGTGGAATCCCTCCAGAAGTTTACCGGGCCTCTCTTTCACCGTGAAACTCTCACTGGTCCCTCAGAAAGGTCCTCCCCTCGTCTCTCCTTCTTAGAGCGGGTCCCCTCTCAGGGGCACCCTGGGATTCCTCCTCTTAGAGCTGAGCCTCAGCTAAAGGTGCTGGGCCCAATGGCGAAGTTGCAGCCCCAGGCTAAAGGTGCCTGGGACCGATGCATACGCGCACCCCTGGCCTGGAGGGCCAGGTCACGCGACCCGAACTCCGGAGCCCCAGAACTCTGGAACCACAAACACCTCTCCAGGCGTCGTCTGCCCCTTATGTATCCTCTCCCGGCATGTACAGCAGGTTGACCACACCCACTGCACTACTGCCGAGAGAGGACACCCCAAGGTACAGCACTGTTACCAGTGGTTCAAGCCTGACCTGTCATGGCAGTGCCACCTACAGGCCACAGGGAACTGCACACCAGTACAACATTTGAAGAACAAATAACCAAACCTATTAATAAAAGCGGTCTGAGCCTGGCTACTAGCTCAGACCAACCCCTAAATTTAGGCACACAGCACCCCTCAAAGTAGAGGGGCGCTACACATTACATCCACAATGCCTTGTAATCCACTCTACACAGAAGGATCTCAGCTATCCCTAACTCTGGAGGTTCTCATTAGACCAAATGGGACCCAAGACTTGGCTACACACCCCCAAAGGATAAATGCTCATTAAAGCGGAGTTCCACCCTAAAAATTAACTTTCTATTTACAGCTTGCCTTTAATGTAAAAATATATAAAAAAAAAAAAAAAATTACTCACTTCTATCTGGCTGTTACTAGGCAGATTTCGTAATCTGCCTAGTTCCTAGTCCTAGGTGGTTCAACTTCCTGTCCTAAGACCCCATTGCCTCCTGGGAAATGATGACACTCATTTCCCCAGAGTCTCTGGGCATTACTGTGCCTAAAAATCGCCCAGCATGCACCTCTCCCTGAAAACCAGGAAGATAAAGGAACTGGGCTTCACACGCCCACACATATGATGGATACGGCCACAACATGAGCTGGAGGATATAAGGCAAGTGTTTGCAAAGATTTCTGGAACGATTGGGGAGCTGTTATTTATTGTGATTCATTTTAGCTTGCAAAAAAAATAAAAAATGATGCCTGGAACCCCGCTTTAAGTGAAATACTATGTACTTACCTTGCTATTCACCCCAGCAGGCTCTGGCACTCTCCTCTTCTCTTTCTGTTGTGGGCGGGCCCTTGATAGCCTCACATACCATTCAGGACTGTTGACCATGATGCATTATACTCGATGACATGAGGCCTGAGGGGACCAGTCACATAGCATGTAGGAAGCCTGTCAGAGTAAAGAGTAAGGTAAGTATTACAGATAATTCCTCCTCTATGGGCATTTAACTTTCGCAGTGTGGGGGAAAGCCAACTACAAAGGTTTTTTTTTTCTTTTACAATGCAGCACTTAATAGCATATATACAGTATATATATATATATATATATCCTCTTCGGACACTTTATGGGATACACCTGTTCGATTGCTTGGTAACACAAATTGCTAATCAGACAATCACAGGGCAGCAACTCAATGTATTTATGCATCTAGACACGGTGAAGACGACTTGCTAAAGAAAGGGGATTTAAGTGACTTTTGAACGTGGCATGGTTGTTGGTGGCAGATGGGCTGGTCTGAGTATTTCACAAACTGCTGATCTACTGGGATTTTCACACACACAACCATCTCTCGGGTTTACAGAGAATGGTCCGAAAAAAGAGAAAATATCCAGTGAGCGGTAGTTGTGTGGAGGAAAATACTTTTTTGATGTCAGAGGTCAGAAGAGAATGGGCAGACTGGTTCCAGATGATAGAAAGGCAACAGTAACTCAAATAACCACCCGTTACATCCAAGGTGTGCAGAATACCATCTCTGAACGCACAACACATCAAATCTTGAATCAGATGGGCTACAGCAGCAGAAGACCACACCGGTTGCCACTACTGTCAGCTAAGAACAGGAAACTGAGGCTACAATTTGTACAGGATCACCAAAATTGGACAATAGAAGATTGGAAAACGTTGCCTGGTCTGAGGAGTCTGGATTTCAGCTGCAACATTCAGATGGTCGGTCAGAATTTGGTGTAAACAACATGAAAGCATGGATCCATCCTGCCTTGTATCACCGGTTCAGACTGGTGGTGGGGGTGTAATGGTGTGGGGGATATTTTCTTGGCACACTTTGGACCCCTTAATACCAATTGAGCATCATTTATACACCACGACCTACCTGAGTATTGTTGCTGATCATGCCCATCCCTTTATGACTACAGTGTCCCCATCTTCTGATGGCTCCTTCCAGCAGGATAATGTCACCATGTCACAAAGCTCCAATCATCTCACCACTGGACAATGAGGTCACTGTCCTCCAATGGCCTCCACACTCACCAGATCTCAATCCAAAAGAGCACCTTTGGGATGTGGCGGAAGAAGAGATTTGCATCATGGATGTGCAACCGACAAATCTACAGCAACTGTGCGATGCTATCATGTCAATGTGGACCAAAATCTCTAAAGGAATGTTTCCAACACCTTGTTGAATCTATGCCACAAAGAATTAGGGCAGTTCTGCCTTAAGAGGAAGTGCAAGGTTGCTCGAAACTCTGCACTTGCTGTTATTGCCCTTATCAGGCCTCATGCACACTGGACATTTTTGCAGCTACTTCTAGGGGCGTCAGGTGTTTTTTTTCCCCTGTCTCTAAACTCCACTGCATGTTAGCCTACAGTATGTGTCCATACACACATAGCCTTTTAGCACCCTTTAGTGGCAGGGTCTTTAGAGGCAGGAATAAAAGGCCACTGCAGTGCGTCCAGGAGCCGTTTTGGCAGAAAAAACGCTTGACGCGTCTAAACGCTAGGCGCGTTTAGCGTAAATTTATTTCAATGGCCAAAATAAATGATTATTCTGGCCAATGAAATGATCCAACGCCCAAACTCTTGACACCTGTAAACGAGCCGGGAATTCCGTCAGGAAAAAAACGTCGGGATTCCTGGCAAGCTTTCCTTGCCAAGCCGTGCATACAGACGGCCATTCAAAAGAACCGCCATTCTTTTGAATGGCAAGAACGCGGTGACGTCATCGACTACGATGAGCATGCGCTCGTCACATTCAATGCCGTCGCCGCCATCTTGCTACACCCTACACTACCCTTGTAAGCTACCGCGCATGCGTCACAGTCTTTTCGAGCATGCGCGGGTTTACCTGGGGACAGGGAAGCATACACGCGCACGGTTTTCTCGGCAGGAAACGCTCTGCCGAGAATCCCGACTAGAAAATAGAGAGCAGGTTCTCTATTTTTCTCGTCAGAATTCCTGGCAGTTTTCTCACCAAGAAAGCATACACACGCACGGTTTTCACGGCAAAAGGCTCTCCCAGCAGTTTTCTTGCCGAGAAAAACGTGCGTGTGTACGGGCTTAAAAGCTTTTAGAAGCTTCAGACACTTTTACAAACGTCAGGCTTTTTTTCTGCTATAGCGCTGCCGCTAGGAGGAAAGGCTTCTAGGTGAGTTTGCATGAGGCCTTACATTGTGATGACATAATGATTGTGAAGTTTTTGGAGTAAACAAATTTGCATCATCTTGGATACCACGTCCTCTTCCTTTGATGTATAAGGCTAGGTTTTCACTATTGCAAAGCCCAAAGTCGTGCGATTTTTTTACCACGATTTTTGCCGCGATTTTGATGCGACTTGAAGTAATGCCTGTGTAATCTTGAGGTCCATGGCAGTCACAGCTGCAAAGGGTGGACCAACTCAATCCATTAAAGTTCACATGCGTGTAAAGGCAGGTGTCACAATACTTTTGGTAATATAGTGTACATTCAGTGCTGGAGGTGCCGAAACTAGCACTGAATGTACACTATATTACCAAAAGTATTGGGACACCTGCCTTTACACTCACATGAACTTTAATGGCATCCCAGTCTTAGTCCGTAGGGTTCAATATTGAGTAGTCCCACCCTTTGCAGCTATAACAGCTTCAACTCTTCTGGGAAGGCTGTCCACAAGGTTTAGGAGTATGTCTATGGGAATGTTTTACCATTCTTCCAGAAGTGTACTGATGTTGGAGAGAAGGCCTGGCTCGCAGTCTGCGTTCTATTTCGTCCCAAAGGTGTTCTATCGGGTTGAGGTCAGGCCAGTCAAGTTCTCCACCCCAAACCTGCTCATCCATGTCTTTACGGACCTTGCTTTGTGTTCTGGGTGTTCTGGTGCGCAGTCATGTTGGAACAGAAAGGGGCCATCACTTTTGTGAGATACTGTATATATATATATCTAAAGCACACACCTTTCTCCCACCCTGCATTTAACTCGGCTCCTCGCAGGAGGAATAAAAGGCACACCTCACTAACAGCCCGTACCCTCCTGTGCAAAGAGGTTGAGCGATGTTATTTTTGGGTCTTGTCTGCAGCCAGAGTCAAAGTCCTCCTGAGCATGATTCTCACCTCTACTATGGGTAGATGCAAGTCCTTGACTTCCCCAGTAATGTAAATGTCCACACCAGCTGAAACTCCAACTCAGTATTTATTCTCACTTTGTAATAAACAGTCTCTTGGATAGGAAAGGGTTGGAGCAAAGGAAACAGAACAGCCCAAGGTGTGGAGGAGGTCCAGGCACTAACGTAGCTTACACTCTTCACTGTTCAGATTCTCAAACAGTTTTAGGCGCACAGTCTCTCCCACAGATCGTGAAGTTGGTCTCTGCCACAGACCTGGTGAATAAGGCCCCTGCCACGGACCTGGTTAAACTTTCGTTCTCTGCCACAGACCTGGTGAACAAGGCCTCTGCCACTGACCTGATGAACTTGAACTTCCTTCTTAGAACATGGCCCTTATCAAGGAGAAGATGTCCCCCTAGAGAGTCAACAGACCCTTCCTTCACCGTGACTCTTGCATCGGTCCTTCGGAATGATCCTCCTTTCTCTTAGGGTGCGGGTCCCCTCGCAAGGCGGCACCCTGGACTTCCCTAGCGGACCCCAGCCGAAGGCGCTGGGCCCCGAGCCGTCACTGCAGCTCCCGGGTCTCCATACCCAGGCGGACAGGAACGGTGAGGTAGTATCTCACCCCAGGCTAAAGGTGCCTGAGGTGGAACCGGAACACAGCCTCCGGGCCGAGGGCACCCGGAGATGAGCCACACGCACTCCCAGGCTGAAGGTGCCTGGGGGCAGACGAACCCCAATGAGGAGAGGTCTGCCCCTTTTATATCCTCTCCTGGCATGCACAGCAGGTTCCCCACCCCACTGTACGGCTGTCGAGAGGGGACACAAAAGGCACAGCACTACGCTCGTGGTTCAACTCCGGCCCAGAATGGCAGCGCCACCCGCAGGCCACAGGGAACTCATCACCAGCATTATCCCCTGAGGATAAAAAATGGTCCATAACTCCTAACAATCCAAGGTGTCTGAGCCTAATTACACTCAGACACTTCCCTTAAATTGAACACCCCGCTACATATATATATATACCGTATTTATCGGCGTATAACACGCACCTTTTTCCCCTTAAAATCAGGGGAAAATCGTGGGTGCGTGTTATACACCAATCCCCGCTGATTGTGAGCGAGCGGAGCCGAGATACACAAAGCCGAAGTACACTCGGCTTTACTCAGCTCCTCTCGCAGTCACGCCCACGACTGTGAGCAGAGCCGAGTCTAGCCGAAGTACACTCGGCCTTCTGTATGTCAGCGGCGCTCGCAATCAGTGGAGGTGGGCGTGACTGCGAGAGGAGCCGAGTAAAGCCGAGTGTACTTCGGCTTTGTGTATCTCGGCTCCTCTCGCAATCAGTGGAGATGGGCGGGACTGTGAGCAGAGCCGAGTCTAGCCGAAGTACACTCGGCTTTCTGTATCTCGGCTCCGCTCACAGTAGGCGGAAATCGGCGCCAAATTTATATCAGGCCAGGGCAAGGCTGCAAATGCAAAGGCACTGGGCAAGGCTGCAGATGGACACTGGGCAAGGCTGCAGATGGACACTGGGCAAGGCTGCAGATGGACACTGGGCAAGGCTGCAAAGGCACTGGGCAGGGCTGCAGATGGACACTGGGCAAGGCTGCAATGATGGACAAGGCTGCAGATGGACACTGATAAGGCTGCATTGATGGGCATTTAAATGTAAGTTTTTTTCCTTACACTTCCCTCCTAAAAGTTTTTTTCCTTAAAATTCCCTCCTAAACTTGGGGTGCGTGTTATACGCCGCCGCGTGTTATATACCGATAAATAAGGTGTATATCTATATATATATATATATATATATATATATATGTAGCGGGTATATACTTTTAAAACTCGTGAAGACACCAGTGATGCATAGTTCCCTGCGGCCCAGCAGGTGGCGCTGTCACTTTGGGCCGAGGTTGAACCATCGCTGCAGTGCCGTACCCTTTGTAACCTCTCGCAGCGGTTGTACGGCGGGGCGGGGAACCCGTCGTGCTTGCTGGGAGAGGGTATAAAGGGGGCGGACATCTTTGCCACGAGGTTCGAGTCCCAGGCACCTTCAGCCTGAGGGCTGGTGTTCGCGGTCGGTGTCCAGGCAGCCTAGGCCTGGACACCTGGAGTTCGTGTTCCATCCCAGACACCTTCAGTCTGGGGTGAGGTACTCGGTTGGAGGCCTGGGGCCCAGTACCTTCAGCTGGGTCCCGCCAGGGAGGGATTGTCCTAGGGGGCCCCGGGAGTGGGGCACCCGAATCCAGAGGCGTAAGGGACCGGAGGAGGGACTCATCCGAAGACCTGGTGCAGCATATTGCCAGTGCCGGGTGAACCTCTGGAGACCGCCCGGAGGGATATCTTCCCAAACAGGGGCCGAGTTCAAAGAGGAAGGTGGTTCATGTCCAATGACCGGTGGCAGCGGTCCAACTATTCAACTCAGGTCAGTGGCAGAGACCTGCTATTAGGCCTGTGGCAGGGGCCTCAACGGTTCATCCGGCCGGTGGCAGCGAGCAAAACTCACGGTCAGTGGCAGAGACTGTGCGCCAGGCCTATTCGCTAGCAAAGGAATAGGAGAGTTCATTTGTGCCTGGGCCTACTCGTATCCACACCCCTGTCTGTCTGTTACTAAAAGTTCAACTGATTGTGTTCACCCTGGAAGCAGAGAAATAAAGGAGTGTTGGACTTTCGATTGGTGTGGGGCTCTATGTTATTGGCAGACACATCTCCACAGTACAAGGAGAGGCTTCGTATGCAGTGAACAGACCCGGAGGTGATTCATGTAACTCTGCTCAACCCTCATACACATACGAGGGGAGAGCTTGGCGTAGTGTTCCTGCACTCTCCTCTCCCAGGTACCCCTAGACACAAGCCAATCAAACGAGAGAATCAGAGAGGGAGAGTGAGGCTCCGCTACATACTATATATATATATATATAAACAGCGTAAGGCATAAGAGATGAAGTTCTTATCTTCAAACCATAGAACCACTGGGCTAAGAACCTGAATGCCACCGAATGTCTGAATATAATAATACACATCTAACCTGACATTTTAGATAGGTTTTTGTTGTCTGTGGTATTTTAAAAGGTAATCTTCAGAGAAATGAAAGGATGGGGTATACAATGAAATGTCTCTATAATTTAGTCTTTATATCCCAAAGCGTCCTGTCTGCTAGATCTTTGTACATAAACCAATAAAGGTCACTACTAAGGCTCCCCACAATGTCATATTGAAGTCTCAGTCCCTGTGCCGCGTCTTCGTGGTCAATAATCTTCAATTAAAGAATTGTCATCATAGGCTCCCATAGTGGGATTTCTGTTCATCCCCCTTTCTGTGTTCCTTGTAGTATGTTAAATGTTCCCATGGATACATTGTGCTCTTATTTCGATACAGAAAATGACAATCCTCCTCCCTGCCTGTGATTAAAGTCCACAGACGCAGTCCACGGAACAAAGAGCAGCTCCCAAAGCTCTGGAGGGTCCTCCAGTGGAAAGGATTTGCCGCCCGCCCGATCCTCAGTTTTAATTAATCTTAGCTCAATGTTTATCCAGAGGATATATTCATAATATTCCAGTATTATCAGATTACAGAGAAATATGATGCTGCTGGAAGGAGATTAGGATCGTGATGCCGGGAGAGGTAGTTTGAGTGACATCTGTCAATCAAATGTGCTACATTCTTTTTTCAAGAGCGTGAAGCGTGCAGAAGATTAAAGCGTATCTAAACCCAAGAAAATAACTGAAACACATTGCAGCTTACAGTCCTTAGATGTGGTGCATAGATCTGCTTTTCACAAACAAAACATGTCCTGCTCCTCCAATGTTCTTAGGGCATTTCCTCTTTTGACCCAATGGGCATAGAGCCAGGTCACAATTGTGACCCCTGTGACCTCTGTAGCTATGCCCTGGTTCTTGGGGGACTTTCTCTTATGCCGCGTACACACAATCATTTTTCCCGTCGGGAAAAATGAATTTTTTTCCTTTGGACGAGAAAAACGATCGTCTGTGGGCTTTTTGTCATTTTTCCCGATGGGGAAAAACGGCATTAATCACGATGAGAAAAATTAGAACATACTCTAATTTTTCTCGTTGTGATTCCCGTCGTTTTTTTTCCGCGGCAGTTTTTTCATAGGGAAACACTGCTGGGGAGCCCACACACGGTCGTTTTTCGACCAAAAAAAAAATTTCATTTAAAACGGCCGTGTGTGGGGAGAACAAGCTGTTCCTCATTTTTCACGTCGATTTTCTCGACGGTGTTTTCACCGTCGAAAAAAAACGATCGTGTGTACGCGGCATTAGAATCATTTCCTTGAGAGTATTTTCTCTTCTGATCAAATATTCTTATAGTATTTTCTCTTTTTATAACTGGCCTTAGCAGCAGCACAAAACAGCACAGAATGAATTGGCAGCAATAGCTCTGTTCAGAGCTTTATGTTCATTCCTTCTGTAGGTCTATGGAAAACACTTGTCAATAATGTGATACCCTTACGCCGCGTACACACAACCGTTTTTAAATGACGAAAAAAATGCCATTTTTTAAAATGGTCATTAAAAATGATCGTGTGTGGGCTTCAGAGCATTTTTCACAACGTTAAAAATGGCCATGAAAAAATTGGAACGTGCTCTAATTTTTCTCGTCGTTTTTCACATCGTCGTTTTTCTCGTCATGAAAAATGCCCGCATGTAGGCTTTAACGACGTGAAAAAAAAATGCGCGTGCTCAGAATCAAGTATGAGACGGGAGCGCTCGTTCTGGTAAAACTAGTGTTTGTAATGGAGATAGCACATTCGTCACGCTGTAACGGACTGAAAAGCACGAGGCTGAAAAGCGCGAATCGTCTCTCAACAAACTTTACTAACATGAAGGGTGGCGCCATCCGAACGGAACTTCCCCTTTATAGTGCCGTCATACGTGTTGTACGTCACCGCGCTTTACTCAAGCATTTTTTTCCACGATAGTGTGTAGGCAAGGCAGGCAGGCTTGAGAAGAATCATGTTGAGAAAAATGCCGTTTTTTTCAATGACATTAAAAACGGTTGTGTGTACGCGGCATAATACAAAGATACCTATATACATAGAGGCTGTCCGAAAAAATATGACAGGGTCTGGTCTAAGTGGTTGGCAGAACCCTCCACTGCGGCAGCAGATTAGGAGGCTTCTCTGGATTCTGATAACATTCCTTGAAGTCTTGTTAAACCGACCCTTGCTAGCACAGCAACTTTGGTGAGCTAGTTAACTATCATCCTACCCCAGGAGCTTGAGCCAGGCCACCTCATTGATGATGGTAGTCGCAAATGCTCTAACATATCTTGGTTCTGTAATGCTACCTTGCGACCCCTGCGTGGGTCACGCCCATGTTGTTAGCCAGATGTTGGCTGTGCTGTTGTACGTTTGTATTGTCTACGTGTTTATAAAAAATAAAATAAAAAAGATTTTCCAAAAAAAAAAAACTAGAATTGCGAGTAACGCGGTTAATGAGCGTTTCGCAATACGAGCATTTTTTTTAAAAATCCTGACCCGTTTTCCGAGTGTTGTCTCGCAAAACGAGCAGGATTCAAGCCACAGGCGGTGTGCAATACCGCATTTGGCCAGAGGTGCAGGGGCGCTGGAGTCGAGCAGAATTGATCGGAGCCAATACCGGGTCCCCAAAGTCCGGGAGATTAGGCTCAAAAAGGTGACTCGAGTATAAGCCGAGGGGGGCATTTTCAGCACAAAAAAATGTGGTGAAAAAAACTCGGCTTATACTCGAGTATATACGGTATATTCACTATACTCATTCCTGCTCACCCCCCCCCCCCCCCCCCCAGTTATTTCCAGTCTTTTCTCTCTTGCAAAATAGCAGCCTCTGCTCATTGGACACATTTCCACCCGCTCCCCCACTGAGCTCTGCAGTTTTCACTTATTAAAAAACATTTGATCAACACAGGAATTAGCCTAATAACATTCTTTTTTTTTTTTTTTTACTTTTCTTTTATTTACAAGGGACAATACTTGTCCACCAGATGGTGCTAAGTATCATAGAAAATATGGTACTTAGCATCATCTAGTGGCAAAATGCTGTATTTTCCTCTTTAAATCAATGAAATACATTCTACTAGTGCAAAAAATTACCTAATAACATTTTTTTTGTATCCCGTTTGAACAGAACTAATGTACATGTACTTTCAAAGAGTGAATTGCTATGCAAATGTTTTTTTTTTTTTTTAAATACACCTTAATTCGCATGGTGCTAAACCTTTTTCATTATTGATTTAGTTGGGGGGTGTATTGACAACAAGGGCTCACCTCTAACAAGCATATGTGGACTGGTAAAAGGATTAATAGTCAGATGCGGTAAAGCTGCAGCTACTTAGCTTCTATCAATAAACCTTCTACAGATCAGCCGATGAGAATAGATGATGGAACGGCTTATCAATAAAGCTTGGAGCTGCAATCTCCCTGCTCAATAATTCAGCAGTATTAAGAGGTGAAATTCAGGAGCAAGGCTGTTAACTCGAACGCTCCCTGATATAAATGAGCATGCAGTATGTGTTAGACGGTCTGTGAGTCACGTTCTTCGGAAGCGTTTGTGTGTGTGTGCAGTAGATGCCAAAACATGCATACTCTTGCCACTGAAAAATAAATTCCACGCCAACTTTTTTTTTTTTTTTTTGGCAGTAGCGTAGAGTTGCACCATGTTAGTCGTCAATCAGTACAGAAAATTTGAAGCTAAAAGTGTAACTTAGGGCAGAACCTTATAATTGCATTGAGGAACATTCAATCTGCATGACCCTGGCTGACCCTTCAAGGCTGAGCCAATAGCTTTCAATGGTCCCATCACAGGCGAATTCTCCAGTTCTCCACCCACTCGCTTTTATAGGCAGAAACATGTCTCCAGCCTCCTCTTCTGTCTTGCACAGTTGCACAGGCTCCTCTGTACTGAAATTACTTTGATTTCACTGCACACGTCCAGCATTATCCAGACCAGCCTTTTTCAACTAGGGTGCCCACTGCCAGGCACCCTGGGCACCCTGGGGTGCCTTGAGGTGTATTCAGGGGTGCCTTGGGAAAATGCCTAAAAATTCCCAAAAAATTGTACACAAAATTGGCATGTGGACGAAGCCTGCCTTTTTAGTTTCACTAAGTCACAGGTTTTTATTGTGCACCATTACAACCTTCTAGCTGCTGGCACCCTAACGACCAATAGAATCATCAGTTGATGAGGAGGATGTCAGTCGCCTGCATAGCATCCTTGTTTGACTCTCCCCTGCCCCTCTCCATTAGCTGAGTGATGGAGAAAAACTGAGGGAGAAGAGAAACACTGGAATACTAGTCAGCACCAGTTTGAAAAAGTGCATTTGCTTTGGAAGAATGAATCACCTCTAATGTTGGGTGTCCTACTTGGACTTGTGGATGTTGCTGCATTATGTAAAACTATTAGAGTAGTTTCACATTTTAGAATGGGGGTGGCTTGAGACTGTCCATAATATTTAAAGGGTGCCTTGACTGAAAAAAGGTTGAGAAACACTGATCTAGACCAGTGATTCTCAACCACTAGACCATGGTCCACTGCTGGGCCACGGCTTCCCTATCTCCTGGCCCTCCTCCCAGCTGCGAATCACTTAACCTATGACACAGTGTCTCCTAGCTGCCATAGTGCCACCCAACCACCCACAGTGCATTTTTTAACACAAGCAGTATAAGTACCTGTCAGGTCTACCCCAACACAGGTGGTCTTCACCTATAGCAGCACCCTTTCCCATAGGACAAGCAGGCCTACTAGTACTCGGTTGCCCCCAGGACTTATACACAATGCTATAGTGCCTTGCCACCACGCCAGGGGAGATGCGAACTGAGCAAAACAAACAGATACTTGCGGTTAACAGACAGGTAAAAGGCAGGCTGAGTTCAAGGAATATTCCAATATTCCGGTCCAAAGTCATACACAGGGAAATCCAAACTAGCAAAGCAGGGCAGACAGACAGGGAGCTTGATCAGGAAAAACACACGTATCACTCTCTCACAAGCACCCAAATAAGTGTTTAGCTGGCTTATAACAGGCTTGGTTTCCACCCAGAGACTGATCACAGTCAGGGCCGTTTGAAGGAATTTGGGGGCCCCAAGCAGATTGAGAATTTGGGGCCCCCGAGGGTAGGGTTGCCACCTTTTCGTCAAGCCAAACCCGAACGCTTAAGCAGCGCACTCCATTTTATTTTTATTTTTTGTAGTACATTAAATTCATTACCTCTGTACAAAGCAATGCACAGCAATTTTGTTATGTAGTATACACTATACATATATTTTTGTGACTAAATAACATTTCTAATCATATGGAATTAATTACAAGAGTCTCCCTTTACATCAGAGTCAACAGAGGTCTCCCTTTACATCAGAGTCAACAGAGGTCTCCCTTTACATCAGAGTCAACAGAGGTCTCCCTTTACATCAGAGTCAACAGAGGTCTCCCTTTACATCAGAGTCAACAGAGGTCTCCCTTTACATCAGAGTCAACAGAGGTCTCCCTTTACATCAGAGTCAACAGAGGTCTCCCTTTACATCAGAGTCAACAGAGTTCCCCTTTACATCAGAGTCAACAGAGTTCCCCTTTACATCAGAGTCAACAGAGTTCCCCTTTACATCAGAGTCAACAGAGTTCCCCTTTACATCAGAGTCAACAGAGTTCCCCTTTACATCAGAGTCAACAGAGTTCCCCTTTACATCAGAGTCAACAGAGTTCCCCTTTACATCAGAGTCAACAGAGTTCCCCTTTACATCAGAGTCAGCAGAGTTCCCCTTTACATCAGAGTCAGCAGAGTTCCCCTTTATATCTGAATCCGCAGAGTCCCCCTTTACATCTGAATGCACAGGGTTTGTTCCCCTTTACATCTGATTCTGCAGGAGAGGAGTACAGAGGGTAAGATGGAGGCAGTATGTACATGAAAGGATTGCGGAGGGTATGATGGGGGCAGTATGTACAGGAGAGGAGTGTGGAGGGGATGACGGAGGCAGTATGTAGAGGAGGGGACTGTGGTGGGTATGATGGGGCAGTATGTACAGGAGAGGACTGTGGTGGGTATGATGGGGGCAGTATGTACAGGAGAGGACTGTGGTGGGTATGATGGGGGCAGTATGTACAGGAGAGGACTGTGGTGGGTATGATGGGGGCAGTATGTAGAGGAGAGGACTGTGGTGGGTATGATGGGGGCAGTATGTACAGGAGAGGACTGTGGTGGGTATGACGGGGGCAGTATGTACAGGAGAGGACTGTGGTGGGTATGATGGAGGCAGTATGTAGAGGAGAGGACAGTGGTGGTTAAGATGGGGTTAGGGATTTCCTGTAGTGTCTGTGGGGTGACCCGGGAGTGATTTTGGGAAGATAAGGAAAGTGACTATGGAATGATGTCCCTCAGCTGGATGTATAAAGTGGTCTGGGGGTGATATAAGCTGGGGGGAGTTGGGGGCTGAGAATTGTTTAGATGGTGAGGTCTATAATGCAAAAAAAGCTCTTCTGCTCATCTACTAATATATACAGCAATAAATCAAACAGCAGTATTATTCAATGAAAACAATCTGTTACACCCCTTTCACACTGGAGCGTTTTGCAGGCGCTATAGCGTTAAAAATAGCGCCTGCAAAACGCTGCTAAACTGCTGCCCCATTCATTCCAGTGTGAAAGCCCGAGGACTTTCACACTGGAGCGTTGCGCTAGCAGGACGTTAGAAAAAGTCCTGCTAGCTGCATCATTGCAGCGGTGAAGGAATGGTGAGTTTTCCGTGCCTCCACCGCTGCTGCCCATTGAAATGAATGGGACAGTGCGGCTATACTGCCCACAATGTGCTGCTTCAGCAGCACATTGCGAGCCGTTTTAACACTTTCTCGGCCGCCAGCGGGGGTAAAACTGCCCCGCTAGCGGCCGAAATGCGGTAAAAATAGCGGCGTATTACCGCCGACGTTATGGGTGCTCCAGTGTGAAAGGGCTCTTATAAACTGTAAGCACATACATGTGTATATATATAATCCAGCCCCCAGCACTCTGTATGTACAGATGATGTGAAGGTAATGTATGACAATTCATATAACTCTGTGTTATCCAAGCTCTGAGTGTACAATCAGAAGTGTAGACTCATCACATTTATACAGGTTACATGAATGGTCACACATTACTTTCACATTACCTAGTCTGAGTGATTGGTGGATGTTTGTATAGACAACATGTGTGCTGCTCAGGAGGTATCTGTCAGCTGTGATTGGGCTGCACAGTCACTGCCCCCCCCCCCCCATACACTCTCTATCTCGTCTGATTCTTCTGTCACCTTAACCCTTTACTGCATCACTTGCAATACAAATACTCCTAAACTTTGCAGCTTTGCTTCCTAGGAGACTTTTCTCAGGAAAAAAAGAATTCAGCTCACCTCCTCCCTTCCTCTGGCCAGCCCGACAGGAGCTTCAATGAGCTCCGCCTCCCGATTCTCTCATCACTCCGCACTGGTGATTGGAGGGGGGGGGGGTTGTGTCAGAGATACCAGAGACTGTGCAGGACACTGGAGGGGGGGGGAGGAGACAGAAAGGAGCTTTGGATTCCAGCACACACCGCAGCCACTGTGCACTTATTTAAAAGCAATGCTGCTGCTGTCTCACAGTGACGTGTGTGCCGATGGTCTCCCCCCGCCTGAATGGGGGAGGGGGGCCGCTCTGCTGGGGCCCAGGCCAGCTTGGGGCCTCAAGCAGTTGCTTGATTTGCCTCTCCTGTTCTGACGGCCCTGATCACAGTAATCAGCCTGCAGGTGGACAGACAGACAAGGCGAGTGCCAAAGCCTAAACCCCAGATGCTGGAATGAAGAATAGGAGCACTGGATGCTCCTGACAGTTCCTGAATCTGACCTGGTGCTCAGCCTCTGGCAGTTCCCACACAGCAGGTCTGGTGTGTGAGGGTAAGAAGCAGCACAAGAAGCCAATCAGTTCCTATGCTGACTGTGATGCCGCGTACACACGATCGATTTTCTCGACGGTGAAAACACCGTCGAGAAAATCGACGGGAAAAACGAGGGAACGGCTTGGTTCCCTACACACGTCCGTTTTTCCCGAACATTTTTTTTTTGATCGAGAAAAACGACCGTGTGTGGGCTCCCCGGCAGTGTTTCCCTATGGGAAAACTGCCGCGGAAAAAAACGACGGGAATCACGACGAGAAAAATTAGAGCATGTTCTAATTTTTCTCGTCGTGATTAATGCCGTTTTTCCCATCGAGAAAAACGACAAAAAGCCTACAGACGATCGTTTTTCTCGTCCAAAGGAAAAAATTTCATTTTTCTCGACGGGAAAAACGGTCGTGTGTACGCGGCATTAGAGTGAAGAATGACAGAGAGATGAGCTCATCACTGTGCTACTTCTCCTTTCTCTGTCCAGTCACAGGTTGGGGGCTGGTCCGGGATGAAATGGCTTCATTGATACTGGCCATTTGTCTGAAGACATTTAGTGGCAGGAAAAAAGTACTGCACAGATAGTCTTTGGATTGAAGGTGAATATTGCAGCAACAGCTGATTTTATTATTTTATCTTTTAAAGTGCTATTAATTGTTATCTTGCTATTTTTGACATGATTTCTACTTTAGGATGTCCATTCAAAGTCTTGCATAAGCCCAATCATGACTGGTCAATGTTAAAGACTCAAAGGGTTGGTGAGTGACAGCATGCATAAATGAGTTCAAGGTAAAGGGGACAGAAGGAGAAATGTCCTGGCGATGAGAATTTGAGAAAAACAAAAAAAGAGACAGAAAGAATAGTCCGCTGTACTTTGCTATTTAGTATATAAATAAATGGCCCCAATAAGACCCCGTGTCTTCTCCTGTTGGAGCTAATTGCTGCTTTTGAATTACCCTGCAATCTGACATTTTCATATCTGCAAAAAAGCAAAGGGCGATGACCCGCAATGTGACCTGTCTATGACTGGCCTATTGAAATTCTAAAAGCTTCATGTTTGCTCCATACCATAAAGAAACACAGGGGCAGACCTGAAAACATCTGAGGGGACATTTAAAGGAATACTAGACTTAAAGGTCAGGCTCATTTAATTAATAGCTATGCTGGTGAATTTCACAAAAAATGCATGTAAGGAACTAAGGAAAAATTACATAACCGATGAAAAGCACACTGCAGGCAAAAACAAAAAAATGTAGCATTAACAGACTTACCAACAGTATGGTCCAGGATCCCAGGGACCTGTTAACTCTGCTCATTGTCTGCATTTCACCGCCCACTACAGGTTGGTCCCACCCAGACCCACCTTTAAATATGCTGACAGTGCCCATCATACCTTCTTGACTGCTTGACCCTGCCAAGAACCTCACCTATATATGTGGAACAGCCCACCTGCGGGCCTTGATCCTCGCACAAGTGCACTAACTAAAATAAAGGTTGATGATATGATCCTGCACACAACAAGGGTGGGACATCAGCAGTCCGGGAAACAGCATTGGTGAGACAGAGGGCCAAGATGCAGAACTGTCCTGGGTAATCTCCATATAAAATTGTCTTGAGGTGCCAATCACACCTAGTGTACTGGTTAGCCCCACTAAAATTCAGCATCTAAATATGTGGAACAGCCTACCTGAGACCCTTGATCCTCACACATGTGCACTAACTCCAAAAAGTGGTAATGCTGTGATCCCAGGGCACAACCTGGGTGGGACACAGCCTAGGACACAGCATCGGAAGGACATAGCCTGGGACACAGCATTGGTGGGACAGAGGGCCAAGATGCAGGACCGTCCTGGCTAATCCACATATAAATATGCAGGGAGTGACTATCACACTCACTTTACTGGTTGACCCCCCAAGACCATGCCTCTAAATATGTGGAACAGCCCACCTGAGGCCTTGATCCTCGCATATGTACACTAATTCAAATACGTGTTGATGCAGTGATCCCAGGAAATCGTCCTGGGCACAGCCTGGGTGGGACACAGCCTAAGACACAGCATCGGAAGGACATAGCTTGGGACCCAGCATCAGTGGGACACAGCCTGGGACACAGCATCAGTGGGACACAGCCTGGGACACAGCATCAGTGGGACACAGCCTGGGACACAGCATCAGTGGGACAGAGGGCCAAGATGCAGCACTGTTCCTGGCTAATCCACCTATAAATATGCAGGGAGTGCCCATCACACCTACTTTATGGATGGCCCCATCAAAACCCTGCATCTAAATATGTTGAACAGCCCACCTGTTCCTCACACATGTGCACTGACTCAAATAAGCATTGTTACTGTGGTCCAAGGACATAGCCCTGGACACAGCCTGGGTGGAAATCAGCATTGGAAACAGAATCAGTGGGACAGGGGGCCAAGATACAGGACCGTCCTGGCTAATTTCTATATAAATATGCAGGGAGTGCCAATCACACTCACTTTACTGGTTGACCCCCCCAAGACCCTGCCTCTAAAAATGTGGAACAGCCCACCTGCGGCCTTGATCCTCGCACATGTACACTAACTCAAATAAAGGTTTATGCTGTGATCATGGGACATAGTCTTGGACACAATATGGGTGGGACATAGCCTGGGACACAGCATCAGTGGGACAGAGGGCCAAGATGCAGCACTGTTCCTGGCTAATCCACTTATAAATATGCAGGGACTACCCATCACACCTACTTTATGAATGGCCCCATCAAAAAACCCTGCATTTAAATATGTTGAACTTGAACAGCCCACCTGCAGGCCTTGTTCCTCACACATGTGCACTGACTCAATTAAGCATTGATGCTGTGATTCCAGGACATAGCCCTGGACACAGCCTGGGTGTAACAGAGGGCCAAGATGCAGGACTGTTTTAGCTAATCTGCCTATAAATGTGCTGGGAGTGCCCATCATGCCCACTCTACTGGTTGGCCTTCCCAAGACACTGAATCAAAATATGTGGAACCACCCACCTTTGGTTCTTCATCTATATGTGCAGTAACTCAATTAAGGGTTGATACTGTGGTCCCAGGACATATCCCTGGACACAGCCTAGGTGGAAATCAGCCTGGGACACAGCATCAGTGGGACAGGGGGCCAAGATGCAGGACCATCAAGGAAAGGTTGATGCTGTAATTATGGGACATAGTCTTGAACACAGCATCGGTGGGGCAGAGGACCAAGATGCAGCACTGTTCCTGGCTAATCCACTTATAAATATGCAGGGGAGTGCCCATCACACCTACTTTATTGGTGGCCCCATCAAAAAAAACCTGCATCTAAATGTGTTGAACTTGAACAACCTACCTGTAGGCCTGGTTCCTCACACATGTGCACTCACTCAAATAAGCATTGATGCTATGATCCCAGGACATAGCCCTGGACACAGCCTGGGTGGAACCTAGCCTGGGACACAACATCTGTGGAACAGAGGGCCAAGATGCAGGACTGTCTTGCCTAATCTGCCTATAAATATGCTGGGAGTCCCCATCATGCCCACTTTACTGATTGGCCTTGCCAAGACACTGCATCTAAATATGTTGAAGAGCCTACCTTTGGTTCTTCATCCAAATGCGCAGTAACTCAATTAAGGGTTGATACTGTGGTCCCAGGACATAGCCCTGGACACAGCATCAGTGGCGATAGCTCGGGACGCAGCATTAGTTGGACAGAGGGCCAAGATGTGGGACTGTCAAGGCAGTTGGATTCTGTGCATTAAAAGTGTACCTAAAACATTTACGGTATATCCTTTTTATTAGATAGAGTAGAACCATCTTTGAATTCCTTGTCAAGTGCCCCCACTGGGAGAGTTCACTCCCTGTAGTGGTGACCTTTTTCACCAGGACTAATGAAAAATCCAACATTTTACAGTTGTTAACGGAACAGGGATAAAAGTAAAATCTTGACTAGGCTGATATGATGTCACCAGTCTGCTGCAGGCAAGAGGAAGCATTTTCTTAGTCTCCAGTGATCAGAATGCAACATTGTAACTTTTTAGCAAGTCACAAGGTTGTGTCATCTCTGAGCCAGAGACTCAGTCCAGGAAGTAGATGGTGACCCTGGATGATGCCTAAACAAAGATGGTGCCGTCTTTCTGAAGAGAAAGAAATTTAGATGAAGGCATTGTCAGGGGGAGTACTGTGATGCTAGGTTCACTTTAATGAAATGGAACTTGGCCAGTACTTGCCTTCCCTACTCCCTTGAGTACATCATATACCGTATATACTCGAGTATAAGCCGACCCGAATATAAGCCGAGGCACCTAATTTTACCACAAAAAAATGGGAAAATTTATTGACTCGAGTATAAGCCTAGGGTGTCCATCTGCATGCCTTACTGTGCCTCACTTTGCCTCACTGTGTCCATGTGCATGCCTCACTGTGCCCATGCCTCACTGTGCCCATGCCTCACTCTGCCCATGCCTCACTGTGTCCATGCCTCACTGTGTCTGTGCCTCACTGTGCCCATGCCTCACTGTGCCCACGCCTCACTGTGTCCATGACTAGACTGACGAATTTGAAAAATCGGTGCTCCCCAGCCGTAGGTCCTCCAGACAACAAACTTTGCACACTTGCAGAGGAGAAATAGGGCTACATGTGTGCCACGTTTCGGGTCCAGGGGACCTACGACCGGCCGGTACCGGGTCCCCAAATTCACTGGAGAAATGACCGTTTAACATGGGAGTCTATTGAAGGGATGCCCGGCTTTGAAAAATCGGTGCTCCCCGGCCGTAGGTCCCCCGGACAACAAACTTTGCACACTTGTAGAGGAAGAGTGGGGCTACATGTGTACGGGGTCCCCAAAGTTCGGGAGTTCAGGCGCAAAAAGATGACTCGAGTAAAAGGCGAGGGGGGCATTTTCAGCACAAAAAAAAGTGCTGAAAAACTTGGCTTATACTCGAGTATATACGGTAATTGTCTACAGGATCGTAGGTGCTCTTTATTCCTGTGCATTCTAATTATTGAATCTGAAGGTAGGTCTTGCTTTGGGCTGAGAGTGAAATTTCTCCTTTGCTTTCTTTTTACCAGGCTGCATTTATTTAACGCAACATGTAATAAGGCATTCAATTACCCTTAATAGCACAGACTGCGCGCCATCCAAGAAGCCGCCTCACTCTCTCTCTTTTTTTTTTTTTTTTCCAGTGGACATACAATTAAATACGAGAGGTGGGATTATGGGTTTTTCAATCCCTTCTGAAGCCTTTTAATAGTTACATGCCAACTTCTCATAGAGGAAATGACAAAAGCCGAAATAATGGTGACCCCCAGCACCCGCACTTGTCATTGAACTGAACTGTATCGTTGTGGTCTGTAATTTTCCTGATGAAAAGCTCTGGAATCAGTGCTTTGTACATCGTAGGAACTCTCAATAACCCAACAAGTATTATAGGGGCCATTAAATATCAACTACAGCCTCAAACCGAAAAAAGGCATAAAAGTAGATTGGCAATAGCAGTAGTACAACTCAACATACAGTATGACCAATACAGAATGATCAGTAATATCAAGATCCCCTCTCGTTCTGGGACGACATCATATGGCATTGCCCCAGTCCCACCGCGCTTGCGTGCCCGTGGGGGGCATGCCGCACAGCAATCACAGGACCGTCGTGTCCACGGCGGTACCCCAATCTCGGTAAATAGAGACGATGACTTGGCTCTTTACTTATGTGATCGGCTGTGTCCAATCACAGCCAATCACATGTCAACACATAAATGCTGTTTATTGGCTCCCCTCGCCTCACATTGACAGAGTATGAGGAGAGGAGTTCCGATCAGCAGCATCTCCTCACAGGGGAGACCTGTACAGGTAATCAGGGCACCGATTAACTGTGCAGCCCCAACAGTGTCCAGCAGTGATGCCAGTCAGTACCCATCGGTTACGCCAATCTGTGCCCATCGGAAATTCCAATCTGTGTCCAGTGATGCCAATTTGTGCCCATCACTGATGCCAATCAGTTACCATCAGAAATGCCAGTCAGTGCTGCCTTTTAGTGCCCATCAGTGACTGCTCATCAATGCCCATCAGTAGTGAACATCAGTGCCCCCTATCCTTGCCACCTATCATTGCCCATAAGCAGCTCATATCAGTGTCCATCAGTGCCCGACAGTGCCACCTATCAGTGCCTTTCAGTGCTCATCAGTGTTGCATATCAGTGCCCATCAGTGCTGCATATTACTGCTTCCTGATCAGTGCCACCTCATCAGTGCCCTTCAGTGTTGTCTCCTCGATGCCCATCAGTACTGTCTTATCAGTGCCCATCAGTGCAGCCTATCAGTGCCCATCAGTCCCATCCATCAGTGCCCCCTATCCGTGCTGCCTATCATTGCCCATAAGTGCCGCCTATTAGTGCCACCTATCAGTGCCGCTTATCAGTGCTCATCAGTGCTGCAAATTACTGCCTCCTCATCAGTGCCACTTCATCAGTGCCACCTCATCAGTGCCCTTCAGTGTTGTTTAATCAGTGCACAGCAGTGAAGGAGAAAAATTACTTATTTACAAATTTGACAGAAACAAAGGAAAACCTTTTTTTAAACATTTTTTTGTCCTTTTTTTATCAAAAAATAAAAAAACTCAGCGGTGATTGAATACCACCAAAAGAAAGCTCTAATTGTGTGAAAAAAAATGATAACAATTTAGTTTGGGTACAGTGTTGCATGACCGCGCAATTGTCATTAAAACTGTGACAACGCTAAAAGCTGAAAATTGGTCTGGGCGGGAAGGGGGTAAAAGTGCCCAGGGTTTGAAGCTGTTAAAGGTTGCTTCTAGGCATACCTTTTCTTAATGTATTCATTGCTATTTTCTATATGGGTTCCAACATGCAGACTGTCATAGACTATAGTTAGGAAGCACACTTTACAGAGGGACCTTGACGAGGCAGTGTGGCTTCCAATTATATTTGCAAATGTGCAACAAAAATCTGCTTTAATGCAATTTGTTAAGTAATGTGATTCATTTTCTTGTCTGGTTAGCTGGCAAACTGCCTGCATTTATTCCTATCTACAGGTCTTTATATCAGGTGGGGTTGGTGTTTAATAAGGTGACCAGATTTTTAAAATGAATACTGGGGACATTTTTTTTTTTACTAGTAATGGCGGCAATAAGCGACTCTCTGCCTGTCGCTGCCGCCCCGCCTCACAGCCTGTCAAGTCTTACTCTCTGGGCCCCGGGAACTACTGGGTGGGGAGCGGAGGAAGATCACTCTGCCAGGGAAGGCAAGGAGTTGGCAGGCGGCTGGCCGGGACTTGAGCCAAGGCAGAAGAACATGCGAGCGGAGCTGAATGGGCATGCACCCGAAACGGAAGAAATATTCTCTCCACTCCGACCAGCACATGATCATCAGAAAGGGGCACAGATAATGGAAAAAATACACCCCCTAAGCTAGTAGGAGCGGCAGAGCGGGGGGGTGTAATTCAGATTTTTTTTTTTTTATTCTGCACTGACTGTCTTTGAAATTGCCCCAGTCCCTGTTCAAATCAAATCCGGGGACAAAACCGGGGACAGACTTGGTCCGGGGGCAGTGTCCTCAATCTGGGGACTGTCCCCTGAAACTGGGGATGTCTGGTCACCCTATGTTTAACCCCATTCACGCCAACGTAACACAAATATGCAGCCCCAGAAGACTAGGCTTTTTTCTGTGAAGCCACATATTTGCGTATCTCCCATTGTGCGGCATGCTCAGAGCTCTGGGACCCGTACTAACGCTCTGGACCTGGAACTCCCGATTCCGGGTCACCTGATCGCTGTGGTAGCCTATGATTGGCTATCACAATCAGGGGCGTCGGAACAGGACAGGCAAACCAAGCAGCTGCTTGGGGCCCTGAGTAAAGCCCGCCCATGAGTTTTCTTTCTCTGTGGATGGAGGAGAGAGATACATTGTATCTCTGTCTCTCCTAGCAGAGAGAAAAAAAAAATAATAATAATAAAAAAATACAAAAAAATACCTAGAGTTTTGATCTAGACCAGTGCCAGTGTTAGTTTTTAGGTCAGGGTAAGTATTTATTTTTTTTGGACAGATTTAAAAAATAAATAAAAAATAGTATCAGTGTCGTTGTGTTTTACGCAGGATAAAAAAAAGAAAAATGCGCACCATTTTTTTCTGAGCTGTACTTCGGATACAAACAACAACTAACATACACATACAGGTATATGGTATCGCTGCAACCGCCAGGAGCAGAAGAAATGAATTTGGGTTTCTTTAGTGAAAGGTTATGGTAGTACCAAGAAATATACAGCTAAAATAAAAAATAAAAAGATTTATTTTACTATTTTGGGCCAGTTTTCTTTTGATCATAAAAAAAAACAAAAAAAACAGGAGATATCCATTACCATTTACCACCAAATGAAAGCCCAATTTGTCCTGAAATAAAAACAAGATATAATCCAGCCGGATGCACAAAGTAGTTGTGATGATATGTACAGTTTTACTAACACATGTCAAAGTTGAAAAAATAGGATTTTTATAACAGCTTACCTGTAAAATCCTTTTCTTGGAGTACATCACGGGACACAGAGCGACATAGTCATTACTAATGGGTTATATAGTTACCGTCAGGTGCTGGCACTGACAACTTCCAAAACCGGAAGTACCCTCCCCTATATAAGCCCCTCCCATCCGGGAGCACCTCAGTTTTGTAGCAAAGCAATAAGTGTCCCCAAAGAGGGGCGGGAGCTCTGTGTCCCGTGATGTACTCCAAGAAAAGGATTTTACAGGTAAGCTGTTATAAAAATCCTATTTTCTTTCTCGTACATCACGGGACACAGAGCGACATAGTCATTACTAATGGGATGTCCTAAAGCAATGCCAAATGAGGGGGGGGATACACCATATATAAGCTGAGCGCTATCAGACATGAGGATCTTTTGCGGCCTGCAACACACTGCGCCCAAAGGCGACATCCTCCTGACTTCTAACGTCCACCTGGTAGAACCTAGTAAACGTGTGTACTGAAGACCATGTTGCGGCCTTACAGACTTGAGCCAGGGAGGCCTGGTGATGCACTGCCCATGAAGTTCCAACTGCTCTCGTGGAGTGCGCCCTAACTTTGAACGGAGGCGGTCTACTTCTCAAGCTATAGGCTTGTATTATGACCTGTCGAATCCACTTGGCTAAAGTAGATTTTGACGCTGCCTGACCCTTTCTGGGGCCTTCCGGCAGAATAAACAAAGTATCCGTTCTGCGAATCTGAGCAGTGGCTTTTAGATAAGCTTTAACTGCTCTTACTACATCCAAAGAATGCAATAACTTTTCCTCTACCGAAGTAGGCTTGGGGAAAAAAGAAGGAAGAACCACATCTTGGTTCAAATGAAAACTCGATACCACCTTAGGAAGAAAGGCTGGATGAGGACGTAACACTACTCTGTCCTTATGGATAACCAGATATGGCTCCTTACAGGACATAGCTGCTAATTCCGATACTCTTTTAGCCGAACAAATGGCTACTAGAAAAATCAATTTCCTGGTGAGAAGCACTAAGGAAATATGCTGTAATGGTTCAAATGGTTGTTTCTGTAGAACCGACAGAACCAAGTTTAGATCCCATGGACATATGGGAATATTAACCGGAGGACTAATACGCATCACTCCTTGTATAAAGGCTTTGACTAGTGAATGCGAAGCCAAGGGCCTTTGAAAAAATATTGACAAGGCCGAAATCTGACCCTTGATAGTACTCAAGGCAAGCTTCCTATCTACAGCCCATTGTAGGAAGTCCGGAATCCTACCTATTACGTACTTATGTGGATGCCATTTCTTGGCCTCACACCACGCGATGTACGCCTTCCAGATTCTATAGTAGATCTGCCTGGATACCGGCTTCCTGGCATTGATCATGGTAGATACCACAGCATTAGAGAGCCCTCTCTTTTTTAGAATGTGGGCTTCAATAGCCAGGCCGTCAAACCTAGGGCTGGTAAGGAAGGGTGGTATATCGGTCCTTGCGAAAGCCGGACGACGTGGGAGAGTCCAAGGACTCCCCACTGAAATTTTACAATCTCCGCGTACCACGCTCTTCGGGGCCACGCTGGAGCCACCGGAATCACTGGTTCCTTTTCTACCCTGATTCTGCGGAGTAATCGAGGTAACCATTGGCGGTGTGAATGCATATATCAGCTTGAACTGATCCCAAGGGAACACTAGGGCATCCGAGCCGCAAGCTAGGGGATCCCTTGTCCGAGAGACAAACCTGTCCCCCTTTGCGTTGAATCTAGATGCTAGAAGATCTACATCCGATGTTCCCCACCGCTGACATATTGTCCAGAAAACCTCGGGGTGAAGGGACCCTTCCTCTGGGCCTAATTGCTGGCGACTTAGAAAGTCCGCCTTCCAATTCTCCACTCCTGGAATGAATACCGCAGATATGGCTGGGACATATTTTTCTGCCCATTTCAGGATGTAATTTACTTCCCTCTGGGCTGCACGACTCCTGGTGCCCCCCTGATGATTGATATATGCCACTGCTGTGGCATTGTCTGATTGAATTCTGACAGGGGACCCTTGGAGTTTGGATGTCCATGCTACTAGGGCATACCGGGCTGCTCGTATCTCTAAGAGATTGATGGGCAGGGCCTTTTCTGCATCCGACCATCTGCCCTGGAGAGACTATTGCTCCAGTACTGCTCCCCAGCCTATAAGGCTGGCATCTGTAGTGACCACCTTCCAAGAAATCGGACTGAAGGATTTCCTTTTTTCCAGATTCTGGGGAACCAACCACCAACGGAGGCTCTTGCGAACGGAAGGGGACAAGGACATTGTAAGTCTAGGGCCTGAACTTTTTTGTTCCAGGCTGACAGTATGGCCCCTTGCAAATTCCTTGAATGGAATTGACCGTAGGGTACTGCTTCGAATGATGCCACCATTTTTCCCAGCAGCCTCATATACAGGCGTATGGACGGCTGTCTTTTTTGTACCCACTAAGTGGATCAAATCTTTCAAAGACAACACCTTTCCTCGAGGCAAGAATATTTTTCTCTGGCCTGAATCCAACCTTAGCCCCAAGTATTCCAGACTTTTGACTGGTTTTTAGGGCTGACTTGTCTCGGTTGATAATCCAACCGTGAGATTCCAGATACTTGATTGTCTTGTGAACGACCATGTCTAGTTTTTTCACTGAGTGGTCTATCAGCAACAAGTCATCCAGATATGCCATTATCATTACACCTTGTGTTCTTAGATTGGCCAATAAAGGGCCAGAATTTTTGTAAACACTCGTGGTGCTGTGGCCAAACCGAAGGGTAAGGCTCTGAACTGAAAATGGCGCCCTTCTACTGCAAAGCGTAGAAATTTTTGGTGGACTGGAAAGATGGGAATGTGCAAATAAGCATCTTTGATGTCGATCGTGGCTAACCAATCCTCCCCTTGTAGGGCAGTGGCCACCGATCGGATCGACTCCATCGGAAAGTCCTGATATACAGGAATTTGTATAGCCCTTTTAGAATTAATATGGGCCTCCCGTCCGCGTTTGCTTCGGGACTGTAAAGAGGTTTGAGTAAAACCCGAACCCTCATTCTTCCAGGGGAACCTCCATAATTACTCCTTGGAGCAATAGTTGTTCTAGTGCCAACAGGAGGGACTCTCTCTTCCGGGGATCCCTTGGCACGTTTGACCTCAAAAATGGGAAGGAGGAGAGTCTTTTAACTCCAAACTGTATCCCAAACCTACTGCGGAGAGCACCTATCTGTCTTGATCGTGTCCCGCCAGGTCTCTTGCGAACAACTGGAGTCCTCCCCCCACCCGACTGAGTGGGGGCTTCAATGAATTTAACTTTGGGGGAGGTTTTGTACCTCCCCTGACCCAGGGTTTCTCATTACCCTGCTACTGTCCCTGTTTTTTACCCCCGGGATTTGACCGAGGAGGCCGTCGGAACTGTTACACAGCCGATGCCCCAGGGACTGGAGAAGCAGGCCTCTTAAAGAGGGACCTCTAACTCTGCTTTTAACCGGCAAGAGCGTATTTTTACCGCTGGAAATTTTCTGGATATATTTGTCCAGGTTTTCCCTGAATAAGCGTTCACCATGAAATGGGACGCTAACCAGCCATTCTTTACAGGGAGCTTCAGCAGACCAGTTTTTGAGCCATAGGAGCCTACGCATATGTACTATAGACAGCGTAAGGCGGGAGGCCTGATGGACTGAATCCTCTATGGCGTCAACCGCAAAGCCTACCTTAGACACTGGCAAAAAACTGAGGTGCTCCCGGATGGGAGGGGCTTATATAGGGGAGGGTACTTCCGGTTTTGGAAGTTGCCAGTGCCAGCACCTGACGGTAACTATATAACCCATTAGTAATGACTATGTCGCTCTGTGTCCCGTGATGTACGAGAAAGAAATTGTGCTTAGGCATTTAGATTTGTTTTAACTTTAGAAGCTAAGGAGTTAAAAAAGGCCACAAAAAAACAAAACAAGCAGGAATCATCATCAGCAGACAGAGTTGGGACTCCAAAGGGAAATATATAAACTGTAGAAGTCTTGGTTTTCACAGTAATGCCTACATATTTCTTAGCATGCAGAAAAAATTTAACTTTTATTTTGAATTTGTGACACAAATTTCTGTATCTGTTGGCTGATTTTTTTTCAGGCTCCATGCCCAGTTTGCCTGACAGGCTCATTAACTGCAGCTGTACAGTCCCGGTAGACAAGTCCCGGTGTACCCTGACCGCTGCCGAGATAATAGATCGGGCTGTGCTGATGCCAATCACTCTCCTGGAGTCTCATCTGCGTTCAAAGTCACATTAGACATGACAATTTGTGCTTTTGTCTTCTGTCTGATGGGAGCGAGCGGAATCCTGTGCAGACAGGCGATCATAGCTGCCTGCATCCTTTGGTTGTCAGGATAGGAGGACATTCGTTCTATGTAACCTATTATAGGTGTAGCAAGGTCCCCGGCCTCTTTTAGTCTAATGAGAACCTCCAGAGCCAAGAGCTGCTGACATCCTTCCATATAGAGTGGGTTGTAAGGCATTGTGGGTGTATTGCAAGGTAGATTCATGGGCGCCAGACACTTCTTGAATGCAAAGAGATTTTATTTCTCTTCAACAGTACTTTGGGAGAGAGGGTTAGGGCCAGGACACCCTTAGGTAGTTGCAATGTTAATTTGGCAGACTCCGAGACTTCTACAGGTAGACAGCCATGCAGGGAAAGGCATCCAGCAAGACACTACATCTGCATGTGTAGGAATGCTGTCTCCTATGGCAACAGTCTTAGAACAGTTCCTAACACAAGTTGTAACAAAATCCTTTACTTTTATACAATTCTCAACCCACTGAGCTCCCAGTCTCTCTCACTAGACTTGCTGATTCACTGCCACCAAATCCCTTGAGCTCCTCCAATCTTCACAGTAGTATCTTCCTCAAGTGTCACCCCCACCTCTCTTCTGGGTCCCTAGCTTGGCACTCACAGATACTTCTCAACCTTCACCCCACTGGCCTGCTCGGTCCCTGGCTTGACACACAAAACTGCTCTGAAAGCGTCACCTCCGCTGGCTGGGTCCCTGGCTTGACACATGCTGAAGTTTCCCAATTCTTCACCGTCCCCAGGTGGTGAGAATACTGCTCCGGTATTTGCTTCAGCTACTCACTGTGGTTACTTGTAATAAGGTGGTTGGTCCCTTAGTGTCGACAGCTTCCCCTCTACCTCTGACCATGACAGGTTCTCCGGCCGGCAGAACCATTGCTTCTGGTTGGACCGCAACCCGCAATCCCAACCCTATGCTGCTCTCTTGCTTCTGGAGAGGCCCTCAGACAGCCTAGCAGCCAGATGTGCCCAGGATAGGCCCAAACTCCGGCCTAGCAGCCCAGGCAATACAACACAGACAGCCGTCCAGGTGGCACAGAACCTCGATCACCTGACTCCACCCAAATATATAGGTTTTCCCAGAAGGCCAAGAGATTTAAGAAAACCCCTGCCCATTGGTTGAGATACCCCATTTACTCGTAATCTGTCCTTGCTTTAACCTTGTCACCAGGTACCCGACCACCTAGCGGCAAAAGAGAGAAGTGCAGCAATTACAGACTTATGGTGAACTCAATTAATCCCTAACAATGAGCCAAGGTAACTACACCTGGCAGGTAAATTTAAGAGCAACCCTGCCTAAACATCAGGGTGCTACATCGATAATTCAGACACTTAACTCAAAAGAACGTAATGATTGTGGCCAGGAGCACACTAGACCAGTGGTTTGAAACCTTATTGAGAACAGGGCCTGGTAAATTCTTCCGAAACCGTCCATGCATCTACAGTAAAAAAAAAGTTCACACACACACAATAAAAGTATGGGAATGCAAAATATGTACTGAAATTTCAGAAGGGTCTGGGTGGGGCTGGGTGTCACTGTAGGGGGGGGGTGAAGGTTATTGGGTTAGGGGACTCTGCGCCAGGGCTAGATCTAGCTTTTCTGATGTAAATGTGTAGTAAAAAATGTCAGCAGGGCAATGTACAGGGGGTCATATCAGTGCAGAGGATCGGATCAGCAGTTTGTAGGCCAGTGTACTGGGGCTATTAGTTTCTAGAACAGTGTACAGGGGTAAGCAGGAGAGTGTACAGTGGGTTAGCGGGACACAGGATGGGAGGTCAGCAAGAAAGTGAACAAGAATTGGTACAGCAGTGTACTAGGGATACAGGGGATCAGTGGGGCAGATGACAGGGGTCAGCAGGGCTGAGCAGTGGGATCAGCTGAGCTGAGCACAGGGGTCAGTAGGGTGAAGGACAGAGGTCCGCTGGAAGGAGGACAGGGGTCAGCAGGGCTGAGGATTGGGGTCACAGCCTGCACCAGCAGAACTATCCAGCAGATATCTAGAGGGACATCTGCAGGAAGCTTTGCTGTTCGGCGTCAGCCTGGAGGTCGCTCCTATTCAATTCATCCTGCAGTGAAATCAGATTCGGAGGAGCCGTAGCGTGGTATGGCAGAGGCCGGAACCCAATCCTTGGGCCACATTCCTGAGAGACGGCCATCATCATCATCATCTCTTGTTCCAGTGTGGTGAGCGGGCAATAGCCCAACCTTATAGACACTTTCTATAGACACCATTGTCTCTTGCACAACTTAACATCTTTAGTGCCAAGGATCTAGACCAAACATCATAGACACTATATACAGACACCTTTACTTTCTATTGCCCTGCTGCTACTTGTAGTTCCACAGAGTGCAACATCTTTATGTCAATGATCACTATGAATCCAGCTTATTATTGATACTTTATCATTTTTGCTTTGCTTTGCCATTCAAAAAATTCCTTGCATGCAATCAAAGATCAAGGACTAGCTGAAGATGAACTGGACTGCCGCACAGCAATACAGGACTACTTTTCACCCCCTTCCCCACTTCAGGGATTTGTTTTACAGAGCTCATAGAACATAGATTTATACTTCACCAAGAACCCTCTGAAAAAGCAAGTTGAATTTCAGTACAGTTTTCTCATTGCTAGAAGTTATAACTTGTTATTTACTGTTCTGCATTTATGTACATGGGAGCAGTAGAGAGGGGTCTGACATTCATATTCATAAGAGCCATTCCTCTGCTCTCCTGTAGCCTGTTCACATAGACATTGAATGCGCTTGGTTGTGTACAGAGATTATAGTGTTCACTGTTAAATGTTAAAATCTGATAGGTGATTATCATTTAGTATAGGGACGTTTAGGGGCAGTAAAAAAAATAAAATCAAAAACCTGTAAATCGGGAGTTTGACAGCTACAGTGTGCATGAATTTGTAGTATTTCTTGCATTTTGAAACCCATCCAGCCCTTCTTTGAGTCAGATATAGCCCGCTCCTGGGGAAGACACTTCAATGTTTTCATGGCTCTTGAACGAAATGGAAACAAAGAACGCTCATAAGACAAACTTCTGCGGTTGTATGATACTTCCCCTTCAAGGTGGGCAGTGCATGATAAGATCAGTTGGCACTTTTTCCAACTTTAAGCCACTTCAGACTATTGTTAAGTGATTCTCACTTGAAGAGTGCTGGATCCTGAAGTGCAAACTAAGAGCCTTCTTACACTAGGGTGACCAGACATCCCCGGTTTCCGGGGACAGTCCCTGGATTGAGGACACTGTCCCCGGACCAAGTCTGTCCCCGCTTTTGTCCCCGGATTGGATTTGAACAGGGACTGGGGCAATTTTAAAGACAGTAAGTGCAGAATAAAAAATAAAAAAAATCTGAATTACACCCCCCCCCCCCTCCTTATGGGGGTGGATTTTTTTCCCATTATCTGTGGCCCTTTCTGATGATCATGTGCTGGTTGGAGCAGAGGGAATATTTCTTCAGTTTTGGGTGCATGCCCATTCAACTCCGCTCGCATGTTCTTCTGCCTTGGCTCAAATCCCAGCCAGCCGCCTGCCTGCTTATTATCTCCTTGCCTTCCCTGGCGGAGTGATCGTCCTCCGCTCCCCACCCAGTAGTAGCCGGGGCCCGGAGAGTGAGACTTGAGAGGCTGTGAGGCGGGCGGCCGCGGCGACGGGCAGAGAGTTGCTGATTGCCGCTATTACTAGTAAAAAGATAAAAATGTCCCCAGATTTAATTAAAAAAATCTGGTCACCTTATCTTACATGTCGTGTAACTACAGAGAGTTCCTTCAATGCGGTTAGAACTTTGTAAAAACTTACACATGAAGCTGGAAGGTTTCCATAGCAATCTGGATTACAGAGAAGAACGACTTCCCTGCTGAGTAGGGCCAAAGTCTTCGAGAAGTAAAATATTTATGGTTGGTTTTCTTCGAGGCACAGCTGAGTCTCATTCCGGAGGAGCTTGGTGTTTATCGCACAACAATTTTAAGAATGACTCATCTCACTGATCCCAGCAAGTCATTGCTACAGACCGTGGTCGGGGAGCAGCGTTCCCGGAGAATTATGTGTTTTGAGCAGAGGCTATTCCTTCTCTGTGCCGTAATAAAGTGACAGAGCCCAGCTTACACATTTTTTCTTTTGATGACTTTTAAGGGAGAACCAATTTTACCCTAGGTTCACATCTATGTGGCTGTGGTTAATGCGTTTTTCTGGCGAATTTTGCACATTTAAACTTGCATTTTTGATGCGTTTTTGCATGCAGTTTTCATGCGTTTTTTTTCTTTTCTCTTTAACATGCTAATGAAGTTCTGAAGGAGTACCAGAGCAGACGCTTCTCTAGCTGGGGACAGTAAAGTAGTGGGAAAGCTTCAGTAAAGTCTCATCTGGGAAAGCAGCAGGTAGCGGTGAGTAAGACCCCTTTCACACTGGGGTGCTTTTCAGGCATTTTAGCGCTAAAAATAGCGCCTGAAAAGCGCTTCTCAAACCACCCCAGTGTGAAAGCCAGAGTGCTTTCACACTGGGGCGGTGTGCTTGCAGGACAGGAAAAAAATTCCTGCAAGCAGCATCTTTGGGGCGGTGAGGAAGCGCTGTATACACCACTCCCCCACCGCCCCTGCCCATTGAAATGAAATCGGCAGCGCCGCAACACGAGCGCTATTAACTAGGGTTGTCCCGATACCGATACTAGTATCGGTATCGGGACCGATACCAAGCATTTGCGCGAGTACTTGTACTCGCGCAAATGCTCCCGATGCTTCACCCAATACTTTTTTTTTGTGGCCGGAGAGGGCGGGAGGAGTCAGTGGCTGGGGAGGGCAGGAGAGAGGGCGGGGGAGTGCGGGCGGAGTCTAGCCGGAGAGGGCGGGAGGAGTCAGTGGCTGGGGAGGGCGGGAGAGGAAAGTGCGGACGGAGTCTGGCTGAAGAGGGCGGGCACAGTCGGTGGACGGAGTCCGCGGGCGGAGAGCGAGTCCCTCACCTGCAGTTGAACCTGGTAAGCTGGCAGGGGTTCAGGGCGCAGCTGCATCAGGATCGGTGACCGGTGCTGTCACATTCGGTCGCCGTCAGCGGCTGAACGTCCCCACGCCCATCTTGGTACACTCTGCACTCGGCTGCAGTAAGCAGCAGCAGACATCTTGTTACACCCAGCCCGAGCTATATGGGCTGGGTGTAACAAGATGTCTGCTGTTGCTTACTGCAGCCGAGTGCAGGGTGTACCAAGATGGGCGTTGCAGCAGTTTTTTTTTCTTAAATCCTGTGTCATTTCCCCCCCACCCCCCGCAGCATTTCAGTGCCAGACACCTATCAGTACCCACAAGTGCTACCTATCAGTGGAATCAGTGCCATCTACCAGTGCCACCTATCAGGTGGCACTGGTAGATGCCACTGATTGCACTGATAGGTGGCACTTATGGGCACTGATTGCACTGATAGGTGGCACTTGTGGGCACTGATAGATGGCACTGATTGCACTGATAGTGCAATCAGTGCCATCTATCAGTGCAATAAGTGCCATCTATCAGTGCCCACAAGTGCCACCTATCAGTGCCACCTATCACTGCCCACAAGTGCCACCTATCAGTGCCCATAAGTGCCACCTATCAGTGCCCATAAGTGCCCACAAGTGCCACCTTTCTGTGCAATCAGTGCCACCTATCAGTGCCCACAAGTGCCACCTATCAGTGCCCACAAGTGCAACCTATCACTGCCCACAAGTGCCACCTTTCTGTGCAATCAGTGCCACCTATCAGTGCCCACAAGTGCCACCTATCAGTGCCCACAAGTGCCACCTATCAGTGCCCACAAGTGCCACCTTTCTGTGCAATCAGTGCCACCTATCACTGCCCACAAGTGCCACCTATCAGTGCCCATAAGTGCCATCTATCAGTGCCATAAGTGCCACCTATCAGTGCCCATAAGTGCCACCTATCAGTGCCCATAAGTGCCCACAAGTGCCACCTTTCTGTGCAATCAGTGCCACCTATCAGTGCCCACAAGTGCCATCTATCAGTGCCCATAAATGCCACCTATCAGTGCCCCCAAGTGCCACCTATCAGTGCCACCTATCACTGCCCACAAGTGCCACCTATCAGTGCCCATAAGTGCCACATCGATCCGTGCCCATAAGTGCCACCTATCAGTCCCCATCTTTCAAACTGTCACATGACATTGAAAAAAAGTATCGGTAATCGGTATCGGCGAGTACTTGAAAAAAAGTATCGGTACTTGTACTCGGTCTTAAAAAAGTGGTATCGGGACAACCCTACTATTAACCCTTCGGCTGCTAGCGGGGGTTAAAAGCACCCCACTAGCGCTTGAAAAGTGCCGCTATAACAGTGTTAAAGAGCCACTAAAACTAGTGGCTCTTTACCGCTAACTCCTGCACCACCCAAGTGTGAAAGGGGTCTAAAGCTTGAAGGAGTACGGCGGGTCGCTGTAAGTAAAGCTTGAAGATAAAGTACAGCGGTTAGCTTTGGGTGAAGTCGGTTAGCTGTCGGGAATCTCCAGGGGGTGGCTGAGAGTCCAAGAAGTCTAGTGAGAGATGGCAAGCTGAGCCTAAGGATCTACAGCGGGATGCGATGAGTTAAGCTGGAAGATCTACAGTAGGATACTGTGAGAGAATTTTTTGCCATAGGAGACAGCGGTTTCTACAAGATACAGATTGCTGCATTCAGCTTAAAGTCCTTCGTTCTGTATTGCTGTCTGCCTAGTTCTATTTTTGTCTGCGGAGTTTGCCTTAATTGCTATCACATTTGCCTTAGGGTTTCCTGAGCCCTAAACCCTCTCTCCCCAACATTCCTGTTAAGAGAAATAAAACTATCTTTGTTAATTTTGACAAAAAGTGACTGGCGCCCAATCTTTCCACCTTGCACCACACCCACTATGCCTAGTAACTTGCACCCTGAGGAGGAATGTCAGGTCTATTGCCCAATTTGCTCTCTACTCGTCTCCAGACAATTCTCCGTATTCTAGGCGAACAGGTCCTGCTGTCTATCCTCTGTTAAGGGGTACACCCTCTTCTCACACTTTACAGCCGAGATTACACACACACACAGACGGGACAGCAGAGAAGAGATGTACAGCAAACACTGTACTCGCATGTAATGTAGTCCCAAATTGGACTGTCTACAATCTCTTTTTAGCCCTTTGCACAGAAGAGAACTGCCTAAAGCTCATTCTTTGAGCATGTGTCTTTCTCTTCTCGTCTCCAGACAACTCACCATTCTCTGGGGCGAACAGGTCCTGCTGTCTATCCTCTGTAAAGTTATCAAAAACACTGTACACTGAAAATGATTTGGAAAATGGTTCCCTCTCCATCTTCCTTGCCATCTTGGTCCATCCCATCCCACAGCACTCTTCCCTAAATAGTAAAAAAATGCCCTGGTCATGACGAGGCTAAACCCTTCCGGAGGTCAAGAGGTTAAAGGTGAGCTAACCTTTTAAGGTTTACATATATTTTAAAATGTATTACATGTATTCCAAGGGACCTGATATACTAACCTTGTTACACAATGAGCTCCTTTATCTGCCTTTTGACTGGAGAAATCACAACACTTAATCTAATTGCGCGGAGCTCGTTTTCAGACTGACAGGTAAACAATTATATCCTCAGGATGTATTGTCAGTAATATGATTCCATTTCATGCAGACGTTCACAAGGCAGCTCCTCCAACAGGCAGCGGTGCCGGGGTGAGAACATCAAAGTTTCTCCAATGATACGTTTGGAACCGTGCCAAGGGGGGATTAAACAGATATAACAGGTAATCCGCATGCATCTGGGCTTTTTACAAGATTACATATTTATTCAGCTGTTTGGACCTCATTGTTAATGTATTAAAAAAAATCTTCCTTTTTAGTCATTAAAGTAGAAGTAAATCCCAGCTGGATGACATTATATTTGCTGAAGCCATCTGTATCACATACATTTTGGCATTTATAAAAAAAAATGCTTTTTTTTTGGTCACCTATTTTTGCATTTCTGTGGGGCTGATCTCCTGCAGCCTATTTCTATCCACTTCCTGTCTGCATGCATTAACTCCAGCTGCTGTACTGCTTTACTCTGCACCCATTTTCTGATAGTGACAATAGTTGACCATGTGTGTGTGCAGTGTCAGAGTTATCATGGCTGTTTTTAGTCTAGCATATGTGACAACCAGGGCCGTCTTTATTTTGATTGGACCCTGGGCAAACATTTCCTGGGCCCTCCAGAAGCCACTTAACTATTTGCGGGCTCAAGGGGCAGCTGCTTTTGGCCCCACAACAATGAATGGGCCTGGGCCAGCTGCCCCTTTTGCCCCTGTGTTAAAGACGGCCCTGGTGACAACCCAGAAGCACGAATGGGAGACAGTTGTCATCACATAACAGAAAGCGCCTGAATAAGGCAAATTACCTGGTATTTTTTTTTTGGAATTTGCAGATAATTAAATGAAAAAAATATTTAAAACCATATAAAAAAGTGAGTATACACCCTTACATATATCCAGTGAAGTGACAGGCCTCAGGTAATACACAGAAATTAAACAAATCCCCCTACATAAAGTTGTAACTGTTTATTTGCAATCTTCTCGTCTCAACAGCCATTCAAAGGGCAGAATTTATACAGCTTGTCGGAGCTTTCAGAAAGAAGGGGGGGTGAGAGCTGAAGTTACACACTGCATAGCTCAATGAGAGCTGATTGGAGGGAAGGAACAGCCCCCCCCTTCACACAGCACACAGGAACAGAGCTGAGGATGTCAATCACAGGCGGTGTGCAGGAGCTCCCTTCCCTGTCACCTTTTATTTCTTGGTGTCAGAAAAATCTGTCAGAAGTGACTCCTGCAGATAACAGAGGAACAAAGCAGCAGACAGAAATTACACTTAGTGCTCTGGATTGAGACAAGTACACACTATAGAGCAGTGATACACTATCGAGCATCTGCCATCCCAGATGTTTTGGAACTACATTTCCCATGATGCTCTGCAGTGTAGGTGAGCATCATGGGAAATGTAGTTCCAAAACATCTCGGTTGCCAAGGTTCACCATCACTGCTATAGAGGGATATGCTTTGTTCATAGTTCATGTCTGAGGTTTACATCTACTTAAAGAATTTTTAAGCTTTTTATTCCTGATGTTTCGTATAAAATTAGAGAAAGTAAGTACTTAACCACTTGCTTACAGGGCACTTAAACCCCCTTCCTGCCCAGTGCCCAGGCCAATTTTCAGCTCTCACCGCTCTCACACTTTGAATGACAATTGCGCGGTCATGCTACACTGTACTCATATGAAATTTGTATCATTTTTTTCACACAAATAGAGCTTTCTTTTGGTGGGATTTAATTAAAAAAAAAAACAAACACAAAAAGTCCAAATTTTTTTGAAAAAACAATACTGTTTTATAGTTTGTTATAAAATTTTGCAAACAGGTAATTTTTCTCTTTCATTGATGTGTGCTGATAAGGCTGCACTGATAGGTGGTACCACTGGGGACTGTGAGGTGGCACCGATAGGTGGCACTGGTAGTCACGTACTGATAGGTGACACTGATGGGCACTAATAGGCAACACTGATATACACACACACACACACACAGTAATACCTTAGATTACGAGCATAATTTGTTCCAGAAACATGCTTGTAATTCAAAGCACTCGGATATCAAAGCCTGTACTGTAAACACCCAATGCTGGGTTTAGATTGTGAGTGTTCCACTTTTTTTACAATAAAACTGTGATCCTTGTACTGCTCGTATATCAAGTCAGCACTCGCATATCAAGTAAAAAAGAAATAAAAAAATTTGCCTTTCAAAACGCTCGTATACCACATTACTCGCAAACCGAGGTACTAGTGTGTGTATATATGTGTGTGTATATGTATATATATATATATATACACACACACACACACACACACACACACACACACACACACACACACATTCTAAATAGGGAGGAGCCGAACACCCCCCCGTTTCGGTTCGCAGCAGAACATGCGAACAGGCAAACAATTTGTTCAAACACGAGAACACCGTTAAAGTTAAAGTCTTTGGGACACGAACAAAAATCAAAAGTGTGAATTTTAAAGGTTAATATGCAAGTTATTGTCATAAAAAGTGTTTGGGGACCCGGGGTCCTGCCCCAGGGGACATGCATCAATGCAATTTTTTTTTTAAATGGCAGTTTTTTCGGGAGCAGTGATTTTAATAATGCTTAAAGTTAAACAATAAAAGTGAAATATTCCTTTAAAATTTCGAACCTGGGGGGGTGTCTATAGTATGCCTGTAAAGTAGCGCATGTTTCCCGTATTTAGAACTGTCCCTGCACAAAATGAAATTTCTAAAGGAAAAAAGTCATTTAAAACTACTCGTGGCTATAATGAATGGTCGGGTCCCGGCAATACAGATAAAAGTCATTGAAAAAAAAAACAGCAGGGGTTCCCCCCCAGTCCATTACCAGGCCCTTTGGGTCTGGTATGAATATTAGGGGAACCCCAAACCAAAAAAGAAAAAAAAATGCGTGGGGTTCCCCCAAATTCCATTACCAGGCCCTTCAGATCTGGTATGGATATAAAGGAGAACCCTGCGCCAAATTAAAAAAAAAAATGGCGTGTAGTTCCCCCCAAAAATCCATACCAGACCCTTCAGGTCTGGTACGGATTTTAAGGGGAACCATGCACCAAAATAAAATGGTGTGGGGTTCCCCCCAAAATACATACCAGACCCTTATCCGAGCACGCAACCTGGCAGGCCGCAGGAAAAGAGGGGGGGATGAGAGAGCGCCCCCCCTCCTGAACAGTACCAGGCCACATGCCCTCAACATGGGGAGGATGATAATAGACCAGACTGTGACTGCACAGAGGAGACCCAAACGAGTGTAGTAAAAATATAACAGTTTATTACGGTAAGTGACCAACAAACAACCACCTCAAACAGAACACAGTGCAATGAATAAATCAACAAGCAGTGACTATAAACAATATATACAAATATATACAATATATACAAATGTGGGAGATACCGGAATCGTAGTACAGAGCCAAGCCAAGGTCATACACAAGGTCATACACAAGGGGATCCAGCAGTAAGGATGGGAAGAAGCAGGAACAAGGAGGGGACGGATGGGTAGGCTGCAGAGCAGGGATCTGGGTGACCAGGGAGACAAAACACAGGATAAACTCAAGGTAGGGATCGGGTTAAACAGGGTGCAGGTTCAAGGTAGGGATTGGGTCGGGTCGGATCAGATCAGGCAGGGTGCAGGTTGGGATAAGATACAGGCTAAGTCCGGGTCACAGGTCCAGGGGGTCAAGAAGAGAGATACCAGGGCAAGGAGTGTTGCACTTGCCGGGTATATAAAGAAGTCTTGTAATCAGGCTTCAGGTCACAGCTGACCACAGGAAGTGCTGTCTGTCCCACACTGCCAGAATACCCCCGCTGGTGGACGCCGGTACTACGGCCCATGGATCAGGCATTACCAGGCTGGTGGACACTATTACTGCGATCCATAGGACAGACAGCGCCACCAGTGGGTTAAGCCTTCCCTGACAGTACCCCCCCCCCCCAAAAGGAGCAGCCTCCGGACACTCCAATCAGTCCTGATTGTCCAAAGTCTAGGGCATTGGGTAGCACCAAGGATGAGGGCACTTTAGGCTGGACCAGGGGCACGGCCAAGCAGAAAGCAGGCACTGGGTCATTGAGCTGGGCAGCAGACAGTAACACCTCCGGCTGGGCAGCAGACAGGAACACCTCCGGCTGGGCAGCAGGCTCCGGGTCATCGGGCTGGGCAGCAGGCTCCGGGTCATCGGGCTGGGCAGCAGGCTCCACAGACTGGGGAACGGGCACCACCACCTCAAGCCGGGAAACGGGCACCACCACCTTAAGCCGGGAAACGGGCACCACCACCTCAAGCCAGGAAACGGGCACCACCACCTCAAGCCAGGAAACGGGCACCACCACCTCAAGCCAGGAAACGGGCACCACCACCTCAAGCCAGGAAACGGGCACCACCACCTCAAGCCAGGAAACGGGCACCACCACCTCAAGCCGGGAAACGGGCACCACCACCTCAAGCCGGGAAACGGGCACCACCACCTCAAGCCGGGAAACGGGCACCACAATCTCAGGCCGGGAAATGGGCACCACAATCTCAGGCCGGGAAACGGGCACCGGATCTTCCGACTGGGACACCTTCATCAGGACTTCTGTTTGGAAGGCAGGCACACGAACTTCAGGCTGGCAGGCTGGCGCGGGAACTTCAGGCTGGCGCGGGAACTTCAGGCTGGCACCGCAGGCTGGAAGGCTGGCTCTGGAACCGCAGGCTGGAAGGCTGGCTCTGGAACCGCAGGCTGGAAGGCTGGCTCTGGAACCGCAGGCTGGAAGGCTGGCTCGGGAACCGCAGGCTGGAGCAGGTTGGTGGGTTTGGAGATAGGTTGGATTGTGTGGGTTGGGAAGTACTTCCGCTTTTTCTTGGATTTAGTCGCTGCAGGTTTGCAAGTAGCGGGGGGGAATATATGAAAAGGTTGGGATTGAACAAATGGAAGAAAATGGCAGAGGTGCAGGGACAGTGGCTGGAGGAGGTTCTTGTAGATTGGCTACGGATAGGAGGGAAAAAGCAGGTGGATTGAAGGCAGGGTAGGTGCAACAGGTAGAGACGGGGTAGTAGTATTTGGGGGGCTGAACACACTGGACGTTAGCTGGGGTTGCCATAGGCAATGGGCGGATATATTCTTGGGAAGGCAGGTGATCAATGGCAGGGCTGGAACACTGCGGCTTGGCTAAGCGCAGGAGATCTGACCATGCCTGCAGCACAGGTTGAGCAAAATCTGTCTCACTCACAGACTGTCTGACCAGGGATTGCACTGAATGGATGCAATCAGACAACTCCTGCTGGGAACAAGAGGAATAATGTTCCCAAAAATAGGCTGGATCATCCTCTAACAACCACACTAAGGATTCAACCTGGTCAAAACTGAAAGGGGGTGAAAAATCGTCCTTCCCAACAGGGGATAGATGACAGTGCAGTTATGTGAAAAGCCAGCCCTAACGGCTGGATGTCCTCAAAAGATATATAACCCTGCCCCACTAGGGAATAAGCTGATCGGATGGTTTCTATCAGCTGGTCACTGGTCCAATCCTTTAGAATCTGACGACAATATTCATTATCCTCTGCTGCCAGCAGAGAATAATAAATAATTTTGTTACAATCCATCTCAACTGGGTCTAACAAACCAGGATGGTCCCTCAATGCCGCCACGTCTGGTTTAAAGATGGCCCTGGTATCCTGTCAGGGATTGATAATAGACCAGACTGTGTGACTGCACAGAGGAGACCCAAACGAGTGTAGTAAAAATATAACAGTTTATTACGGTAAGTGATCAACAAACAACCACCTCAAACAGAACACAGTGCAATGAATAAATCAACAAGCAGTGACTATAAACAATATATACAAATATGGGAGATACCGGAATCGTAGTACAGAGCCAAGCCAAAGTCATACACAAGGGGACCTAGCAGTAAGGATGGGAAGAAGCAGGAACAAGGAGGGGACGGATGGGTAGGCTGCAGAGCAGGGATCTGGGTGACCAGGGAGACAAAACACAGGATAAACTCAAGGTAGGGATCAGGTTAAACAGGGTGCAGGTTCAAGGTAGGGATTGGGTCGGGTCGGATCGGATCAGGCAGGGTGCAGGTTGGGATAAGATACAGGCTAAGTCCAGGTCACAGGTCCAGGGGGTCAGGAAGAGAGATACCAGGGCAAGGAGTGTTGCACTTGCCGGGTATATAAAGAAGTCTTGTAATCAGGCTTCAGGTCACAGCTGACCACAGGAAGTGCTGTCTGTCCCACACTGCCAGAATACCCCCGCTGGTGGACGCCGGTACTACGGCCCATGGATCAGGCATTACCACCAGCAGGTGAGATCCTCTGTCAAAGGTACAGGCTGCGAGAGGACACCTGCTGGTGACACTATTACTGCGATCCATAGGACCGACAGTGCCACCAGTGGGTAAAGCCTTCCCTGACACCCTACCATTTCACCCAAAAAAGTGAGAAAAAAAAAAAAACAAAAAAAAATTCCAACGATGTAATCCTCTCTCGAGCGATACAGAGAAAAAAAAAAAATCCGACTCAATCTCTCGTGACAGCTCTTTTATAGCTGAGGGCGGGGCCACTCGTCACTTTCGTGGGTGACGCCGCCCCCTCTGACTCAACAGGGAAATGCCAGGGTTACCCAGTGACGTGTACGGGTGACCGCGCCCCCTCTGACACGTCACGGGAAACCCGCTTTGCGCCAGAGGGGGCAGGGTCACCTGTACACGTTACTGGCTAACCCTGGCATTTCCCCTTGCGTCAGAGGCGGGGGGGGTCACCCACGCACGTGACGGGTGGCCCGCCCTCGGTTATAAAAGAACTGTCAGACAACTCTCGCGTCATTCGGCCGGGCACCTCCTATGGAGGTGGTATCGTTCATAGCGGCGGGTCAGACTCGTAGAAGCGTACGGCGCTGGATTATTATTATTTTTTTTAGATTTTTTTATTAAAGGACTTGTGCCAAGTTGTGTGTGTGTATGTGTTTTTTTCCCTTTTTTCTCACTGTTTTGGGTGAAATGGTAGGGGTACAATGTACCCCGTTACCAATTCACATAGGGGGGCGGCATCTGGAGGTCCCGCAGACCCCCACAACCATCGGGCAAGGGTTGTGGGTATAAGGCCCTTGACCCAATCAACATAGGGACATCCTCCCTATGTTGAGGGCATGTGGCCTGGTACGGTTCAGGAGGGGAGGGCGCTCTATCGTCCCCCCTCTTTTCCTGCAGCCTGCCAGGTCGCGTGCTCAGATAAGGGTCTGGTATGGATTTTTGAGGGAACCCCAAGCCATTTTTTTTTTATTTGGCGCAGGGTTCCCCTTAATATCTATACCAGACCTGAAGGTCTTGGTAATGGAATTTGGGGGAAACCCCCACGCATTTTTTTATTTATTAGGATGCATTTTTTATTACATAGGATGCATTAAGGTGAAAAAAACACGAGGGTTTACAACCCCTTTAAAACAGGCAGTAGCTATTTTGGCTACTCTCGGAAGATTGGAATTTTCCCAGACCGCAGGCAAAAGGAGACATTCTTGTGTTGATTTTTCTTAATACCTAAAATAGGCTGAACTTTGCTGGGCTGAAAACACATGTTCACAGCTTCCAGAATTTCCTTCCAATTAGTAAGGTTAGCCAGTTCGATATAACAATACCAGAGTAAAATTTAGTACTTTGATATGACAGCAGTTGGAATGAATAGAATTGTGTAATTAATATCACACAGCTCCTGCAAAGCAAAGCAAAAGTGCCAGAAGTGAGTTCGGTATACTGGAGGCTTCTAGAAGTACGGGAGTCATCACCTTGCTAGGGGGAGTCACCAGGTCCGGTGACTTAATGGGGAAGGGAATGGGATATTAAAAGAATCCCCTATCTTTTTTGCTGATCAATCTCACTAGGAACCTTTTTTACTACAGTTACTGTATCAACTGTCATACTTTACCTGGCCCAGGGCTGGATTCCAGACAAGGCCACCGAGGCCAGGCCTCGGGGCGGCAGTGGGTGCAGGGGCGGCGCCGCGGCAACAGGGGGGGGTGAAAAAATCCTGTCGTCCCGGCCGGTGTCCTATCATCTAAGGGGCGGAGAGCTAAAGAAGAGGCCGGGTTTTCTATTGATGTGCAGAGTAACTTGGCCGTGCTTTTAGCAATATACTATACGTCTTAGCGGAGCGTGTTTAAACAAATAAAGGGCGGCTTTTGCAATGTTGTTGGGCGGCTTTTCACGAGAATATTGCTAATACCACCCCCAAGTTATCAGCTCTGCCCATCAATTGAAAACGCGGCCTCTTCAGTAGCTATCCGCCCCTTAGACGATATAACAGTAATGCACCCGCCCCCTTGCAGAGTAGCACGAGCATTGGGAGCGTGCGGCAGCGTCTGTCACAATATCGTTGTCATTGCGCAGGCGCTGTGTTCAGCTGGCTCTGAGCGATTTATCTTCGGCTATTTCCGTTTTTGGTTCGTACTGCGCAAGTGCTGCGCCTGCGCAGTAAAGGGGGGACATTATCCGCCGGGGGGACACTCATTCGACAGAACACCGGCAGCAAGTCCCCATGTTCCGAACCTGCGTCCCGACCGGCGACTACTATCAACAAGTCCCAATGTTCCGTCAGGCAAATGGGAGGGGTCTTTTACTTTTACTGCTTATGGGCAAGAAGGAAATTCTGGAGTGAACCTATAAGAAAACTGGCGCCGGAGACGTCCCAGCCCTCTCCTCCTGACTGAGGACCTTCACATCCAGTCCAGTGTTCATTTGTCTTCACATCTTCCAGGCAGCTATGATTCTCCCATCACCACTGCTCTGCCTCTGGGCCCCCTCCAGGACGAGATTACAGTGCCAAGCAGAATATTAGACTCAAAGGTATTTAATTCCTTGCTGGTTATGCTGCATAATGCATATATTAACAGTTATTATTGTATAAAAACAGTGCACAAATACACTAGGTATGTCTTCAATAACACAATATGCAAATCACAAGTACTTTCAGTTTTTTTTTTGGCAGGGGATTTTTAATGTAATTTAATATTATTTTTTTTTACCTCATTTCTATCACATGGGGGGGAGGGGGCTCAGAAGCCCCCGATGTGATGGTGTGTGTGTGTGGGGGCGGCATTGAAGGACCCGGCCTTGGGGCGGCAAAGGGAGTAAATCTGGGCCTGACCTGGCCTCCTCTTTCACAAAAATATTACAAAATTTAAAGCAATGAGACTAATTGCCCAGTGCTTTGTTTCAGGTCTGCGAGAAACTACAGATCCATAGCAGAAGCATCAATAAAGCAGATGTAAACCTCTTCCCACCCACAATCTTAAAATGCCCCATGCTGCTTGTAGGCAGGTGGAGGCTGCAGTACATCCTCCAACCTGAAGGTGGCACTGTGTCATTACTTCAGGCTGGCAGAAGCCCATTGAGGGCTAATTGTCCCCTGCTATGGGCTCCAGGCAGCCAACCTAAGGAGAACGGCAATCCTATTGGATACCGAAATCCTGTGAGGTTTGAGTGGCCATCTCAACTAAGAATAACTTCATAAATAGGAGATTCTGAATCATTTGGCGTGTCCACGTTGTGGGAGAAAAGGACAGAGCCCCATTGTATAGGGAGAGAGCATGAAAAGTATCATGCAGATGTACCTGTCAAAGAGGGAAAGAATAGGTTTTCGAGAGCTGTACAGAAAGTGATGCAAAAGTGGGCATCATTTTTTAATTAACTTATGTAGCGCTACTCCTGTAGGAGCCATAATAATTACTGTCCAGATCTTCCCACACGTCTGCCCCGGGCCAGGCACACAACAGGCTCATTCGCTCTTTCTTCCAGGACCAGTCTAGGGGATGTTGTTTTTGTGGTTTTAATGTTTGGAGAACTTGGATAGAGTTGAGGGAAGTCCTGGGATACTCCAAAGATAAGAACTATGTAGAACTTGAGGACTTGGTATTCCTTTATGAGTAAGCTATAATGAAGTCCGGGCTTTTAACACACAGTAGACTTCAGCTTGATTAGTAATTAGAGACACAAGAGCAAAGTCCCTTTTAGTAGGAGCTAATCTAGACAAAGCTCTTCAGGACACCAGTCGGTGTCCCCTTTAACAGACCCACAGCTGACTATAAGGCACCAGAGGGGTAGCTAAAGCATAAGGTCCCCAAGATCTCTCAGTGTCTATACTCACAAGGCCCAAGGACAGATGGTAACCTCCTTCCAATTTTCCAAGCGACACCTTCCAGTGATACCAAACAGATCTATGGCAGACAGCTTCCCTCAGTCAGCTTCTCCTTAGCAGCGGGGTCCTTGCACTCCTCCCCTCAGGTCACCCACCCGAGACCTCACCAACAGCAGCTTTTGCTTGGGGGGGGGGGGGAGCAGCACTGTGCTCATCAAATGCTGCCACTGTGCCATCAATTGCAGCCACTGTGCTCATCAAATGCTGCCACTGTGCCCATCAAATGCTGCCACTGTGCCCATCAAATGCAGCCACTGTGCCCATCAAATGCTGCCACTGTGCCCATTGAATGCCACCACTGTGACCCCCCCGCCCACTCGTGGTCTGCCCAGAAATTTACCCTGTCTCGGTGGGGCGCAGCGGGTGACGGCAGCGAACAGTGTCCTCCATGTGCCTTCTCCCGTCCTCTTCTCTCGTCAGGCGCCAAATCACAGTGCCTGTAATTTCAGTCAATCAGGTGACGGGTAACAGACCTGAGCACCTGATTGGCAGAGAGGCGGTTCAGTGTTGGGAAAGCGAATATTCATTTGCTTTTCTAACACACCTGGGTGAACTGCGAGTGCCAAGCATGGTGCTTGCAGGTCACCTTTGTTGACGCCTATTAGAGCCTATGGCTCTAATCAGGTGCTTCAAAAACACCCCCCGCTGCTGTAATTCAGGCGCCCGGCACCCGAAAAGGGGCCAGACGCCTGAATAGGGGGTGGCAGCGGCAGCCATTAATAGATTCATGCTATGCATAAATCTATCCATTGGTAATAGAGTAGGGTGCCCACGTGTCCCGGATTGCCCGGGACTGTTCCGCAATTGACATGTCTGTCCTGGGTCCCGGGAAGCTTCAATACAGTGTCCCGGAATGAAATAGAGGACACAGCCATCCCCTACTAACTAATAACTACATATCCGGAACTGGTTGCTAGGGCCAGCGCTGCCTGGCATCTTTCAACCAGTGACAATTTACTCTCAGACAGTGAGACCAGGAGCGAGGCCTGCGCCTAGTGCAGCACTGTTGTCCCCACCCACCTCTGCACCTCCTCCTTCTCCGGCACCCAGCGGCAAGCAGCAGGGACTGGTGTGATCCACTCTCTAAATAGTGACGCCACTCCTTTCCTTCTACGCACGTGGTTCATGCAGAGGGAGTGACAGCAGAACTGCATCTGGTGGCAGGCTATGGGTGGTAAGCCGCACTGCATCTGGTGGCAAGTGGCACATTCACCTGACAAATAACCCGCTGCCAAATTCCCCATCAACCCCGAGACTACATTTCCCCCCACCCCCCTCATCTTTTTTGGGGGAAGGTGAGAGAGGGGGTGTGCCCCTGAATGGCAGTTTGGAAATGTGGTCACCCTATCATAGAGGGAGTGGCTGGAAAGAGGGGGCGGCGCCCTTATGGACGCACCGCCACTGCTTTTTTCTTCAAATTTCTTTGCTTTCAGCTTGTAGGTAGGTGCAGTCTGTTTTTTCCTCTGCAGGTGGCGATCTACTGCAGCAGCACTGCAGATGGGAGAGGAAGTCAAGAGGAACTTAGTTCCTCTATGATTTCCTGGGTAACACGGCAGCTATTGGATGGTCAGGCAGAGTCTATTTATGACCCTGGCTCCAAGGCTTGACACACATTTTGTAAAAGGCAGTATCGGGACGGGGTACTCGTCTGTCAGGGACCGTGCTTGGCATCAGGGAAAGGTTCTGGAGGAGTAGGGAAAGTGCAGGGACACGCCATCCTTCCTGGAAGCCCCACCACTTGGGTACGGAGTGGTCAGGCGGCAATCGACCCCTTGAGAGAGACTCAGCACCCATGAGCCGCCTATTTACTGACACATCACTGTTACATCTTGTGAGTGTTCCCGGTCGGGGTTCCCTTACCGCCCAGCCTGTTGTATTGCTGTACTTTTGTTGCAATATACTCCTATTTCTGCATCTGGACTCTTAATGTTTTCTGCCCGACGCACAAGTTAAATTTTTTAGACTTGGGGGTGAGGTGTAAGGCAGCTGCCTAAGAAGTAGACCTTGAATCTTCATGCAGGGACTGCTTTTGCAACTTCCTCCGCCTGCCATAGTGCTCCAAATCATTGTGTTCCCAGCTTATTCAGACCCCTTCCTGCTACCCTGCCCATCACATCCATCCCTGTAGACCTGTTCATTTAGCACAGGGCTCTAAACATTGCTGTAGCCTGCCCAGGGAGCCTTGTAGACATGAACATGCCAATCCTGGGGCTAAGTTTAGAGCCCTGTGCTGAAGGAATAGGACTATATGGATTGATGTGATGGGCAGGGTGGCGGAAAGGGGTCCTAGTATTCACATTTTGCACTTTACAAATATCTATTTTTTTTTTAGGAATGAAAAATTGGGAATTGGTATCCCCACATCCCCATTTACCCTCATACGCACAAGGTAGAAGAAGGTGATGCAACGGATGCCGATTGTGCACGTGACACCAGACAACCAAGGGGCCGATGAAAACATAATTGTTTCCTTTCTGTCAAACGAACGTCTTTTCTTCTGTTCCTGCAAACGCCTGACGAAAGGATAGTACGCCTCTGTTACGGGAGCCGGGCTGAATCCAAACCCAGCAGCAACTAATTATATTTATCTGTTTGACTAATGACAGCTTCATAATTACTATAGAAACAAAAAAGACATATGGTGATTGCTTTATCACTAAACGGGCGAGAGTTACTGATTATAATATCTTGTAGAACTTCTGGCTTGCCATGGAAACTAAAGACGGAGGAGAAATACATGTTTTAACCATTTATATGTGGTTTTTTGTTGGCAGTTAAAAAACGTTTTCCACGTGGGATTTCTTTTTTTCATTGTAATGAAACAGGATGTGTCTTCACATATTTATACATCCTCCCCATAAGGACAGAGCCTTGTCCCCGAGGCTTAAAGGACCTCTCCACTAGATGCAACAGTAGAAGTCAAATTGGTTGTCAAAGACTACATTACCTGGCAATCAGCCTAGGTGGCCATATTCAAGATGAAGGCCACATAGGCCACATACACTATGTGTTTGCTAAACACCTTGATGCATTGATGAGCAACAGTGTGGTATTAGTATTATGGTCCATGTGGTCCAAATACCACAAACGAACACCAAAGAGCGTGTTTAACCACTTCCATACCGGGTCATTGTAAAATGACGCCCTCTCTCCCTCCGGGTGGATGTCATATGACGTCCTGGGTTTGTGGGGGGGGGGGGGGTATCTGAATGATGCCTGCAGCTAGAGGTATCATTCAGATATCCTTCTCTTTTGCTGGCGATTCTGCGCACCATAAGAATGATCATAGCGGCGGTTCTGCCGCTTAATCGTTCTTATATAGGCGGGAGGGGAGAAAGAATCGTCCTGCGCTGGTGGTCACATGATGAGCATAGAGATGACTGGTGACCAGATGGTCACCAGTCATCTCTATGACCGTCGGAGGCCCAGGCGCAATGTGATGACGTCACGCCCGGGTTCCCAAAGGAAAAAAAAGCCGCGATTGCGCCTGAAAGCATGAGATCGGTGATTTATTTTTCCCGATCTCATGCTTTCCAGCCTGGAGGAACGATGTGGGGTCTTATTGACCCCGCATCTCTCCATAAAGAGGACCTGTCACACACCATTCCTATTACAAGGGATGTTTACATGATTGCCCACCAGTGCTGCCTATCATTGCCCATCAGTGCCACATATCCGTGCCCATCAGTGCCGCCTATCCATGCCCACCAGTCCCGCATATTAGTGCCAATCAGTGCCACCTATCAGTACCGACCAGTGCCGCCTATGATTGTCCACCAGTGCCGCCTATCCGTGCCCATCAGTGCCGCCTATCCGTGCCCATCAGTGCCACCTATCATTGCCCACCAGTGCCGCCTATCATTGCCCACCAGTGCCGTCTATCAGTGCTCATCAGTGCCGCCTATCAGTTCCCATCAGTGCCGCCTATCAGTTCCCACCTATTCTTTCCCATCAGTGACAGTAATCAGTGACAACAATTAGCGCCCATTAGCGATGCCAGTCAGTGCGGCCTTTCAGTGCCTGCCCATCAGTGCCGCCTATCATTGCCAATCAGTGACACCAATCAGTGCCCATTAGTGATCCCAGTCAGTGCTGCCTATCCGTGCTGCCTATCATTGCCCACCAGTGCCGCCTATCATTGCCCACCAGTGCTGCAGATCAGTGCCACCTATCGGTGCCCATCAGTGCCGCCTATCAGTGCCCATCAGTGCAGCATATTAGTGCCTCCTCATCACTGCCACCTAATCAGTGCCCTCTCATCAGTGCCCATAAGTACAGCCCATCAGCGCACATCAGTGAAGGAGAACAACTACTTATTTACAAAATTTACTGACAGAAACTGAGAACATTTTATTTTATTTTTTTCAAATTGTTGGTCTTTTTTCGTTTTTTTTAGCAAAAAATAAAAAACCCAGCAGTAATTAAATACCACCAAAAGAAAGCTCTATTTGTGTGAAAAAAAAAATGATAATTTTTTTTTAATTTGGGTACAGTGTTGCATGGCCACGCAATTGTCATTCAAAGAGTGACAGCGTTGATAGCTGAAATGTGGCCCGGGCAGGAAGGGGGTAAAAGTGCCCGGTAGGCAAGCGGTTAAACAATTTTATTGATGCTTGGCATGACTTTCTCAGCGGCGTTCTCGTTTAAGAGATTTGTAGCGGATGATCGGTTCTTGGGGGAGAAGGGATTGTCTGGTCTCATCAAGATCTTCCCGGCAGCCCAGTGGTGGCGGCTGCTCCGTCTCATCTCCCACCTACTCAGGCTATGCTGTGTGGGTGGAAGAAGCCTCAGTCTCTTGGTAACCCCCCCCCCCCATTCTCCCAAGCAAGTCTTCAGTAGATGAATTAACCCAGCTGCCTGCCGGTAAGTACAGGTATGCCGAAAGACCTCCTCCAAGACTGCCAGTCAAATATCATTAAACGCCAAGGGAAAGCAATCATTATCCGTGGCTTATTTCAGCTACTTGTACGAGGGAGAAATCAAGGACTTCTAATCCCAGTTATGACCTTTAATAATGTACAAAAGAGATTAATAATTCAGAAAGAAGACGAGGCACTGAAAAGGATTAGAACGCAAGTCACATTCTTCTTTTGTCTTTCTTGCCAGCGCTTCGTGTTTAACCACTTGCTGCCCGGCGTATTGTAATATGACGTCCGCAGGAACCTCTCGTCCCTCTGGGCGGCCGTCGTATGACGTCCGGGGCTTCTCGGCCGTCTAGGAGGGGGCGCGCGCGCGTGCCGCCGCATTGCTCGGGACCCGGTGCGCATGCCCGGCGGCCGTGATGTCCGCCGGACACCCGTGATTGCCCGCAATCACGGCAGGACCATGGATCTGTGTGTGTAAACACACAGATCCATGTCCTGTCAGAGGAGAGGAGACCGATGTGTGTTCCCCCAGTACAGAGGAACCCAATTGGTCTCCTCCCCTTGTGAGTCCCCTCCCCCTACAGTTAGAATCACTCCCAGGGAACATATTTAACCCCTTCAGCGCCCCCTAATGTTAACCCCTTCCCTGCCAGTCACTAATCGCTGTATAAATGTGATTGGTACCAAAAACGTGTCAAAAGTGTCCGATGTGTCCGTCGCAATGTCATGGTCACAATAAATTCGCAGATCGCCTCCATTACTAGTAAAAAAAAAAAAAATGCCATAAAACTATCCCCTATTTTGTAGACGCTATAACTTTTGCGCAAACCAATCAATATACGCTTATTGCGATTTTTTTTTACCAAATATATGTAGAAGAATACGTATCGGCCTTAACTGAGGAAAAAAATTGTTAAAAAAAAAAAAAATTGTGATATTTATTAAATCAAAAAGTAAAAAATATTGTGTTTTTTTCAAAATTGTCGCTCTTCTTTTGTTTATAACGCAAAAAATAAAAACCGCAGAGGTGATCAAATACCACCAAAAGAAAGCTCTAGTTGTGGGGAAAAAAAACCATAAAAATTTCATTTGGGTACAGTGTTGCACGACCGCGCAATTGTCGTTCAACGTGTGACAGCACTGAGAACTAAAAATTGGTCTGGGCAGGAAGGGGGTGAAAATGCCCGGTATTGAAGTGGTTAAAGGAGCACAGAGAATTCTTCGTCTTGTGTAAAAATAAAATAAAGTCCAAAAGAAATGGATAAGAACAATGAAGAAGGTCCGGACTTGTAGGAAACTCCGGTGGTTTCCAAAAAGCGTAAACTGCGGATTCTATTCAAGACACAAAAATGGAAATGGACACAGAGGACAACCAGCCTGCAGCCTCTGCCACCTGCTGGTCAATAATCAGTACTGCAGCATTGTCATAGTACAGCTGCACACCCGGCCTCAATCAGGTGTTCCTAAATGGACCTGAGAGCAGCCAGGGGCCGCTTCCCACCATAGAAACGCAGCCAGGATGCATTCCAAATGCTTTTCTGGTTGTGTGTTTTTGATGCGTTCTAGTGCGTTTTTGATGCAGTTAGGGCCAGTTTACACTATAGAAATGCAGTCTGGATGCGTTCCAGATGCTTTTCTGGATACGTGTTTTTGATGCGTTCCAGGGCATTTTTGATGCGTTCCAGGGCATTTTTGATGCGTTTTGGTGCATTTTTGATGCAGTTAGGGCCAGTTTACACCATAGAAACGCAGTCTGGATGCATGCCAGATGCTTTTCTGCATGCACATTTTTGATGTGTTCCAGTGCATTTTTTATGCGTTTTGGTGCATTTTTCATGCAGTTCAGTGCATTTCCCCCCCCTCTCTTTTTTTCTTAAAGCGGTTGTAAACCCGCTGACTTTTTTTTTATACACCTGTAAAGGAAAAGGCATAATGAGCTTGTATGCACAGCATACAAGCTCATTATGAAATACTTACCTTAGAACGAGGCGTCGGTGTCCCTCCCGGTCCACGCCGAGGCAGCTGACATTATGCCTCAACGTGTCTTCCGGGTATCGCGGCTCCAGCGCTGTGAGTGGCTGGAGACGCGATTCGTCACTCCCGCGCATGCGCGCGGGAGAATTCTTTCTGGCAAGGTCCGGCGTCCGCCGGGCCTTCAGCCGAGAATCCCCTGTGCGCATGCGCTGCGCAGTGCAAGGGGAATATCTCCTAAACCGTAAAGGTTTAGGAGATATTTCTTTTACCTACAGGTAAGCCTTAGTATAGGCCTTAGTATAGACTTATGTGTAGGTAAAAGTTACAAAAAAGACCATACAACCACTTTAACCTTTAGGGCCAGTTCACACCAGACGCAGTTCTGTTTAGTTCCGTGCGCTTTTTTTCTGCAAAATGCATGCACAGTGTTTTCCATGGATTCCAATGGCTCTAGTTGGCTGTAGTTCACACCATGCAGTCAGTTTCCGGGTTTGGGTACATCGTTGTATGGCCGCGCAATTGTCATTCAAAGTGCATCAGCGCTGAAAGCTGAAAATTGGTCTGGGCAGGAGGGGGGTTTAAGTGCCCAGTAAGCAAGTGGTTAATCACATATCTTCCCCATCTAGGGTATAAAAAGAGTGCTCTATATCAGCTTTTAACCAGTTGTCCACCGCCCGCCGTCATATGATGTCGGGCGGAAGACTCTCTTGTTCTTGTTTATATGACGTGATCGCCTTCCCAAGCCACTAGGGGGCGCGCGCGCGCCGCCGCGTCACTGGGGACCCGATGCACGTGCCTGGCAGCCCAGTAACTGAGCAGGACCGTGGATCTCTGTGTGTAAACACAGAGATCCACGTCCTGTCAGGGAGAGAGGAGACCGATGGTGTGTCCCTTGTACATAGGGACAACCATCGGTCACCTCCTCTAGTCAGTCCCCTCCCCCCACAGTAAAGGCCTGTACACTCGGTCTGACTTTTTGCCAACAAACTTCAAAATTAGCAGGTTTTCAAAAAAATCTGACCGTGTGTACGCTCCATCGGACAAACTTTTTCGGTTTTCATCGGACAAAAGTTCGCTCTGCAAACGGACAAACTTTTCAGCAACAAAAGTCCGATGGTGCAAAGTCCGACAGAGTGTACAGAAAACCATCGGACTTTTGTCCGAAGTACAAATATGCATGCTCAGAACCAATGTTAAAATCAACCAACAATAGCAGAAGTTGACCAAAGGGTGGCTGGTAAAGAGCAGAAAAACCACGTGATGTTGGGAAAGTTTGCAGAAAAGTCCTGCCGTGTGTATGCTATGGGTGTTCCCGGCCAACTCCCTTCGGACAAAAATCCTCAGAAAAGTTTGTTTGAAGTCCGACCGACCGTGTGTACAAGGCTTAATAATCACTCCCAGGGAACACATTTAACCCCTTGATCGCCCCCCTAGTGTTAACCCCTTCCCTGCCAGTCATATTTATACAGTAATCAGTGCATTTTTTATAGCAGCGATCGCTGTATAAATGTGAATGGTCCCAAAAATGTGTCAAGAGTGTCTGTTGTGTCCGCCGCAATATCGCAGTCACGATAAAAATCGCTGATCGCCGCCATTACTAGTAAAAATAAATAAATAAATAATAAAAATGCTATAAATCTATCCCCTATTTTGTAGACGCTATAGCTTTTGCGCAAACCAATCAATATACGCTTATTGCGTTTTTGTTTTTTTACCAAAAATATGTAGAAGAATACGTATCGGCCTAAACCGAGAAAAAAATTTGTTTAAAAAAAAAAATGGATATTTATTATAGCAAAAAGTAAAAAATATAGTTTTTTTTCAAACTTGTCGCTCTTCTTTTGTTTATAGCACGAAAAATAAAAACCGCAGAGGTGATCAAATACCACCAAAAGAAAGCTCTATTTTTGGGAAAAAATGATAACATTTTTATTTGGGTACAGTGTTGCATGACCGCGCAATTGTCATTCAAAATATGACAGCGCTGAAAGCTGAAAAATGGCCTGGGCAGGAAGGGGGTGAAAGTGCCCAGTATTGAAGTGGTTAATACAATTCAGATATTATAGTTAGAATTGAAATAGACTAATATTCCATTCGTATAGTGGGGAGCACATCTACGTGTAAATTATTCACATTATATCTATATAGAATAAGAGGAAAGGAAAGAACCAACAGAAAAAAATTAAGAAAAAATGAAAAAAGAAAAAAAAAAGGGGGGGGGGGGGATAAAAAAATAAAACTAGGTTAGGAATAGAAAATCAAAACTATTGAGCTCACTGCAGCATGGCTAAGTAGAAATAGTGGTAGAATTTCCTTTAACCCAATTCAGAAACTCAGATGAGTGTCGAAACTTGAACCAAGCTGTCCAAGCATAAGAAAACTGTTCTTCTTTTCCCGCTTCCTGCGCCAAAAGACATTCCAGATCTCTAATGGAGTTGAATTCAATTGCCCATTCCCCAGGGGAGGGTACAGACGTTGATTTCCAGTGACGAGGGATGACTGCTCTAGCTGCAGTGAGGAAGTGTCTAAACACATCCTCCATCACCGTCTTTAAAGGACCAGGAATAATGGTCAGGAGAGCCACTCTGGGTGATGCGTGGATAGAGCGATATTCAGGTTTCACAAACATGGGGTGACAACTTCACACAGCTTGTGGATAGTTGTATCCATGAGTTTACCCTATAAATCAAAGATATGTTTCCAAACTTCCTCACCAGAGGACAGTCCCACCCAGTGGCAGTGCGTCCATAACGGCGCACGGGCGCTGCCCCCTCTCTCCAGCCACCCCCTCTATCACCAATAGATAGATTCATTCATTGCAGGTATCTATCCATGGCCACCGCTGCCACCCCCTATTTAGGCGCCCGGCTCCTTTTCGGGGGGTGTTTTTGAAGCACCTGATTAGAGCCATAGGCTCTAATAGGCGTCAAAAAAGGTAAACAGCGAGCGCCATGCTTGCCGCTCGCAGTTCACCCAGCTGTGTTAGAAAAGCGAATGAATATTCGCTTTCCACTGAACCGCCTCTCTGTCAATCAGTTGCTCGGGTCTGTTCCCCATCACCTGATTGGCTGAAACGACAGGCGCTGTGATTGGACGCCGATAAGGCGTCCAATCATAGGAGAGGATGGGAGGAGCGGGCCGTCACCTGCTGCCCCACCTAGACAGGGAAAGTGCCGGGCAGACAGCGGGCGGGCACAGTGACAGCATTTGATGGGCACAGTGGGAGCATTTCATGGCACACTGGTAGCATTTGATGTGGCACAGTGGCAGCGTTTGATGGGCACAGTGGCTGCGTTTGATGGTACAGTGGCTGCGTTTGATGGCACTGTGGCTGCGTTTGATGGGCACAGTGGTGGCATTTGATAGGCACAGTGGCGGCATTTGATGGGCACAGTGGCTGCGTTTGATGGTACAGTGGCTGCGTTTGATGGCACTGTGGCTGCGTTTGATGGGCACAGTGGTGGCATTTGATAGGCACAGTGGCGGCATTTGATGGGCACAGTGGCTGCGTTTGATGTCACAGTGTTGGCATTTGATGGGCACAGTGTTGGCGTTTGATGGGCACAGTGGCGGCATTTGATGGGCACAGTGGCTGCATTTGATGGCACAGTGGCTGCGTTTGATGGGCACAGTGGCTGCGTTTGATGGCACTGTGGCTGTGTTTGATGTCACAGTGGCTGCATTTGATGGGCACAGTGGCGGCATTTGATGGGCACAGTGGCTGCGTTTGATAGGCACAGTGGCGGCATTTGATGGGCACAGTGGCTGCGTTTGATGGGCACAGTGTTGCCGTTTGATGGGCACAGTGGCTGCGTTTCATGGCACAGTGAGGCTGCAAGTGATGGGTTTTTTTCAGAATTTTTCAGTTTGTTTGCGCCCCTCCAAAAATTTTGAGCACCAGCCGCCACTGGTCCCACCAGATGTGGTCCATGTTTCCCTTTGAATCATGACAACGCCAACAGATATCGGTTATATCATGATTAAATTGGTGAAGGGTTGAGGGGCACCTATACCATCTAGTCACCAATTTATATCCCTTTTCTTGAGTTTTCATAGCCGTTTTTAAAAGAAATGCTTTAAATTAGTATAAAAAAAAAAAGCGGTATAATCCAGCCGGATGCACAAAGCAGTTGTGATGATATGTACAGTTTTACTAACACATGTCAAAGTTGTAAAATTGTGCTTAGGCTTTAGGATTTGTTTTCCCCTTCGGTGCGAGGGGTTGATTGGCTTGTGGGAAAGTGTCATCGTTGTCTACAAACTATGATATATACAGGAAATATTTGAAAATGAATCAGTTGTAATGCACTGATAGCCTATCTCATTCCTTGAGGCCCTAAAATGCTAGAACAGAACAAATACCCTCCAAATTACCCCTTTTTGGAAAGTAGACAGAACAAGGTATTTAGTAATAGGCAAGGTGAGGTTTTTGAAGTTGCAATTTTCCATCACAATTTTTTGGAGAAAAAAAAAATGAAGTAAAATATGTTTTTTATTTTACGTTTTATTTTTACATACTTTCACCACAGCAGTACAGCATCAACATATAACTGGTGGGGTGGTAATCAGGGACACTGACTTGTTGGGACAGTATGTAAAAAAAATATTATATATATATATATATATATATATATATATATATATATATATATATATTTTGTTAAATTTGTTTTCTTATTTTTATATTTTTTTTTTATATACTGTTACCAGAGCAGTGCAATGTTACCTTAGTGACACTTAGTGACCTTAGTGACACTATACTACTCTAGGAAAGTGATCAGGATTTTTTCACACTGTGATTACTTATAACAGTGATGATCACTGTTATATGCAATCATTTTTATGAATGGCGTTCATTTATTCATAGCCATTTATTGTGTACTATTGGGATAGCTATGATTGGCCACAGCTATTACATGGTACAGATGCACAGTGACTTGCCCTGTCTGTACCATGTGATCACTGTGACCAATGACAGAGATCATCACAATAGTACACATTCAAGGACATAAATGAAAGACATTTATTGTGTACAACTGTCAGGTGGTCGCTGTGATTGGTCACAGCGATCACATGGTCCCTGGGGTACAATGATCTGACAGATCGCGCTGCAGCGCAGCCCCTAAGGTGCACTCAAGGTGCGTGACTCGGAGGATGCTAAAGAGCAACACATTTCTCTGTGGGTCAGTAAAGCGTGCAATTTTGTGCGTTTTCCCGACACACATAGATGGGAACCAGGAGTAATAGGAACAGAGGAATTATAGCAGCAAGGTCACAGTGTATTAGCAACTCAAAAAAGTCTCTTCTGTTGCTCTCAGCCTCCTTCAAATCTCCAAATTCCTTTTTTTCCCCCTTCCTGTTAGGGAGTGACTACATTCATTCTCCATGACTCCAACATGGCAACCCTCACCAGCTCACTCCTGAGATGGACTATGGGATTTGTAGTGTGCATAGAGCATTGTACATGACTGTAACTAATTTACACAGATCATTCCAAACAGAGGTGAGGGAGAAAAGAAGAGGTTTGAGAGCTCATGAGGACATTACAAGGAGGCAGAAAAACACAGTAAGAAACGATTTCATGAAAAATACATTACAGGGCCTTTGAGTATTGGGTGTGTACGGATTATATTTGGAGAGCAACAATATCGTTCAGACCTCAGCGTTTTGTAGCTTGAAGCTCCAAAACGCTGGAGGAGAAAAATAAATAAATTATTCTCTATGGAGATGGTTCACATCTTCACTCCAAGTCACATGAAGCCAAACGCCTGAAGCTCAAAAAAGTTCTGGAGCTTTTTTTGTAGCTCAAATTAGGCAGATTGGTGCATTTTATAAGCATTTTCTGTTCCATAGTGCATTTTGTTGCATTTTGTCATGCGTTTTTGAGTATTTTTCTGCTCAAATTAGATATAGATATCTATATCTATATCTATAGATATATCTATATCTATAGATATATATATATATATATATATACATGAATACATACATACATATATATATATATATATATATATATATATATATATATATATATATATATATAATTTATTCATTTATTTATTTATTATATAAATAAAATACAGAAATAATAAATAAAAAGTAATTAAAGGTAAAATAAAAACCCCTAATATTTACCCCAAATCCTAATAATGACCCCTAACCCTAATAACCCCTAATCCTAACCCCTATTCCATATTCCTAACCACTAACTCTAATATCACCCCTAACCCTAATATTAATTCCTAACCCTAATTTTATCCCCTATCCCTAATCCTAACCTCTAACTCTAATATGGACCCCTAACCCTAATATTAATCCCTAATCCTAATCCTAACCCTAATCCTAATATTAAACCCTATCTCTAATATTAACTCCTAATACTAACCCCTATCCCAAATCTAACCCCTAAACCTAATATTGACTTCTAACCCTAATATTACCCATATTCCTAATATTACCCCCTAATCCTAATATTGACCCCTAACCCTAATATTAATTCCTAATCCTAATCCTAACCCTAATATTACCCATATTCCTAATATTACCCCCTAATCCTAATATTGACCCCTAACCCTAATATTAATTCCTAATCCTAATCCTAACCCTAATATTACCCATATTCCTAATATTACCCCCTAATCCTAATATTGACCCCTAACCCTAATATTAAGCCCTAATATTAACCCCTAATCCTAACCCCAAACTCTAATATTACCCCTAACCCTAATATTGACTCCTAACCCTAATACTAACCCCTAATACTAACCCCTATCCCTAATCCTAACCCCAATATTGACTCCTAACACTAATATTAACCCCTAACTTTAATATTAACTCCTAACCCTAATATTGACCCCCTAATCCTAACCCCTAACCCTAATATGAATCCATAACCCTAATTCGAATCTCTAATATTGACCCCTAACCCCAATCCTAGCCCCTAACCCTAATCCTAACCCTTAAACTGACAAAATAAATACATAACATTAAGTAAATAAATGAAATAAATAATAAATGAAAGTGGGTGAAAACGCTGAAAAACATAGCAACAAATGATGAAACAGGTTATATTTTTCTCTATTGGCTAATGAAAAAAATACCAAAGCTCAAAAATGCTTTAAAAACGCTGTACAAAAATGCTCCAAAATGCCTGAATAAAACGCTCAAAAACGCGATGCTCGGGTGTGGATGCAGCCTTAGGGGGTTATTTACGAAAGGCAAATCCACTTTGCACTATAAGTGCAAACTACATATTCAAAGTGCACTTGAAATTGCACTGAAAGTGCACTTGGAAGTGCAGTCGCTGTAGATCTGAGGGGTAGATCTGAAATGTGGGGATGCTCTGCTGATTTTATCATCCAATCATGTGCAAGCTAAAATGCTGTTTTTTATTTTCTTTGCATGTCCCCCCTCAGATCTACAGCGACTGCACTTCCAAGTGCACTTTGCACAAGTAGTTTGCACTTGTAGTGCAAAGTGGATTTGCCTTTAGTAAATAACCCCCTTAGTGTCACTGCTCTAGTTATAACTAAAAGATCACTTTGCAAAGCTTCCTTACTGACAGAAATACCAGAAAAAAAGAAAAAAAAAGCAGATGGAACACTGAATAGGATGTTGGGAAAAATGCAGCACAATGCAGAGGAAAGACTACTAGGAAATCAAGTCTACTCTTCTTTAGAAGAGGCAATCAAAATTTCCACCGCTGTGCTTAAGACGCTCACAATTCTTTCCGATTGCATTTGAAATGTATTTCCCAAATGGCCCATATTAAGCCTTTAATGCACAAACATGATTGCGAATGCCAATAGCTCAGAACACAGTAACCAATCACAGCCCTGGTCCTTTGTCCAATGTTCACTGGGTAGTACGCTTCTTAAGAAGACGGATACATGGAACACAATGTAATCTAAATGGAAAGAGCCACACCACTGATAAGATTTCCACATACAACTTTACTTCAATAAATGTCAGAGTTCAATCAAAAAAAGTATCCAACATGTTTCAAGTAGGGAAGCACCGCTACCATTTTTTTTACGAGTACCGAAACATTTTTTTTTAGTACTCACCGATACCAATTACTGATACCTACCACAACTGTTTTATGTGCACTTCAGCTGTCAGCATTGGTACAAAGCATTGAAAAGTTATTTACAATTGAAAAAAAAATAAAATAAATGTTTTTAAATTGTGCGCTTTTTCCAATGTGAAATGTGTAAATATATGTTAAAGGTGTAAAAATATTAGCGAAAAAAAAAAAAAAGAAGAAAGTTTTAATTTTTAATAGTTTATAAAATAGAAGTGAACAAAAAAAATTAAAAATCAGCAGGAAAATAATTAAAAGAAGAATAAGGAGTTAATTAACCACTTAAGGACCGGACCAATACGGACCATAATGACCAGAGGTGTTTTCACAATTTGGCACTGTGTCGCTTTAACTGACAATTGCGCGGTCGTGCGACGTGGCTCCCAAACAAAATTGGCGTCCTTTTTTTCCACACAAATAGAGCTTTCTTTTGGTGGTATTTGATCACCTCTGCATTGTTTTTTTTTTTTTTTTTTGCGCTATAAATAAAATTAGAGCGACAATTTTGAAAGAAAATCAATATTTTTTACTTTTTGCTATAATAAATATCCCCCAAAAATATAAAAAATTCTTTTTTTTCCCTCAGTTTAGGCCGATACGTATCCTTCTACATATGTTTGGTAAAAAAAAAACGCAATAAGCGTTTATTGATGGGTTTGCGCAAAAGTTATAGCATCTACAAAATAGGGGATAGTTTTATGGCATTTTTATTAATATTTTTTTTTTTACTAGTAATGGCGGCGATCAGCGATTTTTATCATGACTGCGACATTATGGCGGACACATCGGACACTTTTGGCACATTTTTGGGACCATTGTCATTTTTACAGTGATCAGTGCTATAATAATGCACTGATTACTGTGAAAATGACACTGGCAGTGAAGGGGTTAACCACTATGGTGGCGCTGTAGGGGGTTAAGTGTTCCCTATTGAGTGTTTCTTACTGTAGGGGGGATGGGCTGTGTGTCACATGACACTGATCTTCGCTCCGAGTACACGGAGCTGAGAGCCGTGTCATTGTCACTAGGCAGAGCGGGGAGATGCTTGTTTACACAAGCATCTCCCTGCTCTATACCTCCGTGAGACGATCGCGGTGATCACGGGGAAGGCGGCAGGGTCGCGAGCGTGCCGCCAGCGGCGCGTGCGCGACCACACGTCAGGCATTTAAAGGGCAACGTACAGGTACGTGATTGTGCCTGTCCGTGCCATTCAGCCGGAGTAAATGTACATGGGCCGGTCCTTAAGTGATTAAAGGTGTAAAAATATTAGCGGAAAAAAAAAGAAGAAAGTTTTAATTTTTAATAGTTTATAAAATAGAAGTGAACAAATTTTTTTTTAAATCAGCAGGAAAATAATTAAAAGAAGAATAAGGAGTTAATTAAGGCTGATTTGAGTAAATTAAGGGCTATTAAGGGGTTAAGCAGAGAAACACATATTTTTTTTTACTTCACAGGTTGCTTTAAACTGACTTCTTCTACAGATGGAAGTTCATTCCTTTGATCTGTAGATGAATAAACAAAAAGAAACAATGCTTCTTTTTATCTTTCTGTTTCGCTCAGCAATGTTGTTGATAAACATTGCCCGGCTGCTTTTTTTTTTTTTGACAATTCCAATTGCCGGGACTTCCTGTACACTTCAGCTGTCAACAGGGGAACCCCACTTACGGCTGAATGAGTTATCGGTTGTTAAGGATGTGTCGGCCCTGCTTTTTAACAACCGATAATTGCCGACTTTTTTTTTTTATATATTTCAGCTGTCAGTGGGAGAATCCTGCTGACAGCTAAAAGAACAAAGCCTGAAAGTCTCATTTTTAGGTATTGGAGCATTTGCACGAGTATCGATACTGCTTAGTATCGGCACCGATACCAATACCAGTATCAGTGCAACCCTAGTATTAGGGGTCCAAAAATGTCCCCTTTATCAGGTTTTGATTAACCACTTCAGCCCCAGAAGGTTTTACCCCCTTAATGACCAGGCCATTTTTTGCGATATGGCACTGCCTTAACTTAACTGACAATTGCGCGGTCGTGCGATGCTGTACCCAAATAAAATTGATGCCTTTTTTGATGCACTGGACTGCAACAAAAATGCACACAAAAAAAAAAGCATCAAAAACATGCATGCAGAAAAGCATCCGGACTGCGTTTCTATGGTGTGAACGGGCCCTTCTACTTTTTTTTCTGGAACTGAAACTGCAACCACTGGTGTGAACTATTCCATTGAAAACCACATCACCTACTTTCCATGAGTTTTTGATGCAGAAAAAAACACACTGGACTGCATGTGGTGTGAACTGGCCCTCAGTCAGTGCCAGATCAATGATGTGCCTTGTTTCCTTTCGGGCTATGTCGAGCTATGAGATTCCTCTTCATTATTGAGTAAGATTTTCCTTAACCACTTGCCCTCCGGAAGATTTACCCCCCTTCATGACCAGGCCATTTTTGTGCGATACGGCACTGCGTCACTTTAACTGACAATTGCACGGTCGTGCAACGTTGTACCCAAATAAAATTTATGTTCTTTTTACCCTACAAATAGAGCTTTCTTTTGGTGGTATTTGATCACCTCTGTGTTTTTTTTTTTTTTTTTTTTTGTGCTATAAACACGCACTTTTGAAAAAAAAAAAAATATATGTATATTTTTTACTGTCTCCTATAAAACAGATCCAATGAAAAAATTAATTTAAAAAAATCAAATCTCTTCATCAATTTAGGCCAATCTGTATTCTGCTACATATTTTTGTTAAAAAAAATCCAAATAAGTGTATATTGATTGGTTTGCACATAAGTTTTTGCGTCTACAACCTATGGGAATTTTTATGGCATTTTTATTTATTTATGTATTACTAGTAATGTCAGCGACCAGCAATTTTTAACGGGACTGTGACATTGCGGCGGACAAATTGGACACTTAACTGACACTTCTGACACTTTTCTGGGGACCAGTGACATTATTACAGCGATCAGTGCTAAAAATATGCACTGTCACTGTACTAATGACACTGGCTGGGAAGGGGTTACCATCAGGAGTGATCAAAGGTTTACTTGTGTCCCTAGTGACTGCTTGCTAACCGTGTCGGGGTTGCTCTGACTGGGGGGAAAGACAGAGACTTCTTTTTAGCAGGAACACAAGATCTCCACTTCTACCCTGTCAGAACAACGATCTGCCTTGTTTACATAGGTAGACCTCCATTCTGTCTCCCTCGGGAATGTTTGCGGGTGGCCAGCGGACATTGGGTCCACCGGACCCGCTGATTGGCTCCCCCTCTGTCCAATCGGCGTGCGATTGCGCCCCCCTAGTAGCTATTGCACAAAATCACATCCAGGTACGTGATTTCATGCAATAGAGCCGACCTGCCACAGTACATGTATGTTAGGCGGTCGGCAAGTGGATAAAAACAATGTGAATGGACTTGAATGACTGCCAAACCAGCTACTGACAAGAGCTGTGCTTGTGATCACACTGGAGGTCTGCCCTATAGCAGCTTTAATGGCTAAAGGGTGTCATCTGTGTGCTGGATCACATATACAGTATATATACACGCGATCCAACACTTCCGGGTAGGGGTGCGAATGATTATACACAGCAGGAGCTGATCTGCGGGTACCACGGAATTGATGTCCGCCGGCACCCACTGATCATGAGGCAGAGATCCAGAACGGCAATCTGTCTATGTAAACAAGGCAGATCGCTGTTCTGACAGGAGGGAAGGCTTGGATCCTGTGTCTCTGCAAAGCTAGTAAAAGCACCTCCCACAGTACACTAAAACACTGGCTAGGCACACAGTTAACCCTTTTATGACCCTAGATGTTTAATACCTTCCCAGCCAGTGTCATCCCCATGTCGTGATGTTTATGGGTTTTTGCTGCCCTGAGGTCTCTGCACACGCCATCATCCCTTCCCCTTTGGGGGCCTGACCATTATAGGAATGCATGGACTGGATTGGTTTTCCCTTTTGCAAGCTGACTGTCATATATCTCTCAATGTCATTGTTCAATCAATGACCCTAAGGAAAAGAGAATACTCAAAATGCGTTGGACGAAGACAATGAAATCATGACGCTTGAAATTATCACATCAGTTTGCTTATGTTCATGAGAGTACAAAAACTATTGACAAATGATCATTTTTAAAAAATGTTATCAGGGGGTGTACCTACAGGGGTTGCACGGGTTGCAATTGTAACCTGGCCCCAAACTGCAGGGGGCCTGTACGGCCCACCTATACACCTGGATAGGAGGAGCGGGGGGGGGGGGGGAGGCTGCACAAGGAGGAACCGATCTCTACATTTTTCTCCTGCAGCTGCTGAATGCCTGGAGGAACATGTAGAAATTATATCAGGGGGCGTACCTACAGGGGTTGCAGGGGTCACAATAGTGACCTGGCCCCAAACTGCAGGGTGCCCATATGGCCCACCTATACGCCTGGATAGGAAGAGCTGGGGGAAGGCTGCACAAAGAGGAACCGATCTCTACATTTTCCTCCTGCAGCGGCTGCACAAAGATTGGTTCCTCTTTGTGCAGCCGCCCTGCCACTCCTCCTATCCAGCTGCTTTCTGCTGCCCCCAGTGTGCTCTTCAGCCTCCCTGTGCTCTCTCCTAGCCCCCTCCACCCCCACTTGTTCTCATTAGCTATGCCCGGTCCTTCCCTTCCCTCTCCCACCGTCTGCTGCAGGGGAGGTTATAGGATGGAGAGCAGGGAAGGGCCAGTAAATGTTTAATTTACCGGTCCCTTCCTTTTCTTAATGGAAAGTCAGTGATCAGTACCGATCACTAACTCTGTCCATTCATAACTAAGGCATAGTAAACTGTGATTACTATGCTTGCAGTTTATGGATGAACGGGAAGCTTTGTACAGAGCTATTCCTGTCCCTTCATTCTGTGCAGCTGAGGATGCAGAGATGGAGATTGAGGGCTGTGTCCTCAATCTCTTTTCTCTGTCTCAAAAGTGAAACATCAGAGGTCTGTTTTGACCCCTTTTATCTCCCCAAAAGCCCCCCAAGGTGTTGCCTAAGAAAATAGTAAAACATAATAAAAAATTGTGTTGTAAAATAAATATATAAAAAAATGCTAAAGAAATAAAAATTACTGACACTGATGGCGGAACTACCAGGGTCACAAATGTTGCACTTGCAACCAGGCCCTGGCGTTCTACCACCGGGTTCGGAAGGGAAGGGAGGGGGCCCTTCAGGGTTTCTTGCACCGTGGCCCTGAAAGTTCTAGTTACGCCACTGTATATGTCCATAATTTGTTGGTGCCCTATGCCCACATTTACTTGCTTTGTATATAAATTTTGGGATGCCGGTAGATCCAGTCACAATTAAAACGATTTTATCTACCGTATGTTACTCTACCTTTATACTACATTTTCCGTACAAGGAGTAAGCATTCTGTTTTTTGTTGCGGAAAAAATAAATAAAAAATAGAGCCGTAATTGGTTTTAATTTTTGTTTTGTTTTTTGTAACAAAAGAATCAGCCCATCACAATTTAATTTCATGATCTGATATTTACTGTTGTGTATAATTAAACCCCACTATTTCGTCTAGTTGCATACTCTTGTGTCTAATTACTTTGAATTGTATGTAGCAGAAGTCTACAACTGACAGTAATTGCCAAATCAACCCTCATGAAATTATGGAAACATTTCTATATACCTTTTGAGGATTACAAGATGGAATTACATGGATAAAAAACAGAGACATAGACCTACAACAGATGTCAGCGTACTCTCCTGTACTCTCCTGTACTCTCCTGTACTCTCCTGTACTCTCCTGTCAACTGCACAAAGTGTGCAATGAAAGTGCCACAAGGGAGACGGTCCCAAGGCTGGCCGTAAACAAATTCATCTCGCTCGTAATTCAGCGCTCGGGCTCGTAATTCAGCGCTCGGGCAGAGATCATCTGTTTATGGCACTCCGTGGGTGGGAAAATGAATGTTCTGATGTCAGGAAGGCCTTCTGTAATAGATGAAGATTCCTTGGATTGTTCAAGTGGGCCTTCTAATTATAATAAGGAATATAAAAAAAATAAAACAGTCAGAATAGAGACTGATACATGAGAACAAAATGTTTTTAATAATATTTTGTTATTATTTATTATACTGGATTTATATAGAGGCAGCAGTTTGCGCAGTGCTTTAAATCAGGGAGGGAGATCATACAGTTATAATACAAGTTAATACAAGAGGGTTAGGGCCCTTCTCCCAAGAGCTTACATCTAATAGGGAGGATCCTTCCCTTTAAAGCAGAACCTCACACTTATTTTTTTAATGTTGCTCTCCTCCGCCTCCTTCCTGTAACAGAACTGCAAAAAAAAAACAACAAAATATAGATGAGAGATTATATATATATATATATATATATATACACACACACACACACAGTACATACATACATACAGACACACGTGTACATACATACAGACACACGTGTACATACATACAGACACACGTGTACATACATACAGACACACGTGTACATACATACATACAGACATGTACATACATACAGACACACATGTACATACATACATATACACATGTACATACATACATACACACGTACATACATACACACACATGTACATACATACATACATACACACATGTACATACATACACACACATGTACATACATACATACATACACACATGTACATACATACATACATACACACATGTACATACATACACACACATACATACATACATACATACACACACACCACACACACACACATACATACATATACATACACACACTATATTACCAAAAGTATTGGGACACCTGCCTTTACATGCACATGAACTTTAAAGAGGAAGTAAACCCTCTTTTTTTTCTGAAAAAAAAATCCCTGCAAGAGAAAGGCATAATGAGCTAGTATGCATAGCATACTAGCTCATTATGAATGACTTACCTGAGATCAAAGCCCCTGAAGCGCTCCTTATTCCCCTCCGCCGCCATGTTGCCTATGAGTCCCTTCCGTGTGTCGGCGCTCTGGTGCTGGGACTGGCCGGAGCGGCAATGACGTCACCCCCCGGCATTATCCCGTTGATACAACCGGCACGCTCAGTTTGCCTGCATCGTTGTCTACAACGCGCATGCGCCGTAGACATCGGTGCAGTCCTTTCTGCAAATATCTCCTTAACCGTGTAGGTTAAGGAGATATTTATTGCACCTAGAGGTAAGCCTTAATCTAGGCTTACCTGTAGGTGCAAGTGGTCAGAGAGGGTTTACAACCACTTTAATGGCACCCCAGTCTTAGTCCATAGGGTTCAATATTGAGTTGGCCCACCCTTTGCAGCTAAAACAGCTTCAACTCTTCTGGGAAGGCCGTCCACAGGGTTTAGGAGTGTGTCTATGGGAATGTTTGACCATTCTTCCAGAAACACATTTGTTAGGTCAGGCACTGATGTTGGACACGAAGGCCTGGCTCACAGTCTCCACTCTAATTCATCCTAAAGGTGTTCTATCGGGTTAAGATCAGGACTCTGTGCAGGACAGTCAAGTTCCTCCATCCCAAACTCTTCCATGTCTTTATGGACCTTGCTTTGTGCACTGGTGCGCAGTCATGTATGAACAGGAAGGGGCCATCCCCAAACTGTTCCCACAAATTTGGGAGCATGAAATTGTCCAAAATGTCTTGGTATGCTGACGCCTTAGGAGTTCCCTTCACTGGAACTAAGGGGCCAAACCCAACCCCTGAAAAAACACCCCCACACAATAATCCCCCCTCTACCAAATGATTTGGACCAGTGCACAAAGAAAGGTCCATAAAGACATGGATGAGCGAGTTTTGGGTGGAGGAACTTGACTGGCCTGCACAGAGTCCTGACCTCAACCCGATAACAGGGGTAGGCAACTTTGGCCCTCCAGCTGTTTTGAAACTACAAGTCCCATGAGACATTGCAAGACCCTGACAATCACAGGCATGACTCCTAGAGGCAGAGGCATGATTGGTAGTTTGACCACAGCTGGAAGGCCGAGGTAGCCTACCCCTGTTATAGAACACCTTAGGGATGAATTAGAGCGGAGACTGTGAGCCAGGCCTTCCCGTCCAACATCAGTGCCTGACCTCACAAATGCGCTTCTGGAAGAATGGTCAAACATTCCCATAGACACACTCCTAAACCTTGTGGACGGCCTTCCCAGAAGAGTTGAAGCTGTTATAGCTGTAAAGGGCGGGGCCAACTCAATATTGAACCCTACGGACTAAGACTGGGATGCCATTAAAGTTCATGTGCATGTAAAGGCAGGTGTCCCAATACTTTTGGTAATAAAGTGTATATATTATTACTATACAGGATTTATATAGCGCCAGTTTGCGCAGCGCTTTACAACATGGGGGCAGACCGTACAGTTACAACACAATTCAATGCAGAAGGAATCAGAGAGCTCTGCCCATTAGAGCTTACAATCTAGGATATACTGTATTTATTGGCGTATAACACTCACTTTTTTACCCTGAAAATAGAGGGTAAACTGTGCCTGCGTGTTATACGCAGGGGGCTGTGGAAAGTTTTTCCTGAAACTTCCCTCTTAAAGTTAGGGTGCGTGTTATACGCCGATAAATACGGTATATACAGTATCTCACAAAAGTGAGTACACCCCTTACATTTTTGTAAATATTTTATTCTATCTTTTCATGTGACAACAGTGAAGAAATGACACTTTGCTACAATGTAAAGTAGTGAGTGTACAGCTTGTATAACAGTGTAAATTTGCTGTCCCCTCAAAATAACTCAACACACAGCCATTAATGTCTAAACCATTGGCAACAAAAGTGAGTACAAATTTGGGCCCAATTAGTCATTTTCCCTCCCTGGTGTCATGTGACTCGTTAGTCTTTCAGGTGTGAATGGGAAGCAGGTGTGTTAAATTTGGTGTTATCGCTCTCACTCTCTCATACTGGTCACTGGAAGTTCAGCATGGCACCTCATGGCAAAGAACTCTCTGAGGATCTGAAAAAACAAATTGCTGCTCTACATAAAGATGGCCCAGGCTATAAGAAGATAGACAAGACCCTGATACTGAGCTGCAGCATAGTGGCCAAGACCATACAGCGGTTTAACAGGACAGGTTCCACTCAGAACAGGCCTCGCCATTGTCGACCAAAGAAGTTGATTGCACATGCTCAGCGTCATATCCAGAGGTTGTCTTTGGGAAATAGACATATGAGTGCTGCCAGCATTGCTGTAGAGGTTGAAGGGGTGGAGAGGTCAGCCTGTCAGTGCTCAGACCATACGCTACACACTGCATCAAATTGGTCTGAATGGCTGTCATCCCAGAAGGAAGCCTCTTCTAAAGATGATGCATAAGAAAGCCCACAGTTTGCTGAAGACAAGCAGACTAAGGACATGGATTACTGGAACCATGTCCTGTGGTCTGATGAGACCAAGATAAACGTATTTGGTTCAGATGGTGTCAGGCGTGTGTGGCGGCAACCAGGTGAGGAGTACAAAGACAAGTGTGTCTTGCCTACAGTCAAGCATGGTGGTGGGAGTGTCATGGTCTGGGGCTGCATGAGTGCTGCCGGCACTGGGGAGCTACAGATCATTGAGGGAACCATGAATGCCAACATGTACTGTGACATACTGAAGCAGAGCATGAGCCCCTCCCTTCAGAGACTATGCCGCAGGGCAGTATTCCAACATGATAATGACCCCAAACACACCTCCAAGACGACCACTGCCTTGCTAAAGAAGCTGAGGGTAAAGGTGATGGACTGGCCAAGCATGTCTCCAGACCTAAACCCTATTGAGCATCTGTGGGGCATCCTCAAACGGAAAGTGGAGGAGCGCAAGGTCTCTAACATCCACCAGCTCTGTGATGTCATCATGGAGGAGGGGAAGAGGACTCCAGTGGCAGCCTGTGAAGCTCTGGTGACCTCCATGCCCAAGAGGGTTAAGGCAGTGCTGGAAAATATTGGTGGCCACACAAAATATTGACACTTTGGGCCCAATTTGGACATTTTCACTTAGGGGTGTACTCACTTTTGTTGCCAGCGGTTTAGACATTAATGGCTGTGTGTTGAGTTATTTTGAGGGGACAGCAAATTTACACTGTTATACAAGCTGTACACTCACTACTTTACATTGTAGCAAAGTGTCATTTCTTCAGTGTTGTCACATGAAAAGATAGAAGAAAATATTTACAAAAATGTGCGGGGTGTACTTACTTTTGTGAGATACTGTGTGTGTGTATACATATATATTTGTATACAGCATATTACAAATGTATCAAAAACTGGAAAAAATGTAAATATACAAAAATAATTTCTCTTGAGAAGTGTTTGTTTTTTACTTTGCTGAATAAATACTGATGTTATTCATCATTGTGTATTAACTGATTCTTATTTTCTGAATGTTGCCTCCAGTGAATGACGCAGGGTATGCACAGCAAGCTGGCCGATAATCCACCAAGATTCCATCAAGAAAACAATACAGAAGCCTTTAAGGCTTCCAGATAAGTTTAATTTAGAAAGTTGCCACCAAAGACGTCTTATAAGAAGTGGAGGATGCATTATCAAGCCATCTCTCCATTAATTTCAATAAAGCCGATGCTGTGAGGTTGTGCAAAACTGAGATTATGTTTCTGCATGAAATAATTCAATAACTCAGTACATGGAAGATGACATAATTGCGGCGGGTGATGGATAATAATGATTTTATGGCTTGATTCATGAACTGTATAATGTATAGGACTACGTACGTCTGAGAATACTTTATCAGGATGATAACGTGGAGCCAACACCTACAGACTGAAGACTGTCAGAGCCACAGCTTATCCATCGTACCAACTGTAGGCGGAAATTCAAGAATCATGAACAACCATGACATTCCAATTAAACAAAATAGAAAATACTTAAAATATATCTAAAGGCAAAACTTATTTTTTTTTAGTTTTTATTAATGCGTGGCAGAATAAAAACCGCTGTTAGATTTTTATTTATTTTTTGCTAAAAAAAAAAAGAAATTGAAGTGCCACACCACAACTTTATTCAAATAAAAATCAGGGGGGCAGTCCAAAGAGTACCTAATGTGTTTCGGGGGTCCAAAAATGCCCCCCCCCTCATCTGGGCTTGATTGAAGTGGTATCTGGACCCCTTAGCAGCGGTGTGATACTTCAGATTATCACCATCAATATTTTAGGATAGCAATACCAATAGGTCCTGTGGGTGGGACGAAACACGTCGGGGAGGGGGGTGCGTGGCCTGGATAGGGCTGGGCTGAGGCTACTTCTACTATAGTGACTGTTGGGTCCTGCTGTTGGTGTGAGCCACTTGGGGATGTTTCCTTCCCTTAAACTGAATACCAATAGGATAACCTTACTATTCCATCCATCACTATTTTTCCATCTTCCTCAACAGGTTTTTATTGCTGTCTGGGTCCCTGCCAGGGAGATTTCCATTCTCTATTTGTCTTGGTGATCAATGTCGCTGGGACTGAAAGTGAAAATCCTAAATGCCACTAAAACAGGAATATTGTGAACATTTCCCAGTGGGGACATCTGTTTTGGTGACAACTGTCTAAAAGAGTGTCAGGGACCATGAACCAGGCAGAGACAAAAAAATGCAGTAAAATCACACAATAGTAAAAATAATACAGATCAGGAACATAGTCAAAAACAAAAGCCAGGGTTAGGAGGCCAAGATGGGTAATCAGATGAGCAGGGATTGGGAAGCCAGGAATCAGTGTTGTCAGAAGCCAAAGATCTGCAACAGGAACTAGAAGAAAAGTCAGCCAGGCAAAACTCATAACAGTAACACAGCCGAGACACACTGGATATGTTGACCAGGCGAAGGCACAAAGGGAATGAGCAAGGCAGTTTAAATAGTCAGAAGGGATGGCTGTAGACTGGACAATTGAGGCAGGTAATGGTAACCAGTTGAGTCACTGCGGAAACAATGAGTGGCTGGTAATTAACTGACATCTGAGCAGCCTTAAAGGGGTTGTAAAGTGTAGCGCCCTGCTCCTATTGAGTAGGTGCTATGTTTAAATTTAAGTTACCTGAGCTGTATTTGGCTCAGAATGATTGTGTTAAATTGTTGGTTTCTGTTCCAGTCCAGCTGTGCTGCGCATTTTCCACTTGACTGTAGGTGTCGCGGTCACCACAGGTCAAGGTTGGAAATGCAGCAGGCTGGGTGTATTGAGTATTCTTTACCCAGAGGCATCTCAGTGGGAGTGGTCCCCCCACTGTGCATTCTGGAAGAGGGTACTTAAGAGACAGACACCGTTTTCCGGGTCTCTCCGACCTGATGGCCTAGGGCAGAGATGGCGAACCTCGGCACCCCAGATGTTTTGTAACTACATTTCCCATGATGCTCAACTACACTGCAGAGTGGATGAGCATCATGGGAAATGTAGTTCCAAAACATCTGGGGTGCCAAGGTTCGCCATCACTGGCCTAGGGTGTGTCGAAGCAGCTGTTCTGCCTCGGGGCCTGCTGGCCCAAGGCTTCTTTACTGATAGTAGGCCCAGGAGTTTCTGGGGCCTACTGGTCCAGGGCTGGTCCGGTGCTGTCTTGCCTGCGGGAAGAAGCCCAGCAATTGGAGAATCCAGGGGAGGACTTTTCTCAGAGGACCGAGCGAAAGAGCTGGTATCTCAGGAAGAGCCTGGAGACTCAATTGGAGGACGCATCCCGGCCCATCTACCTCACAGTGTTCCCGACTTGGCTGAAAGAAACTGGTACTGTGTGACTGTACTTAGACTTTGCAAAAGTTTTGGACCATACAATCCTGTGGCAGGGGATTGAGCAGAGACTATGTCTATTCTTCAAGTCTGTGGCAGAGACTTTTGAACGAGCACCGCACCGGCTGCTAGGTCAGTGAGAGAGGCCTATCTGGTGGTTGCTAAATCCAGTGTGAAAACTGTTTGTCCTCTGGATCAAAAGAAGTACTCGTGATCTGCAAATACATGGTACCTAAATCTCCCCTGATCCTCCATCCCTCTAACTGACTTTGTTTAATAAAACCATTGGTGCTGACATCTGTGAACAACTCTTCAATGAGTTTCAGAGGAGTTTTTCAGCTGTAAAAATTCTATAACTCGGATGAAAAGCTTAAAAATGCTGAAAACACTGGAAAAACGTGGCTATTCTACGTTTATCAGCGTTTTCGAGCTATAAGCTTTTGTGGGAGAATAGTTTTGCTAAAAAAAGCTATAGAAGGCTACAGCTAAAAAATGCTAAAAGACACTAGTGCAAAAACTCTGCAAAATTCATTCTACAGCTACAGCTTTCTACAGCCAATGCTACTGTCGTTTTTTATAACGTCTAGTATGCATGAGGCCTTATATTTGACTACATTGCACTTGCTGGTCTCTAGAGGCACTGGTAATGTAGCTAGGTGATCACGAATGCTTTCATGTACCTGGTAGCAGAGCCTGAAATGATGAGGAAGGCCTCTGTTAGAGGGGCAGGAGTAAAGAGTGGCACAAGTGCCTGTAAGTCTTTCTAGCAGCAGGGTAGGTGTTCACGCTAAGCAGGTAAAGTCGTCAGAAGGCTCCAGTAACAGGATGGATTAGGTACAGGGCACAGGCCGGAGCGTGGTCAGGAAACAAGCCGGGTCTTGGAACCGATCAGTTAAGCAGGAGCCAATGAAGCAGACAGAAGCGGAGGTCAGGGGACAAGCCAAGGTCAGTGCAGGAGAAGTTCAAAGGGTAGTCAAGACAATCCGGGTCAGCAACTGGAATCAGAATCACAGAATCACAGGATACATACACAGGAGGCTGAAGACAAAGCAGCGCTGATCCTGAGCACTGGCTCAGTTTAAATAGCCCATTTAGCGCCAACATTTGTTACAAGTGCATGTGAGTTCCGATTAGTGATGAGCCGAACACCCCCGGGTTCGGTTCGCACCAGAACCCGCGAACGGACCGAAAGTTCGAACGAACATTAGAACCCCTATTAAATACAATGGATGCGAACGTTCGAATTCTAAAGTGCTAATTATAACAACTATTATGCATGTTATTGTCCTAAAAAGGGTTTGGGAACCCGGGTTCTGCACCAGGGGACATGTATCAATGCAAAAAGAAGTTTTAAAAACGGTCGTTTTTCGGGAGCAGTCATTTTAATGATGCATAAAGTGAAAAAAAAAAAGTCAAATATTCCTTTAAATATCGTACCTGGGGGGTGTCTAAAGTATGCCTGTGAAGTGCCACGTGTTTCCCGTGTTTAGAACTGTCCCTGCACAAAATGACACTTCTAAAGGAAAAAAAAGCCATTTAAAACTGCTTGCGGCTTTAATGTAATGTCTGGTCCCGGTAATATGGATGAAATTCTTTAAGAAAAATGGCATAGCTACCCCATGACCCCCCCCCCCTACCCCAGCCCATTACCAGCCCCTTTGGGTCTTGTATGGATATTAAGGGGAACCCCGCACATAAAATAAAAAAGGCCCTATATACTCTGAACAGCCCTATACAGGCGGTGCATACAAGACAGGGACTGTAGGTTTGTTCTTATGTAGAGTCTGTTTGTAATTTTGAACAGGTACATTGTTGAAGTGTAGCTCCAGACCAAAAATCTATTTTTAAACTTTTTGGAAAACATAGGTAAGGGTTATCACCCCTGTAACATTTGTTTTGCTGTCTGTGCCCCTGTTCAGAACATTTCACCTCACTTTCCGTCCCAATGACAACTGTTTTTGAAATGTGGTGTTTTTCTTGAAACAAGGATTGCTGATAAAGCATCAGTACAGAGGAGACACCTTTCTCCCATATTTATTCTTACAGGAGAGAATTTTCCTTCCTAGTGGTAGATTTCCTCTCACTTCCTGTTGTCTTCTTGCGTTTGCAAGTAGGAGTCGTTTGTAAGTTGGATGTTTGAAAGTAGGGACCTGCCGTATATACTCTGCAGAAATAGGCCCCTTAGTTGTTGGTGTTGGCACAACACTGTAAGCACTCACAGTTACTCTTGGTTGGTGCTGGAACGCCCTGCTGTCAACTATTATATCAGGAATTTTAATTACATATAATTGTTGAACAGTGGTAGTAAAAATTGGGCCTTTGATGGTGGTGCTGGTGCCACAACACTGTAAGCCCTGACAGTTACTCTTGGTGGGTGCAGCAATGGGCCCTGCTGTGAATTATTAGATCAAGAATTGTAATTACATGCCCCTGTTGAACAGGGGCTGAAAAATTGGGCCTTAGGCACTGGTGGCACAACACTGCAACCCCTCACAGATACTGTACTTGGAGCACAGCAATGAGCCCTGTTGCAAAGTATTGCTTCAAAAATTGTAATGACACGCCCCTGTTAAACAGGGGCTGAAAAATTGGGCCTTAGGCACTGGTGGCACAACACTGCAACTCCTCACAGATACTGTACTTGGAGCACACCAATGAGCCCTGTTGCAAAGTATTGCTTCAAAAATTGTAATGACACGCCCCTGTTAAACAGGGGCTGAAAAATTGGGCCTTAGGCACTGGTGGCACAACACTGCAACTCCTCACAGATACTGTACTTGGAGCACAGCAATGAGCCCTGTTGCAAAGTATTGCTTCAAAAATTGTAATTACACGCCCCTGTTAAACAGGGGCTGAAAAATTGGGCGTTAGGCACTGGTGGCGGCACCCATAAACAAAAATGATCTTACAAGCTATCATCATCAATCGTATCATTGAGGACTCGGAGGAGGAGGATAGCCAGTCAACATAACAGCACAGGCACTCAGCATCAGCATCAGTCTTGAAGGGATGTGACATGTTAAAATCAATTAGTCTGTTATATCAGCATCAGGTGTGTGGTAGCTGGTGGTGATCCAAGACTGGTTCATCTTGATGAAAGTCAGTCGATCAACCGAGTCGGTGGACAGGCGCACCCTGTGATCCGTGACAAATCCTCCAGCAGCACTGAATGTGCGTTCCGAAAGAACGCTGGATGCAGGACAGGCCAGTAGCTCAATTGCATACTGTGCAAGCTCTGGCCAGTGATCCATCCTCAAGACCCAGTAAGCCAGAGGATTTTCGGTGGGGAAGGTGTCCAAGTCTGACCTTGCCCCTAGATATTCCTGCACCATGTTTATCAGACGCTGGCGATGGTTGCTGGAACCGATCATACTTTGGGGCTGCGGACTAAAGAATTGTCTGAACGCATCGGTCAGACGGCCACCTTCCCCACCGCTCCTTCTTTGACTGGCCGAAGCCTCAGCAACTCGTTGTCCAGGACCAGGAGTTTGCAACCTCCCAGTCTCTGGGAACGCGTTGCACAGACCTTTCTGCAAGGCCTCCCGGAGTTGTCTCATCCTCTGCTCCCTCTGCGACGGTAACATAAGGTCCGCAACCTTACCCTTGTACCGTGGATCAAGGAGAGTGGCCAGCCAGTAATGGTCCCTCTCCTTGATCCGAAGAATACGAGGATCCTTCCGCAGACTTTGCAGGATCAGGGAGGCCATGCAGCGTAGGTTTGCTGAGGCATTCGCTCCGGAGTCCTCTGGGTCACTAAGGACGACATGATCCGCAGCCACCTCCTCCCAGCCACGTACAAGTCCACTGGTTTCTTGGGACTGTAAATCATCCCTAAAAGACTGCTGCTGATGATGCTGAGTGCCAGCCTCCACCTCCATGCTGACACAATCCTCCTCCTCCTCCTCCTCCTCCTCCTCCTCCTCCTCTTCCTGTGCGATGGGTGGGACAGAAGGAACACTGTCTGGGTAAAGGGGGCCTTGAGAGGCAAGGAAGTCCTCCTCTTCCTGCCTCTGTTCTGCCTCAAGTGCCCTGTCCATTATTCCACGCAGCGTGTGCTCCAACAGGTGGACAAGAGGTACAGTGTCACTGATGCATGCACTGTCACTGCTCACCATCCTCGTGGCCTCCTCAAATGGTGCCAGGACAGTGCATGCATCCCTGATCATGCCCCACTGGCGTGGAGAAAAAAAACCAAGCTCCCCTGACCCTGTCCTGGTGCCGTAGTCGCACAGGTACTCATTGATGGCCCTCTGCTGCGTGTGCAGTCGCTGCAGCATGGCCAACGTTGAGTTCCACCTGGTGGGCATGTCACATATAAGGCGGTTCTTGGGCAGGTTCAACTCCTTTTGCAGCTCAGCCAGGCGAGCACTGGCATTATAAGATCTGCGGAAATGCACACAGACTTTCCTGGCCTGCCTCAGGACATCCTGTAAGCCCGGGTACCTGCCCAAGAAGCGCTGCACCACCAGGTTAAGGACGTGAGCCACACAGGGCACATGGGTCAGTTGTCCCTGTCGGAGGGCGGAGAGGAGGTTGGTGCCATTGTCGCAAACCACCATTCCTGGCTTAAGCTGGCGTGGCGTCAACCACCTCTCGGCCTGGCCCTGCAGAGCAGACAGGACCTCTGCCCCAGTGTGGCTTCTGTCCCCCAAACACACCAGCGCAAGCACGGCATGGCATCTTTTTGCCTGCGTACTTGCGTAGCCCCGTGAACGGCTACGGAGCACCGCTGGTTCATAGGACAAACCACAGGAAGAGGCCATGGAGGAAGAAGAAGAGGAGGGGGTGGAGGAGAGAGGTGTGTCACAACCAGTAGTAGCATTTTGGAGGCGTGGCGGTGGGACAACCTCCAACACTACTGCACCTTGTCCTGAATCCTTCCCAGCTGCCAAAAGAGTGACCCAATGGGCCGTGAAAGAAAGGTAACGTCCCTGTCCATGCCTGCTGGACCATGAGTCAGCGGTAATATGCACCTTACCGCTGACCGCCCTGTCCAGCGAGGCCAAGACATTGCCTTCCACATGCCGGTAGAGAGCCGGAATAGCCTTCCGTGAGAAAAAGTGGCGTTTGGGAACCTGCCACTGAGGAACTGCACATTGCACAAACTCACGGAAGGGGGCCGAGTCTACCAACTGAAAAGGCAGCAGTTGAAGCGCTAGCAATTTAGCCAAGCTAGCATTCAACCGCTGGGCATGTGGATGGCTGGGAGTGAACTTCTTTCGACGGTCCAGCAGCTGGGGCAGGGAAATTTGCCTGCTAGAATCGGACGTCGGTGTACTGCTAGCAGAGTGGGCGCAAGTACTTGGCTGTGACACACCTAATTCTACACCTTCATTCCTCTCAGTGCATGTTTCAGAGAGGACTGAAGTTATAGTGGGGTTGGAGATCCCAGCTGATGCGGTGCAAGGAGAGGTCCGCTTTGTTCTTTGGTGTGGGTCTTTGAGGTAGGCTTGCCAACGAGCTGCATGGCAGGTCAACATATGTCTGGTCAGGCATGTGGTACCCAAGCGGCTGATGTTTTGGCCACGCGATATACGCTTGAGACATATGTTGCAAACAGCAGCTGTGCGATCTGATGCACTAGCCTCAAAAAAGGCCCACACCAAAGAACTTTTTGAATGACGGGCAGAGGCAGCGCCCTGCACAGGCGGAGCTCTGCGGTGTGATTCCGTCGGTGTACTGCCCTTACGCTGGCCACCAAAGGGCATCCTGCCTCGTTGGAGATGTGCCTCCTCCTCATCCTCCTCCTCCTCCTCTCTCCTATTAGGCACCCACGTGGAGTCAGTGACCTCATCATCCCCTCCCTCCTCATCACTGGAGCCAATCTGGCAGTATGCTGCAGCTGCTGGAACATGACTGCCAGATTGGTGTCCTTCTTGAGCATCCCCTCTGTCTGCTCTCACGCTACTGCCTTCCTCTAGCTGGGTTTCATCATCAGACCCTTCGAAACGCTGGGCATCCTCCTGGAGCATGTACCCAACACTGTGCTGAAACAGTTCGGGGGACTCCTCAGGAGGAGGACATGGTGGGTCTAGGGAAGGAGTGACTGATGATTTGTCTGACATTGATACCAGGGAAGACGACGCTTTGGCAGCTGCTTTTCCAGTACCCTGAGCCTGGGTGAGAGAGGATGAGGAGGAGGAGGAGGGCTTGGTCATCCACTCTACCAAGTCTTCGGCATGATGTGGCTCAACATGTCCAGCTGCCGAAAAGAAGGACAAGCGTGTCCCATGGCCATGTGCTGATGACAATGCACCGCGTCCACGACCAGCACTGTTGCCCCCAGACACAGAGCCTGCTTGCCCTCTTTTATTGCCTCCTGACTGTCTGCCTCTCCTTGTTTGCCTTCCAGACATTCTAATAGATGGCCTGCAGGGAGATGGGAAAAAAGCAATAAGGGCTACCTTCAGGTGTCCTTCTCTGTCCCTTGAAACAAGGACTTTCACAGTGAAAGAAACTGACACTCTCCCTACCTACAGTTTTCTGTCCCTAGAAAAAATGTTTTTTTTAATCACAATATAGCACAAGGACAATTCACTCACTGTCCTTACAGGTCCCTGGAAACAAGGACTTGCAGAGTGAAATAAACTGACACTCTCCCTACCTACAGTTTTCTGTCCCTAGAATAAATGTTTTTTTTAAGCACACTATAGCACAAGGACAATTCACTCACTGTCCTTACAGGTCCCTGGAAACAAGGACTTGCAGAGTGAAAGAAAAAAAAACACTCTCCCTACCTACAGTTTTCTGTCCCTAGAAAAAATGTTTTTTTTAATCACAATATAGCACAAGGACAATTCACTCACTGTCCTTACAGGTCCCTGGAAACAAGGACTTGCAGAGTGAAAGAAAAAAAACACTCTCCCTACCTACAGTTTTCTGTCCCTAGAAAAAATGTTTTTTTTAATCACAATATAACACAAGGACAATTCACTCACTGTCCTTCCAGGTCCCTGGAAACAAGGACTTGCAGAGTGAAATAAACTGACACTCTCCCTACCTACAGTTTTCTGTCCCTAGAATAAATGTTTTTTTTAAGCACAATATAGCACAAGGACAATTCACTCACTGTCCTTACAGGTCCCTGGAAACAAGGACTTGCAGAGTGAAAGAAAAAAAACACTCTCCCTACCTACAGTTTTCTGTCCCTAGAAAAAATGTTTTTTTTAATCACAATATAGCACAAGGACAATTCACTCACTGTCCTTACAGGTCCCTGGAAACAAGGACTTGCAGAGTGAAAGAAAAAAAACACTCTCCCTACCTACAGTTTTCTGTCCCTAGAAAAAATGTTTTTTTTAATCACAATATAACACAAGGACAATTCACTCACTGTCCTTCCAGGTCCCTGGAAACAAGGACTTGCAGAGTGAAATAAACTGACACTCTCCCTACCTACAGTTTTCTGTCCCTAGAATAAATGTTTTTTTTAAGCACAATATAGCACAAGGACAATTCACTCACTGTCCTTACAGGTCCCTGGAAACAAGGACTTGCAGAGTGAAAGAAAAAAAACACTCTCCCTACCTACAGTTTTCTGTCCCTAGAAAAAATGTTTTTTTTAATCACAATATAGCACAAGGACAATTCACTCACTGTCCTTCCAGGTCCCTGGAAACAAGGACTTGCAGAGTGAAATAAACTGACACTCTCCCTACCTACAGTTTTCTGTCCCTAGAATAAATGTTTTTTTTAAGCACAATATAGCACAAGGACAATTCACTCACTGTCCTTCCAGGTCCCTGGAAACAAGGACTTGCAGAGTGAAAGAAAAAAAACACTCTCCCTACCTACAGTTTTCTGTCCCTAGAAAAAATGTTTTTTTTAATCACAATATAGCACAAGGACAATTCACTCACTGTCCTTACAGGTCCCTGGAAACAAGGACTTGCAGAGTGAAATAAACTGACACTCTCCCTACCTACAGTTTTCTGTCCCTAGAATAAATGTTTTTTTTAATCACAATATAGCACAAGGACAATTCACTCACTGTCCTTCCAGGTCCCTGGAAACAAGGACTTGCAGAGTGAAATAAACTGACACTCTCCCTACCTACAGTTTTCTGTCCCTAGAATAAATGTTTTTTTTAAGCACAATATAGCACAAGGACAATTCACTCACTGTCCTTACAGGTCCCTGGAAACAAGGACTTGCAGAGTGAAAGAAAAAAAACACTCTCCCTACCTACAGTTTTCTGTCCCTAGAAAAAATGTTTTTTTTAATCACAATATAGCACAAGGAGAATTCACTCACTGTCCTTCCAGGTCCCTGGAAACAAGGACTTGCAGAGTGAAATAAACTGACACTCTCCCTACCTACAGTTTTCTGTCCCTAGAATAAATGTTTTTTTTAAGCACAATATAGCACAAGGACAATTCACTCACTGTCCTTACAGGTCCCTGGAAACAAGGACTTGCAGAGTGAAAGAAAAAAAACACTCTCCCTACCTACAGTTTTCTGTCCCTAGAAAAAATGTTTTTTTTAATCACAATATAGCACAAGGACAATTCACTCACTGTCCTTACAGGTCCCTGGAAACAAGGACTTGCAGAGTGAAAGAAAAAAAACACTCTCCCTACCTACAGTTTTCTGTCCCTAGAAAAAATGTTTTTTTTAATCACAATATAACACAAGGACAATTCACTCACTGTCCTTCCAGGTCCCTGGAAACAAGGACTTGCAGAGTGAAATAAACTGACACTCTCCCTACCTACAGTTTTCTGTCCCTAGAATAAATGTTTTTTTAAGCACAATATAGCACAAGGACAATTCACTCACTGTCCTTACAGGTCCCTGGAAACAAGGACTTGCAGAGTGAAAGAAAAAAAACACTCTCCCTACCTACAGTTTTCTGTCCCTAGAAAAAATGTTTTTTTTAATCACAATATAGCACAAGGACAATTCACTCACTGTCCTTACAGGTCCCTGGAAACAAGGACTTGCAGAGTGAAATAAACTGACACTCTCCCTACCTACAGTTTTCTGTCCCTAGAATAAATGTTTTTTTTAAGCACAATATAGCACAAGGACAATTCACTCACTGTCCTTCCAGGTCCCTGGAAACAAGGACTTGCAGAGTGAAAGAAAAAAAACACTCTCCCTACCTACAGTTTTCTGTCCCTAGAAAAAATGTTTTTTTTAATCACAATATAGCACAAGGACAATTCACTCACTGTCCTTACAGGTCCCTGGAAACAAGGACTTGCAGAGTGAAATAAACTGACACTCTCCCTACCTACAGTTTTCTGTCCCTAGAATAAATGTTTTTTTTAATCACAATATAGCACAAGGACAATTCACTCACTGTCCTTCCAGGTCCCTGGAAACACGGACTTGCAGAGTGAAATAAACTGACACTCTCCCTACCTACAGTTTTCTGTCCCTAGAATAAATGTTTTTTTTAAGCACAATATAGCACAAGGACAATTCACTCACTGTCCTTCCAGGTCCCTGGAAACAAGGACTTGCAGAGTGAAAGAAAAAAAACACTCTCCCTACCTACAGTTTTCTGTCCCTAGAAAAAATGTTTTTTTTAATCACAATATAGCACAAGGACAATTCACTCACTGTCCTTACAGGTCCCTGGAAACAAGGACTTGCAGAGTGAAAGAAACTGACACTCTCCCTACCTACAGTTTTCTGTCCCTAGAATAAATGTTTTTTTTTAAGCACAATATAGCACAAGGAGAATTCACTCACTGTCCTTCCAGGTCCCTGGAAACAAGGACTTGCAGAGTGAAATAAACTGACACTCTCCCTACCTACAGTTTTCTGTCCCTAGAATAAATGTTTTTTTTAAGCACAATATAGCACAAGGACAATTCACTCACTGTCCTTACAGGTCCCTGGAAACAAGGACTTGCAGAGTGAAAGAAACTGACACTCTCCCTACCTACAGTTTTCTGTCCCTAGAATAAATGTTTTTTTAAGCACAATATAGCACAAGGACAATTCACTCACTGTCCTTCCAGGTCCCTGGAAACAAGGACTTGCAGAGTGAAAGAAACTGACACTGTCCCTACCTACAGTTTTCTGTCCCTAGAATAAATGTTTTTTTTAAGCACACTATAGCACAAGCACAAAACACACTGACACTCTCCCTACCTATCCTTCTCTTTCCCTAAACTAAAGGAATCCAGGTTAAGCAAGAAAGAAATAACAGTCACTGTCCCTGCCTATGCTGCTCTATCCCTGCTCCGGAACACACTACACTAGGCCGCCGTGCTGGCGGCCTTTTATAGTGTGGGGCGTGTACTAAACACCCTCAGCAATAATTGGCCACAGGCATCCTGCCTGTGGCCAATCATTGCTCTCCTCGCTGCCGGCGCTGTGATTGGCCAAGCATGCGGGGTCACAGTGCATGCTTGGCCAATCACAGCGCCTGGATGACACTGCGATGGCGTAGTGCATTGTGGGCCGTTCGCGTCACTCGAATTTGGCGCGAACGGCCCAAATCGTTCGATCTTCGTCGAACGATCGAACAGCCGATGTTCGAGTCGAACGTATGTTCGACTCGAACACGAAGCTCATCCCTAGTTCCGATATGCAACAGGTGCGTGGACGAGCATTAGCATGTGCCCAGTTCCTGTGAGCACATGAGGACACATGTATTAGCCCATGCACAGAAGTCTGTCCAGAGGAGCCATTTTGTCTATTGGCATGCCCTACCTACAGATGCATCCTGGGAAATCTCATGTATACACTGCGGGATCTTGCAAGCTTTCTGGCAAAGACATTTTTCACACGTCCAAGGAGGAGAGGGGGGGGGGGTTATAATTTCAGGAAGTAAGGGGAGTTTGAATCCTCTGCCCTTTCCTAAAATGACTGCCGGAAAAAGAGTGCTTGGAGGTAAAGTGAGAATCTCGGAAAAAGAAGCCCCACAAGGTAGAGTAAAAATGTTATTATTTTGTTATGACTTTTCTCTGGTCATCTGCTGTTGTGTTTCTAAAGTCTCTGGTAGCTTTCTGTAGGATTACATTCACTGAACATTACGTGTGGCTCTTTGGTGAGGTCAGGGGCCGCACTTAAGACCCCGCACATCAAGTAGGAGTTCAAGGAGAGAAAGAGGAGATGGCTGTATACTGCTTGAGCTTTAGAATTTTGTGGTTCTTTTTAGTACACCCTTTAATCTTCTTCCTTTAGAACTTCCTTCTTCAGATGTACAGTATTCACAAACTAAGTGTTTTACTTTTGTAATGCCATCTGCCCTGATGCCTAGACTCAAGGCCGTGTGTGTTTTATGATCTGTACAGCACTTACCCTACACTTTAATATGCTTTACCATCCATTCCTATGCATGGCACGCCAATCCAGTGGTACTATTCCAGACATTAACGAGTCCCTGAAAATTAGAAACAATGGCTTTGAAATGACAGAGCTCAATTCTTTTAGGATCCGTGTGTGGATGCCATCTGATCCAGGTGCTTCATCCACCTTTATTCTGTCTAAATATCTCTGGACCATATCGATTCATTTAGGGCTGTGTCAATAACACTCCCATTATGGACATGCTCCTTTGTATACACAAAGCTGAAGAAAGTATTTATTAAATTTGCCTTCTCTTTGTCATGAAGACATGAAGAGTTTCTTTATTAAACATTGCAGTAGTCATGAATTTTGCTAGTCATACATAATAGTAAAATGCTAGTGTAGCGCCCTCCTCAGGTTAGGTTGTTAGGCTACATTTTATTGTGGGTTTAACCAAACCTCTTTTTTTTGTACAATTCTCCTTTTAAGGGGGTGTGGCAATAGGTGTGTCCTATGCCTGCATACGTTTGGTGATAGGTGTCCCTCATTCCCATCTCAAAAAGTTGGGAGGTATGGTTAAAGCCACAAGCCAGAGAGAGAGAGGAGGTGAGAGATGAAGAGTGTCACATACAAATAAGAGATAGGAGCCATTGCCATGTGTTAGAAAATTCCATACACAGTGGAACCTCGGATTGCGAGTAACACGGTTAACGAGTACGAGCACTGTATTTTAAAAAATCCTAACTCGGTTTGCGAGTGTTGTCTCGTAAAACGAGCAGGATTCAAGCCAAAGTGGTGTGCAGTACCGCGTTTGGCCTGAGGTGGGGGGCGCCGGAGCCGAATGGCACCGTTCAGAGCCGTTCGGAAATGCTCGGAAAGACTCAGAAATACTCTGTTCCTGAGCCTTTCCGAGGTTTGCCGAGGTCAGCCAAGCTGTCCTCTGGCCTTTCCGTGTGCCCCCCCCCTCTGGCCACATGTGATATTGCATGCCATTGAAGTCAATGCGGAACAAATTGTTTTCGTTTCCATTAACTTCAATGGGGAAACTCGCTTTGGTATGCGAGTACTTTGGATTACGAGCATTCTCCTGGAACGGATTATGCTTGGAATCTGAGGTTCCACTGTATAGCCCTACAGAACAGACAGTGCACAGTTCACATGTATTTATCTGCTGCTTGACTGCAAACAGGAAACAGGAACTTTATTATACAGAGAAAAGATGAGTTTAACTGTAGATGCAGCTAAAAAACTTATAGACACTGCCATCTACTGGCTGAAGAATATATCTGTAGTTGTTGTACAAAAATACATGAATAATATATTCCAACACCAAGAAACGGCTAGTATTACGTTGAGGAATGCTCTGACCAATATTAGCCTATCCAAACATCTCATATCCAACGGTAGCAGAGAACAGCGATGTGAGACACCTGTTACTCAGATTCAGAGAATAAGTGGTGTCAATCTCTGGTTCATGTGAAGCTGAAGTTCATTCTTCAGAACAGTAGTGTAGAGACATAATAGAATCCACATAATTGTTACACTGTTTCTCCCCTCGCTGTGACACCTCGTTTTGTGAGAGGGCTCCCTGCGCTTCTTGACAAGCCGAGAATGAAGTGTCTCATCAGCGCGATGGCAAACGGCGCTCATCAGGTCTTTGTTGGCAGGGTCAGTTCCGCCGACGAACCAGATGGCCGGGCATTTTCGCAAGCGTGAAATCAGAGTATGTGCAACAGCAGCTGCTCGAGAGAGGCCCTGACCTCTGCGTGCAATTACTTAATTCTGGCGAGGATTGCTGCATATCGCCACCCCCAACGCGCTTTTTATTTTTTTGTTATGTTTCAGCTGGCTCTGGCCAGAATTTTTATTCATTTGAAAGAATGTTTACTACAACCTCAGCTGACAAGGCTTTTAAAAGCTTACATTAAATTTATAGCATACATGTTAAAGAGGAACTGCAATCTGCTCACATCATTTGTAATAAAAACATCTTTGCCATTCTGAAGCTTCCCTCCAACCACTTTGCATATTATTTTATATATACTGTGATTCTGTACTTGCCAAATATGCTGCAGAAATCTCCCTCCACTGAGTCTGGCTGCAGCCATTTTAACTGTGGGCAGCTGAAGCTGCTGCCTGTTCACTTCCTGAATTTACACAGACACACCTCCAGCTCTGCAGCTCTCATTGGCCCTCTTACGACTCATCCTCCCTCCCTTCCTGGCAAACTCTCACGAGAGTGAGAGAGAGAGCTTATTACCAGACAAGAAACAAGAAGTGGGCTGTATAAGGTATTTACTGGCAGAAAAAATAATAATAATTACTATCCAAAGTTAAAATAACACTTCAGCCCCAGAAAGATTTACCCCCCTTCATGACCAGGGCAATTTTTGCGATACGGCACTGCGTTGCTTTAACTGACAATTGCGCGGCCGTGCGACGGTGTACCCAAATAAAATTGATCTTTTTTTCGCACAAATGGAGCTTTCTTTTGGTGGTATTTGATCACCTCTGCCGTTTTTTTATTTTTTGCGCTATAAACAAAACAAATCGATAATTTTGAAAATAAAAATGTAAATATTTTTTACTTTCTGCTATAAAACACATCCAGTAAAAAAAATTAAAAAATCGAATTTCTTCATCAATTTAGGCCAATATGTATTCTGCTACATATTTTTGGTAACAGAAATCCCAATAAGCGTATATTGATTGGTTTGCGCAAAAGTTATAGCGTCTACAAACTATGGGATATTTTTATGGAACTTTTCTTTCCTTTTTTTTTTTTTTTTTATACTAGTAATGGTGGCGATCAGCGATTTTTATTTTTTGCGGGACTGCACATTGTGGTGAAAAAATCGGACACCTAACTGACACTTTTTTGGGAACCCGTGACATTATTACAGTGATCAGTGCTAAAAATATGCACTGTCACTGTACTAATGACACAGGCAGGGAAGGGGCTAACATCAGGGGCGATCAAAGGGTTATCTGTGTGCCTATCTGGTGCTTGCTAACTGTGTGGGGGATGGTCTAACTGGATGAAGACAGAGATCTGTGTTCCTGCTTAGTCGTTCTGCCTCTCTGGGGAATGATCGCGGGTGGCCGGCAGACATTGGGTCTGCCGACCCACTGATTGGCATCCCCTGTGTCTAATCAGCGTGCGATCGCGCCTCCGGTGGCTGTGTGACACCCCCCCCCCCCCCCATGTCTATTGCATGAAATGACGTACAGGTTGTTTTGCGCAATACAGCCAACCTGCTGCAGTAAAATTGCGGTAGGCGGTCGGCAAGTAGTTAACGTGATAATAAACACACACTGTATAACTCACATTGTCCCTTCTCTTTCTGTATATGGATGATGGCACTGTAATTATTTTATATACCGTATTTATCGGCGTATAACATGCACTTTTTTCCCCTGAAAATCAGGGGAAAATCGTGGGTGCGTGTTATACGCCGATACCTGCTGTTTGTGCGGGGAAGAGGAGCGCGCGCCGCCGATATACACATAGCCGAGTGTACTGTGTACTCGCCTAAGCTCGGCTCCGCTCGCAGTCACGCCCAGTCCCGTCATTGGACCTGTGTTATGTCCATCATAGAAGCCTGGCCAAGGGGTGGGACTGCGAGAGGAGCCGAGTACAGCCAAGTACACGGAACATCCGGCTCTGTCTATCTCGGCGCCGCAGCGGTAATTTTAAAAGCTGCAAGGACACTGGGCAAGGCTGCAAGGACACTGGGCAAGGCTGCAGATGGACACTGATAAGGCTGCATTGATGGGCATTTAAATGTACGTTTTTATCATTAAACTTCCCTCCTAAAAGTTTTTTCCTTAAAATTCCCTCCTAAACTTGGGGTGCGTGTTATACGCCAAAAAATACGGTATACAAAAAAAAATCTAAGAACTTTCTTTACTAATCAATATACAGCTGTCACATGACCCAGCTCTTTCCCAGTATGTCTGCAGGAAAACAGTGTCAGGAGGAGCTTCTAGTCCTCTGCTGCTGGTCATATGTTATAAAAACAACCTTTGGAGTACAGAGTAAAAAAAAAATAATGTCAATCAACTGGTTTAAATTGTCATACAAATATATATTTGCCATGAAATCTGTATTATTTTTTGGTAATACCATGGCGTTGTCAGATTTTTGGCAGTCACAGGGTGTGTCACGCCCCTCCAACCTGTGTCTTAGAATAACAGGGATGTGAAGCCTCCATCAATCAAGATGTAATATCCTGCCCCTATTGTGTTCTGCTGGTTAGTGGTCATGGAGGAGGAGGGAGGGAGTGGGCTGTCATTCACCCCTGCGTATACACCCACATGGGCTGCTCAGATGTGATAGGGGGGAAATGCTTATGGTAGAAAATACACTGAAAACATGTGCACTAGCTGCCAACACTGCTCTACAAAATTCCCAGGTGTTAGACATTCTGTATATAGCCCTACAGAATAGAGAGTGCACAATCCACATGGGCGTTGCGTGTTAACTGCAGACAGAAAACAGGAACTTAATTCAGGGAAAAGACATAGAGCATACCATAGATGCGGCTACAAAATTATAAACCCTGCAATCTACTGGATGTCAGGTCACCTGAGACCAGGTGACAGAGGCACATCGTTGGGGTCAGAAGTGCACCGCTAAGGTAGAGGACCCTATGGCTGACTGCTGCGGATGGAACTCTGGGTGGTTCAGGAAAGCAGGTCGACTGGAGCACCAACACGCATCCCACTGGGAGCTAGAGCATAATATTCCCCAGGGCGTGGAATCTAAGAGCCAGCAGGTGTTCACCAGAGCCTCTAGTGGTAAGGATGGACTGCGCTGCAACTGGCTCCAGGTCGTGGCCCCCAGGGTCTCCCAGATCACGCTCACGGTAGGCTACAGGAGGGTATAGAGGAAGCAGCAGCCCAGGACAACAAGGGATAGTCAGGAGATAAGCCAAAGGTTGGGGTAACAAGCAGGCAGGGATAGTCAAAGAACAAGCCAAGATCGGTAACAGAAACAGACGTAGAGCACACGGCAAGCAGGAGACATGGAAACCAAACACACAATATTGCTCAGGTTTTTTTGTAGAATACAGAAAACTAATTCCATAGTAACTGAGTGAGTATGAACAGCATGTAATACACTATTTATTAGCAGTCTTACCCGAAGGCCTCGATGCGCATGATTGATCGTTTTTAATGATGTGGGTTTATTTACAGTTTAATAAGAAAAATAAAAAAACAATTTAGTGTACAGCAGTACTCAGACTGGGAGAGGGAGGGAATACCCTCTAAGCTAGTGGTTCCCAACCTCAGTCCTGAAATATCCCCAACAAATCATGTTTTCAGGTTCTTCTTCACCTGGCACAGGTGCTTTAAATCAATGTCCATGGTTTGGTATCGATGACAGCTACTCCCCAAATATGTACTCTTCGGACCCTTGAGGACTGAGGTTGGGAAGCACTGGTGTAAGCCAATAAGGCTTTGCTATGTATACATGTTACGACAGGGAACATACATGATGACAGCAGAGTTAGTACAGCTGATGGTTCTTCAGTGTGCTGCTTTTTTCTTTATCCTATCAGCAGGCTGGGGGGGGGGGGAGGACACACGTGTATATGGAAACGTGTATATGGATGATGGCACTGTAATTATTTTATATATATATATATATATATATATAAAAAAAAATCAATGATCAATGACCAAGATGCTGCAGTGGAGGTCCAAGGCTTGGCTGGGCAGAGGCTCCTAAATCACAATACTGGATGAAAAGAATTCTAAATGCTAAACATTTACAGTGTAGACATTCTAATCAGGGATATACATGAGAGGGGAATGAAGCGGTCCAACTCCCCCGTCCCATAGTGGTTTTGGTGTCATTACAGTGCCTATTCCACTTGAACTACCACCTCAGTTATGTGAAAAGTGTGGAGGGCATTTGTATGCAGCCCCCCCTGAGTCAATACTTTGTAGAACCGCCTTTCACTGCAATTTCAGCTGCGAGTCTTTTTGGGGATGTCTCTACCAGCTTTGCCCATCTAGAGAGGGACATTGTTGCCCATTCTTCTTTGCAAAATATCTCAAGCTCTGTCAGATTGGATGGAGAGCGTCTGTGAACAGCAATTTTCATGTCTTGCCACAGATTCTCAATTGGATTTAGGTCTGGACTATGACTGGGCCATTCTAACACATGAATATGCTTTGATCTAAACCATTCCATTGTAGCTCTGGCTGTATCTTTCGGGTCGTTGTCCTGCTGGAAGGTGAACCTCCGCCCCAATCTTAAGTCTTTTGCAGACACTAACAGGTTTTCTTCTAAGATTGCCCTGCATTTGGCTCCATCCATCTCCCCATCAACTCTGATCAGCTTCCCTGTCCCTGCTAAAGAAAAGCATCCCTACAACATGATGCTGCCACCACCATGTTTCACAGTGGGGATGGTGTGTTCAGGGTGATGTGCAGTGTTAGTTTTCTGCTACACATAGCGTTTTGCTTTTAGGTCAAAAAGTACAATTTTGGTCTCATCTGACCAGAGCACCTTCTTCTACATGTTTGCTGTGTCCTCCACATGGCTTCTCACAAACTGCAAACGGGACTTCTTCTGGCTTTCTTTCACCAATGTCTTTCTTCTTGTCACTCTTCCATAAAGGGCAGATTTGTGGAGAAGCACGACTAATAGTTGTCCTGTGGACAGATTCTCCCACCTGAGCTGTGGATCTCTGCAGCTCCTCCAGAGTTACCATGGGCCTCTTGGCTGCTTCTCTGATGAATGCTCTCCTTGCCCGGCCCGGTCAGTTTAGGTGGACAGCCATGTCTTGGTAGGTTTGCAGTTGTGCCATACTCTTTCCATTTTCAGGTGATGGATTGGACAGAGCTCTGTGAGATGTTCAACGCTTGGGATATTTTTTTATAACCTAACCCTGCTTTATACTTCTCCACAACTTTATCCCTGACCTGTGTGGTGTGTTCTTGGCCTTCATGATGCTGTTTGTTCACTAAGGTTCTCTAACAAACCTCTGAGGGATTCACAGAACAGCTGTATTTATACTGAAATTAAATTGCACACAGGTGGACTCTATTTACTAATTAGGTGACTTCTGAAGGCAATTGGTTCCACTAGAGTTTAGTTAGGGGTATCAGAGTAAAGGGGGGCTGAATGCAAATACATGCCACACTTTTCACATATTTATTTGTAAAAAATGTTGAAAACCATTTATAATTTTCCTTCCACTTCACAATTATGTGCCACTTTGTGTTGGTCTATCACAGTGTTTCTCAACTCCAGTCCTCAAGGCGCCCCAACAGGTCATGCTTTCAGGATTTCCCTCAGATGAAACGGCTGTGGGTAATTACTAAGGCAGTGAAACTGATCAAATCACCTGTGCAAAATAATGGTAAGCCTGAAAACATGACCTGTTGGGGCGCCTTGAGGACTGGAGTTGAAAAACACTACCTATCACATACAATCCCAATAAAATACATTGAAGTTTTTGGTTGTAACATGACAAAATGTAGAAAATTTCAAGGGGTATGAATACTTTTTCAAGGCACTGTACACTACCTATAGGAAAGCCTTATTATAGGCTTACCTATAGTTTAGTGTTAGCAGAGGAAGTTTTTTCCTCTTTAACTTGAACCATTGTGGTGTGCTGTATGTCTTCTGTCAAATTTGGGAGATTGAAATTACCGCATATACTCGAGTATAAGCCGAGTTTTTTGTGATGAAAATGCCCCCTCGGCTTATACTCGAGTCTGTTTCCGACTTCAACTTTGTGCGCCTGTTCCCTGCCATCCGTAGGTCTTTTGGACCCCAACCTTGGCACACATGTAGCCCAACTATTCCTCTACAAGTGTGCCAGGTTTGGTGTCCGGGCGACCTATGGACGGGGAGCACCGATTTTTCAAAGCCGGGCACCCCTTTCCATAGACTCCAATGTTAAACGGTCATTTCTCCAGTGATTTTTGGGGACCTGGTTCTGGCCATCCCTAGGTCCCCTGAACCCCAACCTTGGCACACATGTAGCCCAACTATTCCTCTACAAGTGTGCCAAGTTTGGTGTCCGGGCGACCTATGGACGGGGAGCACCGATTTTTCAAAGCCGGGCACCCCTTTCCATAGACTCCAATGTTAAATGGTCATTTCTCCAGTGATTTTTGGGGACCTGGTTCCGGCCATCCCTAGGTCCCCTGAACCCAAACCTTGGCACACATGTAGCCCAACTGTTCCTCTACAAGTGTGCAAAGTTTGGTGTCCGGGGGACCTACGGCCGGGGAGCACCGATTTTTCAAACCCGGGCACCCCTTCCATAGACTCCCATGTTAAACGTCAGTCTAGTCACAGTGAGACATTGACACAGTGACAGTGAGGCATGGGCACAGTGAGGCATGGACACAGTGAGGCACAGTGAGGCATGCACATGGACACAGTGAGGCACAGTGAGGCATGCACATGGACACAGTGAGGCATGCAGATGTACACCCTAGGCTTATACTCGAGTCAATACGTTTTCCCATTTTTTGTGGTAAAATTAGGTGCCTCGGCTTATATTCGGGTCGGCTTATACTCGAGTATATACGGTAATTTGTATTTGTTTTATATAAAAATTCTTTATGTGTGTTTTATATTTGTCTAAAAATGTTTAATTTTCATTATAGTGATCTTATATACAGTGCCTGATATTAAAGTTCTCCTGAAGAAGCCATTGAAATGGCGAAACATGTAGAGACCTAATCAGTTTGCACCTTCTGTTTATATACCAAGATCAAATGTTGAATGTATTCTATGTATTCATCTAAAATGAACTTTTAATCTATAAAAATTTTATATTTTTCTAATTTTTTTTATTTTTTGCACCTCAAAAGTCCCACAAAAATCTTTCTTTGTATCCTCTTTAACTTAGTTGATTGCCTTAAATGTTTGTTTGTTTGTTTGATTGCCTTAAATGTAGGTAACAACTTAAATTGGGGGAAAAACGAGCAAATAAAAAAATGTATTATAGCATGTACTGTACCATTGTTACACTAAGGCCCCTTTCACACTGGGGCGGGCATGTGCGGTGGCGGTATAGCGGCGCGATTTTCAGCGCCCTATACCGTCGTGTTTTACCGCGATATTCGGCCGCTAGTGGTGCGGTTTTAACCCCTGCTAGCGGCCGAAAAAGGGTTAATACCGCCGGCAAATCGCGGCTACAGCCGCGGTTTGCGGGCGGTATTACCGCGGTGTCCCATTGATTTCAATGGCAAGGAGCGGTAAAGGAGCGGTATACACACCGCTCCTTCACCGCTCCAAAGATGCGGCTTGCAGGAGATTTTTTTGTCTCCTGCCAGTGCACCGCCTCAATGTGAAAGCCCTCAGGCTTTCACAATGAGAATGCTGGGGCAGGAGTATTTCAGGCGTTATTAATGCGCTATTTTTAGCGCAAAAACGCCTGAAATACGCCTCAGTGTGAAAGGGGCCTAACAGTATTGTAAATAAATGTTATTAAAAGTTACATTTCCTTATCATTAATTTTTTGTAAATCTAAATGCAATATGACAATCTGGAGACATTCTGTACCCCGCTGATGTACAGAATGCCCCCAGAAATGTCATTACCTGCTTGAGAAGGGAACTCTGCACTAAGATACAAGTCAGGTTTTAGGTACACTCTGCACCAAACATGTCATATTTTGTGAGATTTCCCCTGAGGGTTAATCAGAATTATAAACCAGAAATATTGGTGGGATAAGCAAGAACTATTATAGGTAACGATCCCCTGGAGAGATCATCCCTAACCATATATGTATACCGCAAAGGAGCAAATTTTGGGACTAATTATGCCTCACAGGAGGTCATATAGTGGAGTACACAACATACTTATACAAAAACATCATTTTTTTTTACAAAATTATATAAAATTGACAGTGGACACAAAAAACGTATACCATAAAACCAAGATACAGATTACAATATTATGTATTCTGTGCATCTTGACTATAAGATAGCAGATCAGTCTATGTGTTTCGCAGACTTAGCTTCTTCTTCAGGACTCCAGAGACAGTACTAATCTTCAGTATCAAAGAGAAACATACTTGAAGGCAGGTACAGTCTGTACTCCCCACTGCAGGTGGTGCTCAATCAAAGTGGCAATGCAGGAGGGGAAGGACGATGTGGGGAACTTTGTTCCTCTATGACTCTCGTCTGATTGAACGCTGGCACCCCATGTGACTCCAGCGGCCATCTTGGGTCAAGCAGAGTCTATTTGAAACTCCCAGGTTTGGCGCACTTTATGTGAGTGGCTAGCGTAGGGACAGGATCCCCATCTGGCAGGGACAGTGTCTATGCCTCTTCAGGTAGCCTTCCCTTTGGGTGTGGACTGGCCAGGCTGCATTCTGCTCACTGTCGACATCTAAAAGTCTTCAGACTGCTGTCACAGTTTGTGGGTGGCTCCAGACGGGTGTGCCTACCCGCCAGGCCTGGATGAGTTGTGTTAAACCTTTCTACAATATAACTTTGTCAAAAAATGAAAACACCTCTCTGGTGGCTGCTGCAGTGTGAGGCTCACAATTTAACCCATACCTAAATCAATGAACGGCTGAAATCCTATAGATCACATATGCCAAACACAAGACCCGCGTGCTAAATGGGAGGAGGGATGCCCCTCTAGGAATGGTGTCTGGATATGTAGCACTCCTCCAAATGGGAACAGTAGGTGCAGGCTAAGCTTAGGCAATTGGATGAAGAGAAAATTCTGGACAGCACACTCAAAATCAATGCCTTTATTAAGAAAGAGGTAATAGCCCAAAAAATACAAGCCACAGCGAGATTCAGGAGTTGACGCGTTTCACACTTTCAAAAGTGCTTATTCATGGCTATGAATAAGCACTTTTGAAAGTGTGAAACGTGTCAACTCCTGTATTACGCTGTTTGCTGTGGCTTGTATTTTTTGGATTATTACCTCTTTCTTAATAAAGGCATTGATTTTGAGTGCGGCTGTCCAGAATTTTCTCTCCACCCACGGGCTAAATTTTTGTCCCTCCAGGCTATTTCATGTGGCCCTCACACCTCTCCTGCAGCTTCAAAACCCCCCTCATCTCCGCTCCCACCTTGACTTAGCAGTCATCAGCAGAGAGGATGACAGAACTCGTCCACCAGATCCTGCGCTTCTCTGTGCAACCGCAGGACCCCCTCGTCTCTGCCTCACCTGGATTTTAGCATTCAGCAGACTCCGGCAGCTGATTCCAGCCTTCCTCTGGTCCTCTTTCAGACCCTGCACTTTCTGCTTCCCAGCTTTTCCCCCAGCTTCTTCCCGGCAGGCTTTGGAGGGTTTGGAAGAGGGAGGCCTTGTAGGGTTTGGAGGTGGAAAGCTTTGGAGGGTTTGGAAGAGGGAGGCCTTGTAGGGTTTGGAGGTGGAAAGCTTTGGAGGGTTTGGGAGAGGGAGGCCTTGTAGGGTTTGGAGGTGGAAAGCTTTGGAGGGTTTGGGAGAGGGAGGCCTTGTAGGGTTTGGAGGTGGAAAGCTTTGGAGGGTTTGGGAGAGGGAGGCCTTGTAGGGTTTGGAGGTGGAAAGCTTTGGAGGGTTTGGGAGATGGATGCTTTGGAGGGTTAGGAAGTAGAAGGCTTTAGAGGGTTTGGAAAAGGAAGGTTTTGGAGAAATCGGAAGAGGAAATTTTTGGAGGGTTTTGAAGAGGAAGGTTTTAGAGGGTTCGTAAAAGGAATGATTTAAAAGGCTTGGAAAAGGAAGTTTTGGAGGGTTTGGAAGAAGAAGGATTTGAAAGGTTTGGAAGTGGAGGGCTTTGGAGGGTTTGGAAGAGGAAGGTCTTGGAGGGTTTGGAAGCAGAAACCTTTGGAGGGTTTGGGAGAGGAAGGCCTTCAAAGGTTTGGGAGAGGAAGACTTTGGAGGGTTTGAAAGAGGAAGGCTTTTGGAGGGTTTGGAAGTAAAAACATTTGGATGATTTGGAAGCAGAAAGCTTTAGAGGGTTTGGGAGAGGAGGGCTTCGGAGGGTTTAGGTAAGGTAGGCTTCAGAGGATTTGAAAGAGGAAGGCTTTTCGAGGTTTGGATGCCATCCACAAAGAATGTGTATAACCAACTAATGCATAGGAGAAAGGTATTTTGCTGATTTTAATTCCACTTTAAAAATAATGAAAATTACTTTAGAAATGTGATGTAAGATTGTAATGATTGGCTATCCTTTAATTTCTAATATTTAATTGTGAGATATGTACTTCTCTTTAGTTTGTATTTTGTAAGAAAATTGTATTCACCAGAAGACAGTTGTTCAGCGTAAGACTTTGTTTATTAATAACTAGGTATAAATAAAAGTAAATCTGACAATAAAAAGCAAAATGAAGAGACGATTTGATTTCCCAGTGCTGATGTTCTCTTATTATGCTGTTTCCTATCAAAGCAATTCTGAGGGTGGCAGAGCATCTCACTACAAGCCCGAGCAATGTTCCCCGAGGTGTGAAATCAGTCTGTTTCATACACACCCTTTCTTCTATTTACATTGTTCCCAATGTACTGTACACATAAAGAACTCAGGTTTTAAAACATACAGCACAATCCAAAGCCAAAATACCAATATACTGTATACAGCACAAGAGCTTTCATTTATTACTGTAATTCTCTACTGATAGAACACAAAGGCTGTGGCGGTGGGTCATTGTGACTGATGAGCATTCACATTGCTGGATGATGTGCTTGACATTGGGTTTACACTTTCAAGTGGTTGCAAATAAACATTTCTTAAAAATAACAAACATGTTATACTAATGCCGCATACACACGATCGGAAATTCTGACAGAAAAAGTCCCATGTGAGCTTTCGGTCAGAAATTCCGACCGTGTGTAGGCTCCATCTGACTTTTGCTGTCGGAATTTCCGCCAGCAAAAGATTGAGAGCAGGTTCTCTATTTTTCCAACGGAAAAAGTTCTTGTCGGAAATTCCATTCGTCTGTTTGCTTTTCCGACGCGCAAAAAAACACACATGCTCAGAATCAAGCAGAAGAGCCAAACTGCCTATTGAACTTTATTTTCTCGGCTCGTCGTAGTGTTGTACGTCATCGCGTTCTTGACGGTCGAAAGTTCAGAGAACTTTTGTGTGACCGTGTGTATGCAAGCCAAGCTTGAGCGGAATTCCGTCGGAAAAACCATCCAAGGTTTTTCAAACGGAAATTCCGATCGTGTGTACGCGGCATTACTTGCTCTGTGTAATGGTTTTTTACAGAGCAGACCCGATCCTTCTCTTCTTGGGTCCCCCGTCAGTGCTCCTGGCGCCTCTCCCCAGTTGAGTGGCCACCATAACAAGCTGCTTGGTACCCAATGCTATTTCCATAACATTGCACAGTAGCAGGGGCATTTTTTTCCAGGGTCAAACTCCAGGATTCTGCTGAGGACAGTGGAATGGCTAGAACTCTGAGATCTATGAAAACCACAGTTGCCACTCGCACTTACCTCCCCAAAGCACATACTCATTAAGGTCTTTACTCGCAAGTCCCCAGGACAGCTGCCACCTTCCAGCTTCCTCCGAACATGGTCCAGTAAGAGAGACAGTCCTTCTCCAGACCAGATCCCTTGTGGTGAAGTCCTACAGCCAGCTTCTCAGGAGATCCACCCAGGCCCTCAAGAACAGCTACACAGTCCATGGGCTGCCTCAGGGCAGCAGCCACTCAGGCTTCAGAACCCTCCTGGGAAGAGAGAATAATCTCACCAGGGCTTCAGACTATTTAGCACTTCACCAGCCACCTGCTGGACTCTTCTCCCCAGTAATTGGCTGGAGCATGATAAATATTCAGGTTGATGATTTGAATCACCCTCCTTATTTTCTTGAAGCTTCTTCCTGAGGCAGAGGGAAGCAATCACGCTCCCATCCTGTGAAACTGTGAACAGACCAGAACAAACAATCACTGCCCTCTTGACTGCAGGAGCCAAAAACGAAACTTGCATAGCATCAGTGGGGGAACTACCAGGGTCGCAAAGGTCGCACATGTGAATGAACTCTGGCATTGGGTCACTGTGGGCTTGGTTCACACTGCTTCGACCCCAAAGTCGTGGACTTGCTTGCGACTTGCTCGTGATTTCTTTGCAACTTCTTTGCAACTTGTAACTTCCTTGGGACTTGGTTTACGACTTTTGCGATTTACCATTGCAGTCTATAGCTCTTAAATTGCACCAAAGTTGCAGAAAAAGTAGTGCAGGAACCATTTTGACTTGAGTCGCATTGATTAAGATGGCACCCATTAAAATGAATGTGTTTTGACTTGTCATGTGACTTAATGGGGTTGATTTACTAAACCTGGAGAGTGCAAAATCTGGTGCAGCTCTGCATAGCAACCAATCAGCTTCCCAGTTTTATTGTCAAAGCTTAATTGAACAAGCTGAAGTTAGAAGCTGATTGGCTGCCATGCACAGCTTCACCAGATTCTGCACTCTCCAGTTTTAGTAAATCAACCCCAATGTGTCGCAGTGTGAACCAGGGCTTATAAAGTGCTCTACAACGGGAGTAAAGGGTCCAGGGATCAGTGTAAAGGGGCCCAGGACTGATGGAAAAGACACCGGGACCAATGAAAAGGGCTCTGGCGGTCAGGGAGGGGGCCTTCATGGTTTCTTTCACCCAAACCTGAAGGTTCTAGTCAGGGCCGCTGATAGGGGGGACCACCAGCCCTCCTGTAGGGGGCCCAGGCACACAGAGGGGCCCGAACAGCAGGAGGAATCAGTGTGGTCGGGCAGAGGGGCAATTACAGAAAGATACCCTGTGCTGCTCTCTGCAGCAGCTGAAAGCAGGTTTCTCTTCCTCCCGTCGGCATTCAGCTGCTGCAGGGAGAGACACAGACACAGGGCATCTTTTCTTTAATTACTTCCCCCGCACGGATTCCCCTCCCTGGTCTGCCCGCTTCTTATCCCCCCATGTGCCCCCCTGTCACTGTGCCAATATCCATGTAAAAAAAAAAATTTAACAGTGTAATAAATAATTTTTAAAAAAATGATACATTTTTTAAATAAAAATGTAAAAAAAACGATTTAAAAAGGATTCAAACAGAATTCACACAGGTTCTTTGTTAGGTTTGTATTAGCTAATAATACTTTTAGTGTATTTTTAGTGAAAATATTGTTTTGATATATTACGGGGGCGTCTGCCAGGTTGGCTGTACGGGGGCCCCCTAATTTCTAACAGCAGCCCTGGTTCTAGTTATGCCTCTGCATCCTCTGCTAGGAGGGTGCTACACAAAAATATAGTTTAATTGAATAAGGATTTCTGCCGCTAAAATCATTTTCATAATCACCGCTTTGCAATGAGCAGGGCTAGGAGGCTAAGAAAAGATTTCCCTTACGTATAGACTAAAATCTGTCTTATTCCTTCAGGGACTCTCATTTCTGATACTTAAAAAGGAATTAGAAAGACAAATACTTAGGCATGAGCGACATTTGGAAGCGAATAAAGTTTGGCAATGATGTAAAGTGCAAATATAATGACATATATTGAAAAAAAGAGTAACTTTGACAAACAAGAAAAACGAACCAGTGAACTGTCATTCAGGAAACACTGCATTTATGCTAAAGTCTCACTCAGCTTTTCTAGAGCCCAACTTTTCCTCCCAACTGTTTTATAGGTTCCCCTTTCCCCTCTTGTGGACAAAAAAAAGACAGTAAAGCCAACTCAACCGCATGTTTTTACAAGTCTTTAACTGCAAGCAGGGCAGGGACAAGGGGTGGGCAGGAGGGGCGGCTGCCCTGTGCACTGTGCACCACAAAGAGAATCAGGGGGGAGGGGATTTGTGTCTGGAGGAGGAATTTGGGGGCAGCATGGGGTAGGAATTGTTATAGGAGAGGAAATTTGGGTGTGTGTGTGCTAGGAGTGGTGATACAGGGGGGTTTGTAAGGGGGATGAGAGTGGAGAATTTCTGCTAGGAGGTACGATTTGGGGGGTTTGTGCTAGAAGATGTAATATGGTAGAAGAGGGAGGGGATTTGTGCTAGTAGGGATGGTTGGGAGGTGTTTGTGCTGGGAGGGGGGATGGTTGGGGGGGGGGGGGCATTTGTGCTATGAGGGGAATTTGGAGTAGGGGGGGAGAGAATGTTTACTTGGAGGGGAAATTTGTGGGGTGATTATTTTTTTTTGGAAAGAGGGACATTTTTGCTGGGGGGATGGGGAGTTTTTTTCTTAGGCCCCTTTCACATTGAGGCATATTTCAGGCGTTTTAGCGATAAAAATAGCGCATAAATAAAGCCTGAAATAATCCTGCCCCAGCATTCTCAATGAGAAAGCCCGAGGGCTTTCACACTGAGGCGATGCGCTGGCGGGAGGAAAAAAAAATCTCCTGCAAGCCGCATCTTTGGGGCGGCGAAGGAGCGTTTTTGGTTGTAACATGACAAAATATGGAGAATTTCAAGGGGTATGAATACTTTTTTATGCCACTGTATGTGTATAATTTTTTTCTAGGAGACTTTGGTCTGGGTCTTTACCCATTAATTACTTCTGAATTTAAAGACATTAAAATTGTGTAGGAATAAGAGCAATACAAACCCGACCACTGTATCCGAAACTAAAAATAAAGTTCTGTCTGACTTTTATCATTTAACATCTTCTTTGGACTTCAAAAAATCTTTGCACAATTAGCTTTTAATACTTACACCGGACAATAATAACACTAAAATGAAAGATGCCCTCTAAGATCTTCTATGGCAGAGCCTCATTAGCATGATGTAGGGCGACATTATTTAGCCAATTTAACCTTCCGAGATTGAGGGGCAGAACACCAGCAATGTACTCTCAGCTCTGCTGCTTGCAGATCATTAGCTGCTTTTTCTCAGCAGGAAATAAGACGCTAATCTTTCCTCTTACTTACCCCCCCTAGGTCCATGGGGAGCCAGCTAAAATTCTTATTGATTACCTCCTATGACTACATATCTCGGTATGTTCCGAAATCATAATGACTTTAGCTTCCTAGGTGGCCACAGCCAAAAACAACACTTTAAATTGGCCAAATACAAGAAGATACAAGGAAAGCTGTATATGTTGCTGGATTTTTCTTGTGCTGGATTGGAAAAAAAATAAATCAGTTGTTCTTCATTAAGTGTTGTTAATGTCAAGTGGTCAACATCCAAAGGTGGACCTCTGGATGTTGACCACTTGACATTAACAACACTCTTTACGGATTAGTGGCTTCTATGGGATGGGTTTACCTCACTCCACCGAGGGATACTGGCACTTTAATGGACTTGATAAGTATACCTACATTCATTTGGATATGGAACTGTCTCACCTCATAATGCTTTTCTTCCACTTGGATTACAAATTGGCCTTGACCAGCTGGGAATGGTAGCTAGAGTTGGCTGTATTCATTGCACTAGAGGAATAATGGTACAGTGCGACAGAGGCCACGGAGGACTTGGGGTATATATATATATATATATATATATGTAGCACACGGATCTTTTTCCCCCTCTTACCTTCTCAAGCAGGGGGATAAGACATACCATGCCACATGCCCGTGTCCTCTAGATTATAAAGGTCAGGCGGTGTTACATACTTGGGTCCTGCAGTTAGTAGCTTCCTTCTTCTGGTTCTCCCCTCTATGTTTATAGAGGCGAGTCTTTATCTTTCCCAAATGAGGTCAATGTCCACACAACATATCAACTCCAACGTGAGTTTATTTTATCTTGCTTCCAGGAACCAGAGAGTTGAAGTGAGGAAAAGAGGTTAGCAGATAGAAGTGGATTCAGGCACACTCTTGGCTTTGTCGCCACTCGATCCTGAGTGGGTACAGCTCACCGGGATAGTCACTCAATAGCACTAGCAGCCGGCGTGATGCTGGAAAAATGGCTCAGTCCCCTCCAAGGACCAAGTCAAGGAGATCCCTCCTGATCTTTCAACACTCCGCAGAGGCAGTCTGCGAAGCGAGGAATCCTTACCTCCGACAGGTCACCAGGCCTTTCCCGAGTCAGCAATACTCCATTACTCGCCCTCTTGTTATGGGATCGATCCTCCCCTGGTTTTCTCTGTGTCAGAGCGGTTACCCTCACGCGGGTTCCCTGGGACTCCTCTTCGGTTGTAGACCCAGTCAAAGGTACTGGGCCTACCTGGAACTCCGTAGCCTCAGGCTAAAAGTGCCCGAGACTCCTCGATCAAGATGGGGCGCACCCCCCTCTGAGGGGTAGCTCCCTCCAGGCAGTGGGCCCCAGAATCGTCTCTCCGGTCATGGGCCCCGGGAATTGGCTCTCCGGGCATGGGCCCCGGGAATTGGCTCCCCGTGTAATGGCATCTACCCCTTATATATCCCCTCCCGGCATGCACAGCAGACCAGAATCGCCCACCAACGGCAGCCGAGAAAGGGCATCCAATACCTACTCCATCACCTGTGGTTCAACCCCAGGTATAGGTGACAACACCACCTATACTCCCAAAGGGGAACTGCACACCAGGTGACACAGCAGTAAGGCAGAGTCCAAAATAATCAAAAGACCCGAGCCAACTATTGCTCTGGTCACCCCTAAATTTAGGTATAGCGTGTTAAATTTGGGGACCCCGCTACAAATATATATATTGCAGTTGATCAAGTGATCACAATTGTTCACATCATCTACACCAGGGGTAGGCAACCTCGGCCCGGCTGGAGGGCCGAGTTTGCCTACCCCTGATCTACACCAACCCTGGTTATTACACCTCTTCTGGACCACTGTTACTAGTCTATCTCCTCAGCTACCTTACCAATACTTCTCTCCATTCTGTTTACAAGCATTCCCAATATGAACTGGTTTTTCCCTTGAATCCTGTCAGAGACATGAACATTACTGTGGAGTTTTTCAATGCATGGTATCTTCAACCCTGTCATCCATCCATTAGCCTCATTCTTGGTTTTGACCAAAGGATATCCAAATTCTTCCAATTGGAAGACTACATGAGCCAGGGGATGAAACCTTAATACACCAACCTTCACATCTTCAATTTTTGTGGTTGTATAAATCTGCCATTCAAAGGAGGACTCAGTGATTTTATATGGCTGTTTTGATACCAGTAAACATTTTTCAATTCACACATGTGCATAGTGTGTGAAGTTACATAATATTTTACATTTGGGTTGGTTGAGCACAATCAGGTCATTTATTCCTTAGTTACAAATGACATGGAAGTTACTCAGTCCCTTTAAGTGGTTCCTGGAATCCAAGAGGCTGCGGTATGGACCCTTTGTTATACAGGCTAAGGCTCCATGTACACCGAAGCTGATAAACTGCAGTTTATTGGCGTTTTGGCGTTTTTTTAAAAAGCCCATTAACTGCACTCTATGTTAGCCTATGTGTTCATGTACACATAGCGTTTTTTAGCGTTAATGAGCAGTGGAGTTAATGGGCTTTTTTCTGAACGCAAGAAATTTGCGTTCAAAGTGCCGTTTTTCGGCGGGGAAAAACGCAAAAAAACGCAAAACGCTGAAAAACGCTAACAAACGCTCAAAAACGCATGACGCCAGCGTTTCTTAGCGTTTTTTGATCCATTGAAAAACAAAAAAAAAGCTAACACTGAAAAACGCTAATAAACGCTAGTAAAAACCGTTGATAAAAGCTATATTTTAAAGCAGCTTTTTCTGCCAGAAATCTGGCGTTCAAAACGACCGTTTTTGAGCTTCTGTGTACATGGAGCCTAAATTTCAGGTTGGCTTCAGCTAAGCCTAGTTATATCCAGAGAAGGGTGTGAGTCTCCTAGCTGCTCCTTCTCTCTTCCTTTCTCTCTCCTGACCTTCCTTCTGCCCAGGGGCAGAGCCCCCCAGCACAGGGGTCTTCTCCAGATGACTAGACCCTGGACTCTGCTCCCTGACTGCCAGGCTCCTGAGTATTTATGGGTTGTTCCCCCACCTACTGAACCTTGCCTCCTCGGGGATTGGTGGGAACTGCATATACAGTTAGGAAAATAATTATTTGATCCCCTGTAAAATTTGCAGGTGCATATTTGCCTGCATTGGGGCAAACAGTGCTGTGCCGAGAATCACTGTGGTCACATGACCCCCCGCCTGCCGGCATGTAAAATCCCTTAAGGGGCCGGCACCTGCCAGCTGCAAGGAGTTAATATTCAAAGCAAACTCCACCAATCCGTCCATGTCTCTATGTTTTATTTTGTTGAGAAATCACTTTGAAAAACAAACCCCTAGCATTTCTGGCTGTGACCACTTTCAGGGCAGATGATTTGTGTAGCATTTACTTCCTGGAATTCATCTGCCCTTAGCTCAAGCATTCAGGAGAGTGTTTTTAGCTGAGAAAACTCCTCCTCTTCTCCCCATCTGAAGACTCCTGAGATGTATGACATAAATTGCCTAGGCAAGAAACCAGGAAAAAAGAATTGTAAAAAAAATATAACGTTTAAAACAAGTAAATATGATATACTTTCCTATCTATTTACTTAGGCCCCTTTCACACTGGGGCGGTTTGCAGGCGCTATTTTGCTAAAAGTAGCGCCTGCAAACCGAGCCTAAACAGCGGCTCCTTTCTCTCCAATGTGAAAGCCCCGAGGGCTTTCACACTGGAGCGGTGCGCTAACAGGACTTAAAAAAAAGTCCTGCTAGCCGCATCTTTGGAGCGGTGAGAGGAGCGGTGTGTTTACCGCTCCTACACCGCTCCTTCCCATTGAAATGAATGGGATACTGCGGTAATACCGCCCGCAAACCGCGGCTGTAACCGCGGTTTGTGGGTGGTATTAACCCTTTTTCGGCCGCTAGCAGGGGTTAAAACCGCACCGCTAGCGGCCGAATACCTCTGCAATCGCGACGGTATAGCGCCGCTAAAAATAGCGCCGCTATACCGCCACCGCTCCCCACCGCCCCAGTGTGAAACCGGCCTAATGCTAGCAGCATAAGGATTAAAACTATTCAATGTTGATTGGGAGAATAAAGTTCCACTTGAATTCATAGAATGCATTAGTGTAAAAAACCTTCTGCCTTTAAAACCACTTTAGGTGAACTTCCGCTTTAATCGTACACCCATGTGAGTTCCATGTTTGCCCACATGGGATGAACAGGTGTTCTCTACATCCATGTGCAGGCAATTCTATTTAAGTCTGTTGTAACAATTTGAAATCCATGTGAGGGCGGGTGTGTGTCTGCATGCACCTGCACTCCTACGGATGTCAAATTGAGAGAAGCGCCTGTGTCCATGCAGCTGCTGCTCCCAATAGACATGAATGGGACTGCCTGTATGCAGATGCATGGAACACCTGTGCATCCCATGCAGGCAAACGCGGTCTTCACATGGGTATCACTTACAAGTGATACAATAAATAACTTTAATTAATCTAATTGATATATTTTCTCTTTAATCTATCAAGTTTCCAAACATAAATGTCAGGTTTACTAAACTGCATGTAAGAAACTAACTGAAGCTAGAGATTAGTCATAGCTGAATTATATACCAGGAGACCTTATTTATATTATCTGCATCCTCGGTGCATCTCCACCTACGCTCTACAGATCTACCCCACATGAACTATTGTCTCCTGCAGCATGAAATGTTCTATAGTTCTGGAAATCCCGGCAATTGATAAATTACTCTCTCAGGGAATTCACACACCATTAACCAGTATAGTTTTGTATTTTATGCTAGTCAGGCGATAGAGAATCTCTCATTAAGCAAGAGGAGACAGGTACCTTGGCGATCAACTGTGATGTACTGCACTTAGGCTGCCAATGGTGCAAAAAACACAAACAACAGGTTTGGCCCTTTAATTAGGGTGAGTGATAACAAAAATGCCAGGCAAAAATCTGAACCTTTTTTTGTGACAAAGCAATATTAAACCCAAAAGCAAACATTTGTTACAGTCCAGTCTACCAGTATTTAGATGTGATGATTGCATTGGCTTTCTTTCTTTTTTTTTCTCTTTCTTTCCCCCTTTCTTTCCCTCCTTCTTTCTCCATTTCTTTACCTCCTTCTTTCTCTCTTTCTTCCCCCTTTCTTTCATTCATTCCCCCTTTCTTTCTGCCCCCTTTTCTTTCCTTCATTCTTTCTTTCTTTCCTTCCTTCTTTCCCCCTTTCTTTCCTTCCTTCTTTCTCCCTTTCTTTCCTTCCTTCTTTCTCCCTTTCTTGCTTCCTTCCCTTCTTTTTTTCTATTTATTTCACTTTTTTTTCCTTTTTTACCTCTTTCTTTCTTTCTTTCTTTTCCCCTTTCTTTCCCCCTTTCTTTCTTCCTTTCTTTACCCCTTTCTTTTTTTCCTTCTTTCTCTCTTTCTTCCCTCCTTTCTTTCTTTCATTCATTCCCCCTTTATTCCCCCCTTTCTTTCCTTCATTCTTTCTCTCGTTCTTTCTCCCTTTCTTTCCTTCCTTCTTTCTCTCTTTTTTCTTTCTTTCTTTCTTTCTTTCTTTCTTTCTTTCTTTCTTTCTTTCTTTCTTTCACCCTTTCTTTCTTTCCCCCTTTCTTTCTTCCTTTCTTTACCCCTTTCTATTCTCCCTTCTTTCTCCATTTCTTTCCTTCCTTCTTTCTCTCTTTCTTTCCCTCTTTCTTTCTTTCGTCCCCCCTTTTTTCTGCCCCCTTTTCTTTCCTTCATTCTTTCTCTATTTCTTTCTTTCCTTCCTTATTTCTCCCTTTCTTTCCTTCCTTCTTTTTCCCTTTCTTTCCTTCCTTCTTTCTCCCTTTCTTTCCTTCCTTCTTTCTCCCTTTCTTTCCTTTTTTTTTTTTTTCAATTTTTTTCTTTATTTCATTTTTTTCTTTCTTTCTTTACCCCTTTCTTTCTTTACTTCTTTCTCTCTTACTTCCCCCCTTTCTTTCTTTTATTCATTCCCCCTTTTCTTTCCTTCATTCTTTCTCTCTTTCTTTCTTTCCTTCCTTCTTTCTCCCTTTCTTTCTTTTCTACTTTTTTCCAACTTTTTCTTTATTTCACTTTTTTCTTTCTTTCTTTCCCCCTTTCTTTGCTTCCTTCTTTCTCCTTTTTTCTCCCTTTCACAGAACAGCTGTGTTTATACTGAGATTAAATTACACACAGGTGGACTTTATTTACTAATTAGGTGAATTCTGAAGGCAATTGGTTCCACTAGATTTTAGTTAGGGGTATCAGAGTAAAGGGGGCTGAATACAAATGCACGCCACACTTTTCACATATTTCTTTGTAAAAAAATTGGAAAACCATTTATCATTTTCCTTCCACTTCACAAGTATGTGCCACTTTCTGTTGGTCTATCACATAAAATCCCAATAAAATACATTTAAGTTTTTAGATGTAACATGACAAAATGTGGAAAATTTTAAGGGGTATGAATACTTTTTCAAGGCACTGTATGTATCAAAATGTATTTTTTTACAAACTCGCCTAATTTTGTTAAAGGGGTTGTAAAGGTAAATGTTTTTTCCTATGCATCCTATGCATTAAGGTGAAAAAACATCCGACAATAACGGCCCCCGCCCCGAGCCCCCGTTTTACTTACCTGACCCCTCGAAAGTCCCGCGCTCGTCCCCGTCATCCTCCTCGCCGTTCAGCCTGGCCGTTGATTGGCTACAGTGGATGGATTGAAAGCAGCGCAGCCATTGGCTCGCGCTGCTGTCAATCACATCCAATGACGCGGCGCGCCGGGGGGCAGGGCCGAGTGATACAGTGACCGGCAATAGCCACTGGCTGTATCACAGGAGCGCGCCCGCAATCACTCACCACCATGCTCACTCGCTCGCATATAGGTGGTGAGTGATTGCGGGGAGGAGCCGAGACAGCCACCGAGGGACCCCAGAAGACGTGGATCGGGGCCACTCTGTGCAAAACGAGCTGCACAGTGGAGGTAAGTATAACATGTTTGTTATTTTTAAAAAAAAATATTTTTTTTGTTTACAATCCCTTTAACTGATTGTAACGCAAAAACCTTTTCCAATTTTTTTTACAATGCATTGTGATGTGCAATATTTTCTTGTACCACCTTATTATACTGAATAAAACAGTTTGTAAACAAAAAATAAATAAAAATTAGCCAAATAACTTTCAATTGTTTTTCCCTTTTTGCACAAAACAATTTTTTTTTTTTTTTATAAACAAAACTCATTTATTTACAATACTGAGGATCAACCAGATTTGAGAGTAGAAAATGAATAGTTAATAGCACAGGTGGGATTATCCCAAGAACTTATTAGCGGTATACAAGCATGAAAAAATTGGTACACTTACAACCAGATTTGAGAGTAGAGAATGAATAGTTAATAGCACAGGTGGGATTATCTCAAGAACTTATTAGCGGTATACAAGCATGAAAAGATTGGTAAACATTGCAGTGATGAACAATACTTGTTAGAATTTTAAATTTCCTTTCCTTGACATTTTGCCCAGTAGACTGTATAAGTGGAGCGTTTTTCTTGGCGAGCTGAGGGAATGATTGGAATTGTCAATGGTGCTGAAAGGACAGCTCCCTGCTGAGAGCCAGGCTAGATCTCCCGGAGTCCAGACTTTCCAAGCAGAACATACTGCGCTCAATCTTAACCCGAATGTTGTCATTCTCCTTCTCCAATAAACTGATGAATTACATTTACTTACCAGAAAGGTTCAAAACCTAATTTGTAACTGTAACAACAATAAACACCGGTATGCGTGATCCCCCATCATCCAGAGGTCTTCTACAACGTGCCGACCGCAATACGTACATATATACTGTGCGTTGCGATCTGCAAGTGGTTTACCGGGAGTATGGCTGAAGATATCAGCCATAGCCCCAGTATTGCTTTCTCAGGAAACCCGTTCAGACGTCCTCTCCCTCCTCTCACCAGTGTTTCTCAGGCTTACCGTTTCCGCCGGTTCTCCCGAGAAACATTCCAGTGGTGTGGCCGGCTGCTCCCATAGGTGATCAAAGAGTTAACACTCTTTGATCGACTCTATGGCCTTGGAGAACCAGAGAGACGCCATGACATCATTATTGGTCCAGGCTGGAAATTTATTTATTTATTTTTTTATAGCGAAAGATCAAAAATTTTATAGAAGAGATTTGGGTCTTTTTGACCCCAGGTCTCTCCATTAACCCTCCCTGGCGGTATTCCTGAGTCTGGCTCGGGGTGAAATTTCAGCACCAAAAGCGGTAACCCCGAGCCAGACTCGGGATTGCATCGCAGTAATCCAGGCAGAGTTACTTACCTTGTCCCCTGGATCCTGCGATGCCTCCCTGCTGTGTGATCGAGTATGCGCGGTCCTCGCGTAATAGAGCAAAGGGACGGATGGAGGTGGACTGACCAATGAATCATTGGATGGATTGTGTGCCCACGCAGGCGGGGAAAGCCGCAAATCTAGGCCGACCTCCATCCGTCCCTTTGCTCTATTAGGCGACTTTGAGGGCAGCCGCGCATGCGTGCCGGTGGGGGCGTGTCACATGACGCCCTTCTCCCCGAGTGGCCATTTTGGTCATGGGCAAGGATGACGCTGTGCGCCGCGCGCCCGGAGGACCGCGCTGTCTAAATCTTTTCAGTGTGTGTGGTAACGATATCCACACGCGCTGTTGGGAACTTGGCTGATTGGACCACAGCCCTTATTTAAGGACTGTTTCCGTGTCTGATCATTAGTGCTGTGGCCGGTGGGGAGAGAGCACGTTGTTACCAACAGCGATCAGGTAATGAAGAAAAACCCTCCTTTTTTCTATCCTCACTTTAATACATGATCACTTCTCTTGTCATAAGGTGGGATGCTTTGTATACCTTACCTTGATGCTATCTGTATATAATTTTTTGCACACAGATTTTTGAGGTGATTCTCTACATTTCCTGCTGGACTTATGATGTTATCCTGGGATCTCCCTCCATTTGGATTTGGATCCTGATTTCTCAGCCCACTCTCTGATACGGCTGGACTGCTCTAATCTGAACATACTCACAAAACTTACGCTGCGTGTGAATTTACTGCACATGTAACATTCCACACTCTGCTCAATCCTCTCCTCCCCCCAAAGATACACAGCACCTTTTGTGAGGTAAGAAATACATGTAGAACTAAGATGTTTTCCTCTAATATATAAATGTAGCGGGTGTTTACTTCCCGCCAGTAATTTTGAATTTTTGCGGTGACACCAGTGGTGTATCTCCGGCGGTCCACCGGGTGGTGCTGTCACTTTGGGCCGACGGACGAGTCATTGCTGGGTCGAATCCTTTTTTTGTCTTTCCTCGGCAGCCGTGTGGTGGGGCGGGGAACCCGCTGCGCATGCCGGGGGAAGGTATAAGGGGGGCCGGCCATTTTGTCACAGGGTTCGTTGTCCCTGGCACCTTCAGCCTGCGGACGGAGGTCGTGTTCGTCCTCTAGGCGGACCGGGCCTAGAGGACCACCGGAGGTCGTGTTCCACCTCAGGCACCTTTAGCCTGGGGTGAGGTACTCAGTTGGCGGTCCGGAGCTCAGTGCCCAACACTGAGTTCCGCGAGGGAAGGAGATCCTAGGGTGCTCCGGAGATGGACGCCTGAATCCGAGGTGGACGTAATGGACCGGGAAGAGCTCCTCATCTGAAGACCCGGTGCAGCATACTGCCGGTGACGGGTGAGCCTCTTGTCGGAGACCGTCCGGAAGGTGAATTCCCTTGTGCGGAGACCATAGCCCACTCTTTGGAGGAGAGTGGAACAAAGAACTTGTGTCTGGGCCTATATACACATTCACACCTCCTGTTCTGTGTTGTAAAGCAAGTAAGTCCATGCTGTGTTCAAATAAAGGAGTGTTGGACTTGCAACGGTGTGAGACTCGTTTCCTGGCAGATGACTCATGAAGGGAGGATTTGATACACAATACAGGCCCGAAGGTAAAGAACTTTTGCTGATACCACTTATACATCTGTGGTGGAAGCCAGGCGTAGCGCCTGCACTCCCTTTCCTATCACACCCCTAGACCGGAGACATTGCGAGCGAGAACTTTAATAGAGGGGATTGGGAGTGTGGTGGGGGTCGGGCGACCCTGTGCGCTACATAAATATATAGGTATCTCTACATGTTTCCTACTACCTTTTGACCTCATATACAAAAGAGGTTTAAATTTAGGTTTGATGACATTTAGACTATGATGCTATCTTGTTTAAACATATAAACTTAGCCCTTTCTATTCTATTTTATTGGTATATATTTTTCCATGTTCCCCTTTTCTAGACGCACGCGGTCCTGGACTGTCCCTCGGACACCTTCATGCGTTGGGCTCCTCAAACATCCGTCAATGGGCCTGGTTTTTATTGCTTTCATACACCAATTCTTTACCCACGTGACTTGTTGGGTTCAATATATCTAAGTCCCAAGCCTGATATATGTATGTCTATGTAAGTACACCACCACCCAACTCTCTACTTCTATTACTGGACCTACCATTCATTTGTGTGATGGGTCACTTGTTCTGTCCCCTATAATGAATGCTGTTGTGTAAAGATCTGCTTTTCTGTTTTTAGACGACAATCGTAATCATATATTGGAACTTCCCTGAAGAAGGAGTCTTCTCCGTAACGCGTAGGATCTAATATATATATACAATTGCGTGTCTTATATACATGTTCATATTGTCAACATACTTGTATGGTTACCTTGTCCCTACATGTCATGTACCTTGTATGATCCAGTGACAATTCCATTTTGGGAATTCTGTCCAAGCCTGTAATGTCAAGCTTTATCATATTATGTGTTATTTATTTTTTGTAATAAAACAATTTTATCAGACTACACCTCTAAGTGGTTGTCAAAATCTATGCCTAAAAAGTCCCGCCCTTGAGGGGAAACTCTCCTATATAATCTAGTTAGGGATGTTGGCTAGATCACAACAGATTTGTTCTACACAAACCTCTTAATTGTTGATATTTGACTGCTTCTACAAACTCTTGTGAAAGAATGGGTCGCTCTCAGGAGCTCAGCGAATTCAAGAATGGTACCAGCGCCGGACTGGGAATAAAAACCAGCCCTGGAAAAAATGTCATACCAGCTCATAGCATTATTATACCAGCCCAACATCATAACCATCATAACGCCATTATTTCCTTGTTCATTAAAGGGAAAACCAGGCATTTTAAAGCACAATTGAAGAGTGTATTATATATATATATATATATATATATATAAAATTAGTGAAGGGCTTTCGCGCTACTTGTGAGTAAAGAAAAATGTGACCAAAGAAATGTGATGAGCAGCAGAATCTAGCAGTGTTCACTGTACACAATAAATGGATAAAATATAAATGGTGATTAGCGCTAAAGAAATCCCATTAGGGATAATGACAATATACACAAAATATTACATCAAAGAAATGTGAACATATAGTGAATGCAAGTGAAAATAAATAAATGGATAAAACAAAATAACAAACATCCAGTGTGGAAATAACTATACAAAAATGGTTTGATTTGATTTATTGTCATTGTAAAAACAAATTCACAATGAAATTACATTTCTACTCCACACATTATTCATACATCACAAATATCAACCATGCATTTACCACACAGAATTTATATATAAAAAAAGTCCCCATATTATAAAAGTATAAAAAGTGTCCTCATATTAAAAACGAAACAAGACAGTAAAATTAGACTATGTGACCTCCTTTCATTTCATTCCTGCATTGATAGCCTTAAAGGGGAGTTCCAGCCTTTTTTATGTTCATTAAAAGTCAGCAGCTACAAAAAGTGTAGCTGCTGGCTTTTAATAAACAGACACTCACCCGTTCCACTATCCAGCGCCGCGCCGCCTGGAGCTCTGCTCCTCTCCCCCCCTTTCTCCGCCGGCGCCTCCATTCATAGTGTGGGCACCCGGCCGTGAAAGCTTTCGGCTTCACGGCCAGGCACTCACTGTGCATTCGCGAACGGCGCAGCGCTCTCTGAGTGGACAGGCGATCGCCTGGGACCTGTCACGTCCCAGGTGATCGCCTACAGGGAGGGGCCGCCAAAAGGCGATATGACGTATCGCCTAGGCGAGTCCAGGGCGGAAGGAGGAAGTGGGACAGGAAGTACCACTCCTCCTGAAGCCCCCACTCCCCCCCCAAAAAAAAAATTACATGCCAAATGTGGCATGTAAGGGGGCGAGGAGTGGATTAAGCGGAAGTTCCAAATTTGGGTGGAACTCTGCTTTAACAGCCCTGGGGAAGAAGCTCTCTTTAAATCTTTTTGTCCTTGTTTTAATCACCCTAAAACGTCTCCCAGATGGTAATAATTCAAATAAATGACAACCAGGATGAGTTGGGTCTCTCACTATTTTTCCTGATCTACAAAGGCAACGAGTCTCATATTTTTCATCTAGAGAAACAAGTTCACACCCTACAATTTTCTACGCTGTTCGAACCACTCTCTTTAGAGAAATTTTATCTGCCTGCGTACAACTAGGGTACCACACTAGAATACAATACGTTAATATACTCTCAATGGCAGAGCGATAGAAGGTCTCTAGTACCTTCCTTCCCAAGCCATTCTTCCTAAGGAGTCGCAAAAAATATAAACACTATTGTGATTTCTTAATAATGGCTTTAACGTTGATTGTCCACAATAAGTTTTCAGAAATGCATGTTCCCAAAAACTTAAAGGTAGAGACCCGCTCCACGCACACGCCTTTAACCACTTCCCACCCCGTCAATAGCAGATTGACGTCCGGGAAGTGGTTGTGTTATCCACACTGGACGTCATATGACGTCCTGCGGGATAACAGCCGCCGCGCGCCCGGGGGGGTGCGCATCGCGGCGATCGGTGGAGCGGTGGGTCAGTCTGACCCACCGCTACACTGATCTCAGTAAAAAGCCTCCGGCGGAGGCTTTTTACCACGTGATCAGCCGTGTCCAATCACGGCTGATCACAATGTAAACAGGAAGAGCCGTTGATCGGCTCTTCCTCGCTCGCGTCTGACAGACGCGAGTAGAGGAGAGCCGATCGGCGGCTCTCCTGACAGGGGGGGTTTGCGCTGATTGTTTATCAGCGCAGCCCCCCCTCGGATACCCACACTGGACCACCAGGGAAGCCCCCCAGGACCACCAGGGAACCCCAAGCATGTGGATGGCCAGGTAAGTCCCCCATGGCCATCCACATGCACAAAGAGAGAAAAAATATATGCCAATCAGTGCCCACAAATGGGCACTGATTGGCACCATCATGGCACAAAAAAAATGCATGATGCCCAGCAATGCCAGCCACCAGTCATCAGTGCCACCTACCAGTGTCCATTAGTGCCACCTATCAGTGCCCATCCGTGCCCATTTGTGCCCATAAGTGCCCGTCTATCAGTGCCCATCCGTGCCACCTATCAGTGCCACCCATAAGTATTCATCAGTGCTGCCTATAAGTGCCCATCAGTGCCGCCTATGAGTGCCCATCAGTGCCGCCTATGAGTGCCCATCAGTGCCGCATACCAGTGCCACATATCAGCGCCCAACAGTGCCGCCTATCAGTGCCCATCAGTGCCGCCTATCAGTGCCGCCTATCAGTGCCCATCAGTGCCCATCATCAGTGCCACTTCATCGGTGCCACCTCATTGGTGCCACCTCATCGGTGCCCATCAGTGTCGCCTTATCAGTGCTCATTAGTGCCGCCTTATCAGTGCCCGTCATTGAAGTAGAAAAGGTACTTATTTACAAAAAATATAAACAGAAACAAAGAAAAACTTAGTTTTTTTCAAAATTTTCACTCTTTTTTATTTGTTATGTAAAAAATAAAAATCGCAGAGGCGATCAAATACCACCGAAAGAAAGCTCTATTTGTGGGAACAAAATGATAAAAAAAATTGTTTGGGTACAGTGTTGCATGACCGCGCAATTGTCATTCAAATTGCGACAGCGCTGAAAGCTCAAAATTGGCTTGGGCAGGAAGCTGTATAAGTGCCTGGTATTGAAGTGGTTAATAAAAAGCGGTGCTGGTTTAGGCCTGTTCCTTCTGAAATCTACAATCAGTTCCTTTGTTTTCCCTGTGTTTAGGATCAGGTTATTTGCTGTACACCATTCCACTATCCTATCAACCTCTCTCCTGTATTGCTCACAATGAGTGAATATAGGTGAAGAAAGTCCTCAATAAGGAGGGTTCCTCCTAAACAACTGGTGTTCCTTAAAGTGATTTGGTATGGTGGGCTGAGTCTCTCCTCTATAGCTGTCTGTGCTGCAAATACTGCTGTATTACAACTATATTTATGCCCAGTCTCCCAGAACTCTCACCTTGGTGTCATTAACAACTCGCATGTAGTATTGATGTCTTACAGCTGATATCTCACACTTCTCTCCAGCTTCTCTCCAATAGTATATGTGGTGTGGTGGCCCGCCTGTACTGACAACATTCATGTTGTCTGGGGGGACTTTGTCCCTGAAGGTCTTTTATTTTTCTCCTTAGATGTTGCGTAGAACAGAAGAAATGTGAATAGGAGCCCCTGAGACGAGTGGGATCAGTACAGACGGGCCACCACAAATTGGTCCATCATCAAGGGGCACCCCAGAGACCACCTTCCGCAGAAAGAATGGGGGGGTTACTGATATAAGGGGGAAACCTTTATATCAGTGCCCCCTTATATTATTGTATTCACTCCCCCCTTACATCAGTGACCCCCCTCAGACTTGCCTGGTGGCGCTGTCACTGACCTCCTCTCAAGTGCACTGTGCAGGGCTCAGTTAGACGGCTCCAGGTTGGTGGCTCTGGTTTTATCCTATAGTCTCCTCTCCACAGTCCACACACATCTGACTTCTCCCATAACCCTCTCCAGACTTCCCCTCAGAGACTGCAGACATGATATAAGACAAGAGATGGTCAGAGGTTGCGGACATGGTACAAGTGATGTTTAGAGACTGAGAACATGATACAAGAGATGGTTAGAGACCGAGGACATGATACAAGAGATGGCTAGAGACTGAGGACATGATACAAGAGATGGCTAGAGACTGAGGACATGATACAAGAGATGGCTAGAGACTGAGGACAGGATACAAGAGATGGGTAGAGACTGAGAACATGATACAGTAGATGTAAGAGGCTGAAGACATGATACAGGAGGTGTCAGTGGCTGTGGGCATGGTACAGGAGATGGTTAGAGACTGAGAATTTAAAACTAAAGATGGTCAGAGACTGCAGACATGATAGAAGAGATCAATGCAGTCTCATTAGTGCCCATCAAATGCAGCCTCACTGTGTCCATCAATACAGCCTCACTGTGTCCATCAATGCAGCCTCACTGTGCCCATCATTGTAGCCTCACTGTGCCCATCATTGATGCCTCACTGTGCCCATAAAATGCAGCTTTATGGTACTCATCCATGCAGCCTCTTTGATTCAATCAGTGTTCCATTAATCCTATTTAATTTGTTCATAAACGAACTGGAGGATGTGGTAAACAGTTCAATCTCTGTATTTGCGGACAATATTAAGCTAAGCAGGGCAATAACTTCTCTGCAGGATGTGGAAACCTTGCAAGAAGATCTGAACAAATTAATGGGGTGGACAACTACATGGCAAATTAGGTTTAATGTGGAAAAATTTAAAATAATGCATTTGGGTGGCAAAAATATGAATGCAATCTATACACTGGGGGGAGAACCTCTGGGGGAATCAAGGATTGAAAAGGACCTGGGAGTCCTAGTAGATGATGGGCTCAGCAATGGCATGCAATGCCAAGCTGTTGCTAACAAAGCAAACAGAATATTGGCATGCATTAAAAAGGGGATTAACTCCAGAGATAAAATGATAATTCTCCCGCTCTACAAGACTCTGGTCCGGCTGCACCTGGAGTATGCTGTCCAGTTCTGGGCACCAGTCCTCAGGAAGGATGTACTGGAAATGGAGCGAGTACAGAGAAGGGCAACAAAACTAATAAAGGGTCTGAAGAATATTAGTTATGAAGAAAGGTTGCAAGCACTGAACTTATTCTCTCTGGAGAAGAGACGCTTGAGAGGGAATATGATTTCAATTTACAAATACCGTACTGGTGACACCACAATAGGGATAAAACTTTGTAAGATATTTTTTTTTTTTTAAAACCATAAAGCTTTTATTAATGCTTAATAATAACATTTGTACAATCATACTAGCATTTGTACATAAGTATCATATAAAAGTATAACATTGTATAATTGAGTTCAATGGTAGAGTATTTTAATAATAAAACCATTGAAGTGGCTTCATAATTAACCGATCATTGCATCGATAGTCTATTTAGAAATACTCGGAATATTTGTAGAAAAAATTGATTATTTAATCTCAAAAAGAAATGTAAGATATTTTTAACAATGTCCCTGATGGCTAGTTTCATGCTCCCAACTTTGTGGGAACAGTTTGGGGATGGCCCCTTTCTGTTCAAACATGACTGCGCACCAGTGCACAAAGCAAGGTCCATAAAGACATGGATGAGCGAGTTTGGGGTGGAGGAATTTGATTGGCCTGCAAAGAGCCCTGACCTCAACCCGAGTTCCTGTCTCAAGTCTGCTCTGGCAAGCCTTGCATCCGGACTCTGCAGCCAAGGTGAAGTGCCCCTTTAACTTTGGCTGTATCTTCATGCAACGTTCCTGTTTCTGACCTGATGTTCTGCCAGTCAGCCTGGGACTGAATCGCCTGCTGCAAGCGCTCCTATCAACACCTGCTGGAACTCGTGTTCCTCCTGTCCCTCGGTACCCTCTGTTCCATCCTCAGTGGGCCTGGGCTGGAGATACAAGAAAGGCCAACCTTATCATTTTAGTCTCTGATCAGGCACGTGACAGTCTCACATAAAATGGCAGCCCGCTCACTCTCTGCCATTGTGGCATGACGTCATCATGCTCCTTCCTAAATGTTGCGTCACAGAGTTATGTGACTTTTTTAGGGGATTAGCCTCGTTAGTCACAGAAGAGACTGGGGGACGGATATTCTTCCATATCCTCTGTGTGAAGCAAACCTACCTGTTTACCGCTGTTCCAGACTGCCTGAAAGAACGGGAGAACCCAAAAACTACCATGGGTTGTGGCAGAATGTTGGAAGGAAACTTTTCTGTGGTCATTTACTAAACGAATAAATCATGCTTGGACCCTTGGATTGTTTGCTTGGTGCTTCTTCTGTTGCAACCTTATATAGACTACTAAATTTGGGTGAATACCTATTTTTGAGGGATCCCCACATTGTGAAAAGCTGTTGAAGCCAAGTCATTGACTTCACAAATTACTTATTTTCTATTTGTAAAGGATCCATATTCAGCACTCCACCCCATCTTCGATTTTTTTTATTTTATTGCTGTCTATGTCCAATGGGAAGATTTTCGTGCCATTTTATCCCATTAGCCAAGTTCACTGGGTCAAAAAGATGGAGATCCACAACCTTACTATTGTCTCAAGAATAGGTGTGCAGGAGACATATTTTGAAGGGGATATCAGTTCTTGTGACAACTGTCATGCTGTGTACACACGACTGTTTTTAATGACGAGAAAAATTCAATTTTTTTAAAATGGTCATTAAAAATGATCGTGTGTGGGCTTCAGAGCATTTTTCACGACGTGAAAAATGGCCATGAAAAAATTGGAACATGCTCTAATTTTTCTCGTCGTTTTTCACCTCGTCGTTTTTCTCGTCATGAAAAACGGTCGTGTGTAGGCTTTAACGCCGTGAAAAAAAATGCGCATGCTTAGAATCAAGTATGAGACGGGAGCGCTCGTTCTGGTAAAACTAGCGTTTGTAATGGAGATAGCACATTGGTCACGCTGTAACGGACTGAAAAGCACGAGGCTGAAAAGTACGAATCGTCTCTCAACAAACTTTACTAACACGAAGGGTGGCGCCATCCGAATAGAACTTCCCCTTTATAGTGCCGTCGTACGTGTTGTATGTCACCTCGCTTTACTCAAACATTTTTTTCCACGATAGTGTGTAGGCAAGGCAGGCTTGAGAAGAATCACATCGAGAAAAATGCTGTTTTTTTCAATGACATTAAAAACGGTCGTGTGTACGCGGCATTACTCTTTCCACTCAACATTTTGCTAAAAAAATAGTTGAAGTTACAAAGGATTTCATCTGTTATATCTCTGGATTTACTGGACATTTTGACATTGGTTTTTTACTGAAGGGTAATCTCTAGTGATGCATTTTTCATCATATCAGCGGTTTTGAATTGTGAAAGGTTGGCTTTTCCCCTGATGAATTCAGCAGAATATAGAACTCATTATTCTTCTGTGGAAACCTTGATTCATTATGGTGATTGCTGATGACTCACACACTGCATTGAATAGTTCTGAACACTATGGGTGACGAAAATTACATATTTGGTCTTCAGGCAATCAGGGATTTCACATTCTAGGAAGTGTGGTCTGTAAGCATTTTATTTTTTATTTTTTTTCTAATGAAGTTTGTATGGCTGAAGAAGGCTGGCCAGTGTACTGATATTTGGCAGAACTTTTTCCCAGTCTTATGCCGCGTACGCACGATCATTATTCACGGCGGTTTAAAAACCGCCGTGAATAATGACATTTTAAACGAGGGAACAGCTTGTTCCCCACACACGGTCATTTTTCTCGTCATTTTTTAAAATGACGAGAAAAACTATCGTCTATGGGCTCCGCGGCAGTGTTTCCCTATGGGAAACACTGCCACGGAAGAAATGTCAGGAAAAACGACGAGAAAAATTAGAACATGTTCTAATTTTTCTCATCGTGATTAATGCCGTTTTTCCTGTCGGGAAAAACGGCAAAAAGCCCACAGACGATCGTTTTTCTCGTCCAAAGAAAAAAATGTCATTTTTCCCGACGGGAAAAATGATCGTGTGTACGCGGCATCAGTCACAATTTTCTGTTTGATTCAGCCAGTACACTAGTGACCATAAAACATCTTTATGCTTGACTTAGACAGGGTGTTAGAGCCCCATTGGTATAAACCTGGTAGGACTTCTTTTTTAATTTTCTCAGTCCGAATTAGGTGTCACTTTACACTTTGGTTTTTCCTTTGTTTCACTTTATGTATGTAATTGTTTTTTAATGGTGTAGGTTGGGGGTTCTATTAGACGTCGCCATATTTCTTTGAATTGTTTGTGAATTGTCCCTTTTAGGGAAATACCTGTCCATGGGGTTTCCAGGCAGCCCTTTCAGCCACTCCAAGTTGTTCACTGAGAAGTATGAATATAGAGATGGTTGGAACCCGAGAGAGAGTGAAACAGATTTTGTGGAAAGATTGAAAAACTGATTTTTTTTCAGGTGGGTGATGAACATATGTTCATTATATAAACTACAAGGCTAAGAAGGCCTAATGCCGTGTACACACGATCGAGTTTCACGGCGGTGAAAACATCGCCGTGAAACCCGACGGGAAAAACGAGGACAAGCTTGGTCCCCTACACACGGCCGGTTTTCATGACAGGTTTTCTCTTGGTCGAGAAAACCGGCCATGTGTAGGCTCCCTAGCAGTGTTTCCCTATGGGAAAACTGCCGCAGAAAAAAAATGCTGCGATTCGCGACGAGAAAAATTAGAGCATGTTCCAATTTTTCTCGTCGTGATTCTTGTCGTTTTTCTCGTCAGGAAAAATGCTGGAAAGCCTACACACGGCCGTTTTTCTCGTCCAAGAGAAAAAATGTAATTCTTCCCGACGAGAAAAGTGATTGTGTGTACGCGGCATGAGAGTGCTTTCCCTTTTGATGGAAAGCGGGGGGGTCCTTGCTTACTAGTGGAGATGGGCATAGTGCTAAATGTGGGTACTAAGACTCACCTCTTAATAATAAAAAAAAGAGTTGAGGGAATTAGGTGGGATACTCACTCCAAAAACAAGATCTATGAAGACTTGAGGACTTAGGTATTCTTCAGGACAGGCTATATTAAAGTCTGTGCTTGGAGCAAACAGTAAACTTCAGCTTTAGAGCCCATTCACACAGGGACGACTTTGGATCCGACTTCAAGTCGCCCCAAGTCGTGCTGCATGAGAAAATCAATGTAAGTGAATGGAGCCATCTTAATGTACACTACTGCAGTCACTCCGACTTCAGAAAAGGTTCCTGTAGGACTTCAATCCGACTTCTAGGCGACTTGTAGGCAACTTGTAACCATTGATTTCAATGGAAGTCACCTCAGAAGTCGGATCCCCTGTCTTAACAGAAGCAACAATACAGGAAGAGAACATACATTTCTCAGGCAAACCCCTCCCTCCCCCTCCCTCCCACAGAGCTGATTCTTGTTTGATTGGCCACTGGAAAGTCTCCTGTCCTGGAGTCAACTTGAAGTTGAAGAAACAGATTAGATGAACAAAGCTCTTCAGGACACCAGTGTCCCCTTTAACTAGACCCACAGCTGGCTTTCTCTAGCACAAGAGGGATAGCAAAACCACAAAGGTCCCCAAGATCTCTCAAAACGTCTGTACTCATACAAGGCCCAAGATACAGCTGGTTGCCTCCTTCCCACTTCCAAGTGACACCTTAATCCGGTGATATCAGACTAGATCTTCTGCGGACAGCCCCCCTCAGTCAGCTCTCTTTAGCTCCAGGACTTCAGCATCCAGGCCCTCAGGTCGTACACACGACAGCAGACATAGCAGCATTGCCTGGGAGAAGAGCATGCCCTCCAGGCTGAACTAATCCTCTCCAGGAAAATACCCCAAGCTTAGTGTGCTCACAGAAAATATACAATTTCAAAGTATGCCATCAGATCCTGCCTCTCTGGGATTGGCCAGGGCTGTATCAATATTCCTGCTGCCATCTGCATAGCTCCACCCCTAACATCCAGAAACTTCTCAAGTTTCCTGGACACAGAGGAAGCATATCCGATAAACTGGCAGCAGTTGAGCACACTGAGAAGAACTGACTACCAGAATGCAGCTTCAGCTGAATCCTGTGAGCAGAATATGCTTTTACCTAACAATTACAGCCACACTGACTACAGTGTGGCAACTAATTTTACCGATCAAAACACAAACTAATTATATCTATCTAAATCTAGCACCTATCCAGGAGGGTGGTACATACGTTTTCTCCAGCACTACTATGTGTCATTGCACAGCTTGTATTCATGTTTGTTTTACTTATGTAGGGCTCTATTATACAGTATATTCATGACATATGTTGTTGTGTAGTTTTCATGGGTGCCACCAGATGTTCCCATATTTATTTAAATTGTTTATGAATTGTCCCTGCCCATGAGGTTCCCACGCAGCCCGTTCAGCCACTCTAAATTGTTTACTGAGAAGAATAAATATAGAGGTTGGTGGAGCCCAAAGGATAGAGTGAAGCAGACCCCGTAGAAGGAAAAAAGGACCTTTTTCTAATGGGTGATGATCTTTGTCATCCTGTAAGCTACAAGACAGAAAGTGTTTTCCCCTTTGGGGGGCAGCGAGGAGCGTCTCCTTAGACAAGATTGGCAGAGACAGTGGACTTTTTGTTGTGTGCCATATGTGAGGACTAAGGCTCTCCTGATAACTATAATTTGGTGAAGAATTCTATGTTGCTTATACTGAAGGAAGGATGAGCTGTAACACTGGCTATATTGCTGAAGATTAGCACCTCTTTAGTGGATTACTTACCGTATATACTCGAGTATAAGCCGAGTTTTTCAGCACATTTTTTTGTGCTTAAAATGCCCCCCTCGGCTTACACTCGAGTCACCTTTTTGCGCCTGATCTCCCGGACTTTGGGGACCCGGTACCGGCCGGGACAAACTTGGCACACATGTAGCCCCCTCTTCCTCTACAAGTGTGCAAAGTTTGTTGTCTGGGGACCTACGGCCGGGGAGCACCGATTTTTTAAAGCCGGGCACCCCTTCCATAGACTCCCATGTTAAATGGTCATTTCTCTGGTGATTTTGGGGACCTGGTACCGGCCAGTTCTAGGTCCTCTGGACCCGAAACTTGGCACACATGTAGCCCCATTCCTCCTCTACACGTGTACAAAGTTTGTTGTCTGGGGACCTACGGCCGGGGAGCACCGATTTTTTAAAGCCGGGCACCCCTTCCATAGACTCCCATGTTAAATGGTCATTTCTCTGGTGATTTTGGGGACCGGGTACCGGCCAGTTCTAGGTCCTCTGGACCCGAAACTTGGCACACATGTAGCCCCATTCCTCCTCTACACGTGTACAAAGTTTGTTGTCTGGGGAACCTACGGTCGGGGTGCACCGATTTTTCAAAGCCGGTCACCCCTTCCATAGACTCCCATGTTAAACGTCAGTCTAGTCATGGACACAGTGAGACATGGACACAGTGAGGCATGGACACAGTGAGGCATGGGCACAGTGAGGCATGGGCACAGTGAGGCATGGACACAGTGAGGCATGGGCACAGTGAGGCATGGGCACAGTGAGGCATGGACACAGTGAGGCATGCACATGGACACAGTGAGGCACAGTGAGGCATGCAGATGGACACCCTAGGCTTATACTCGAGTCAATAAGTTTTCCCAGTTTTTTGTTGTAAAATTAGGTGCCTCGGCTTATATTCGGATCGGCTTATACTTGAGTATATATGGTACTTAGTTACTCTACAAGTAAAGAGCACAATGTTTAAGGATCTTCTCATCTGGCCATTCCTGTTATGAATATTTGATTGATGCAAGAACCTGAGAAAGGTGGATACAAAGTTGCCAGAGAATGGTGGTGTAGGCAAGTCTGAATTTAAAGGGGTTGTAAAGGTTCGTTTTTTATCTTCTAAATAGGTTCCTTTAAGCTAGTGCATTGTTGGTTCACTTACCTTTTCCTTTAATTTACCTTCTAAATGTTTTTTTTCTTTGTCTGAATTTCTCACTTCCTGTTTCTCCTCACTAAACTTCACACCATCATCCGAATGGTGTGGAGTCAGCCAGAACAGCTTACTGAACAGCTTACTGAGGAGGAACAGGAAGTGAAAAATTCAGACAAAGAAAACAAAGAAAAAAAACATTTAGAAGGGAAATCTAAGGAAAAGGTAAGTGAACCAACAATGCACTAGCTTAAAGGAACCTATTCAGAAAATAAAAAACAAACCTTTACAACCCCTTTAAGTTCCTCATGACCCTGTAGGACAAGGGTGTGGGGCACTATGTTTTTGTGAACTTCATTTGGGAAGTGGAGAGCTCCAGCTAGGTTAACCAGGAGTAGTGATGAGCCGAACACCCCCGGGTTCGGTTCGCACCAGAACCCGCGAACGGACCGAAAGTTCGAACGAACATTAGAACCCTATTAAATACAATGGATGCAAACGTTCGAATTCTAAAGTGCTAATTATAACAACTATTATGCATGTTATTGTCCTAAAAAGGGTTTGGGAACCCGGGTTCTGCACCAGGGGACATGTATCAATGCAAAAAGAAGTTTTAAAAACGGTCGTTTTTCGGGAGCAGTCATTTTAATGATGCATAAAGTGAAAAAAAAAAAGTCAAATATTCCTTTAAATATCGTACCTGGGGGGTGTCTAAAGTATGCCTGTGAAGTGCCACGTGTTTCCCGTGTTTAGAACTGTCCCTGCACAAAATGACACTTCTAAAGGAAAAAAAAGCCATTTAAAACTGCTTGCGGCTTTAATGTAATGTCTGGTCCCGGTAATATGGATGAAATTCTTTAAGAAAAATGGCATAGCTACCCCATGACCCCCCCCCTACCCCAGCCCATTACCAGCCCCTTTGGGTCTTGTATGGATATTAAGGGGAACCCCGCACATAAAATAAAAAAGGCCCTATATACTCTGAACAGCCCTATACAGGCGGTGCATACAAGACAGGGACTGTAGGTTTGTTCTTATGTAGAGTCTGTTTGTAATTTTGAACAGGTACATTGTTGAAGTGTAGCTCCAGACCAAAAATCTATTTTTAAACTTTTTGGAAAACATAGGTAAGGGTTATCACCCCTGTAACATTTGTTTTGCTGTCTGTGCCCCTGTTCAGAACATTTCACCTCACTTTCCGTCCCAATGACAACTCTTTTTGAAATGTGGTCTTTTTCTTGAAACAAGGATTGCTGATAAAGCATCAGTACAGAGGAGACACCTTTCTCCCATATTTATTCTTACAGGAGAGAATTTTCCTTCCTAGTGGTAGATTTCCTCTCACTTCCTGTTGTCTTCTTGCGTTTGCAAGTAGGAGTCGTTTGTAAGTTGGATGTTTGAAAGTAGGGACCTGCCGTATATACTCTGCAGAAATAGGCCCCTTAGTTGTTGGTGTTGGCACAACACTGTAAGCACTCACAGTTACTCTTGGTTGGTGCTGGAACGCCCTGCTGTCAACTATTATATCAGGAATTTTAATTACATATAATTGTTGAACAGTGGTAGTAAAAATTGGGCCTTTGATGGTGGTGCTGGTGCCACAACACTGTAAGCCCTGACAGTTACTCTTGGTGGGTGCAGCAATGGGCCCTGCTGTGAATTATTAGATCAAGAATTGTAATTACATGCCCCTGTTGAACAGGGGCTGAAAAATTGGGCCTTAGGCACTGGTGGCACAACACTGCAACCCCTCACAGATACTGTACTTGGAGCACAGCAATGAGCCCTGTTGCAAAGTATTGCTTCAAAAATTGTAATGACACGCCCCTGTTAAACAGGGGCTGAAAAATTGGGCCTTAGGCACTGGTGGCACAACACTGCAACTCCTCACAGATACTGTACTTGGAGCACACCAATGAGCCCTGTTGCAAAGTATTGCTTCAAAAATTGTAATGACACGCCCCTGTTAAACAGGGGCTGAAAAATTGGGCCTTAGGCACTGGTGGCACAACACTGCAACTCCTCACAGATACTGTACTTGGAGCACAGCAATGAGCCCTGTTGCAAAGTATTGCTTCAAAAATTGTAATTACACGCCCCTGTTAAACAGGGGCTGAAAAATTGGGCGTTAGGCACTGGTGGCGGCACCCATAAACAAAAATGATCTTACAAGCTATCATCATCAATCGTATCATTGAGGACTCGGAGGAGGAGGATAGCCAGTCAACATAACAGCACAGGCACTCAGCATCAGCATCAGTCTTGAAGGGATGTGACATGTTAAAATCAATTAGTCTGTTATATCAGCATCAGGTGTGTGGTAGCTGGTGGTGATCCAAGACTGGTTCATCTTGATGAAAGTCAGTCGATCAACCGAGTCGGTGGACAGGCGCACCCTGTGATCCGTGACAAATCCTCCAGCAGCACTGAATGTGCGTTCCGAAAGAACGCTGGATGCAGGACAGGCCAGTAGCTCAATTGCATACTGTGCAAGCTCTGGCCAGTGATCCATCCTCAAGACCCAGTAAGCCAGAGGATTTTCGGTGGGGAAGGTGTCCAAGTCTGACCTTGCCCCTAGATATTCCTGCACCATGTTTATCAGACGCTGGCGATGGTTGCTGGAACCGATCATACTTTGGGGCTGCGGACTAAAGAATTGTCTGAACGCATCGGTCAGACGGCCACCTTCCCCACCGCTCCTTCTTTGACTGGCCGAAGCCTCAGCAACTCGTTGTCCAGGACCAGGAGTTTGCAACCTCCCAGTCTCTGGGAACGCGTTGCACAGACCTTTCTGCAAGGCCTCCCGGAGTTGTCTCATCCTCTGCTCCCTCTGCGACGGTAACATAAGGTCCGCAACCTTACCCTTGTACCGTGGATCAAGGAGAGTGGCCAGCCAGTAATGGTCCCTCTCCTTGATCCGAAGAATACGAGGATCCTTCCGCAGACTTTGCAGGATCAGGGAGGCCATGCAGCGTAGGTTTGCTGAGGCATTCGCTCCGGAGTCCTCTGGGTCACTAAGGACGACATGATCCGCAGCCACCTCCTCCCAGCCACGTACAAGTCCACTGGTTTCTTGGGACTGTAAATCATCCCTAAAAGACTGCTGCTGATGATGCTGAGTGCCAGCCTCCACCTCCATGCTGACACAATCCTCCTCCTCCTCCTCCTCCTCCTCCTCCTCCTCCTCTTCCTGTGCGATGGGTGGGACAGAAGGAACACTGTCTGGGTAAAGGGGGCCTTGAGAGGCAAGGAAGTCCTCCTCTTCCTGCCTCTGTTCTGCCTCAAGTGCCCTGTCCATTATTCCACGCAGCGTGTGCTCCAACAGGTGGACAAGAGGTACAGTGTCACTGATGCATGCACTGTCACTGCTCACCATCCTCGTGGCCTCCTCAAATGGTGCCAGGACAGTGCATGCATCCCTGATCATGCCCCACTGGCGTGGAGAAAAAAAACCAAGCTCCCCTGACCCTGTCCTGGTGCCGTAGTCGCACAGGTACTCATTGATGGCCCTCTGCTGCGTGTGCAGCCGCTGCAGCATGGCCAACGTTGAGTTCCACCTGGTGGGCATGTCACATATAAGGCGGTTCTTGGGCAGGTTCAACTCCTTTTGCAGCTCAGCCAGGCGAGCACTGGCATTATAAGATCTGCGGAAATGCACACAGACTTTCCTGGCCTGCCTCAGGACATCCTGTAAGCCCGGGTACCTGCCCAAGAAGCGCTGCACCACCAGGTTAAGGACGTGAGCCACACAGGGCACATGGGTCAGTTGTCCCTGTCGGAGGGCGGAGAGGAGGTTGGTGCCATTGTCGCAAACCACCATTCCTGGCTTAAGCTGGCGTGGCGTCAACCACCTCTCGGCCTGGCCCTGCAGAGCAGACAGGACCTCTGCCCCAGTGTGGCTTCTGTCCCCCAAACACACCAGCGCAAGCACGGCATGGCATCTTTTTGCCTGCGTACTTGCGTAGCCCCGTGAACGGCTACGGAGCACCGCTGGTTCATAGGACAAACCACAGGAAGAGGCCATGGAGGAAGAAGAAGAGGAGGGGGTGGAGGAGAGAGGTGTGTCACAACCAGTAGTAGCATTTTGGAGGCGTGGCGGTGGGACAACCTCCAACACTACTGCACCTTGTCCTGAATCCTTCCCAGCTGCCAAAAGAGTGACCCAATGGGCCGTGAAAGAAAGGTAACGTCCCTGTCCATGCCTGCTGGACCATGAGTCAGCGGTAATATGCACCTTACCGCTGACCGCCCTGTCCAGCGAGGCCAAGACATTGCCTTCCACATGCCGGTAGAGAGCCGGAATAGCCTTCCGTGAGAAAAAGTGGCGTTTGGGAACCTGCCACTGAGGAACTGCACATTGCACAAACTCACGGAAGGGGGCCGAGTCTACCAACTGAAAAGGCAGCAGTTGAAGCGCTAGCAATTTAGCCAAGCTAGCATTCAACCGCTGGGCATGTGGATGGCTGGGAGTGAACTTCTTTCGACGGTCCAGCAGCTGGGGCAGGGAAATTTGCCTGCTAGAATCGGACGTCGGTGTACTGCTAGCAGAGTGGGCGCAAGTACTTGGCTGTGACACACCTAATTCTACACCTTCATTCCTCTCAGTGCATGTTTCAGAGAGGACTGAAGTTATAGTGGGGTTGGAGATCCCAGCTGATGCGGTGCAAGGAGAGGTCCGCTTTGTTCTTTGGTGTGGGTCTTTGAGGTAGGCTTGCCAACGAGCTGCATGGCAGGTCAACATATGTCTGGTCAGGCATGTGGTACCCAAGCGGCTGATGTTTTGGCCACGCGATATACGCTTGAGACATATGTTGCAAACAGCAGCTGTGCGATCTGATGCACTAGCCTCAAAAAAGGCCCACACCAAAGAACTTTTTGAATGACGGGCAGAGGCAGCGCCCTGCACAGGCGGAGCTCTGCGGTGTGATTCCGTCGGTGTACTGCCCTTACGCTGGCCACCAAAGGGCATCCTGCCTCGTTGGAGATGTGCCTCCTCCTCATCCTCCTCCTCCTCCTCTCTCCTATTAGGCACCCACGTGGAGTCAGTGACCTCATCATCCCCTCCCTCCTCATCACTGGAGCCAATCTGGCAGTATGCTGCAGCTGCTGGAACATGACTGCCAGATTGGTGTCCTTCTTGAGCATCCCCTCTGTCTGCTCTCACGCTACTGCCTTCCTCTAGCTGGGTTTCATCATCAGACCCTTCGAAACGCTGGGCATCCTCCTGGAGCATGTACCCAACACTGTGCTGAAACAGTTCGGGGGACTCCTCAGGAGGAGGACATGGTGGGTCTAGGGAAGGAGTGACTGATGATTTGTCTGACATTGATACCAGGGAAGACGACGCTTTGGCAGCTGCTTTTCCAGTACCCTGAGCCTGGGTGAGAGAGGATGAGGAGGAGGAGGAGGGCTTGGTCATCCACTCTACCAAGTCTTCGGCATGATGTGGCTCAACATGTCCAGCTGCCGAAAAGAAGGACAAGCGTGTCCCATGGCCATGTGCTGATGACAATGCACCGCGTCCACGACCAGCACTGTTGCCCCCAGACACAGAGCCTGCTTGCCCTCTTTTATTGCCTCCTGACTGTCTGCCTCTCCTTGTTTGCCTTCCAGACATTCTAATAGATGGCCTGCAGGGAGATGGGAAAAAAGCAATAAGGGCTACCTTCAGGTGTCCTTCTCTGTCCCTTGAAACAAGGACTTTCACAGTGAAAGAAACTGACACTCTCCCTACCTACAGTTTTCTGTCCCTAGAAAAAATATTTTTTTTAAGCACAATATAGCACAAGAACAATTCACTCACTGTCCTTACAGGTCCCTGGAAACAAGGACTTGCAGAGTGAAAGAAAAAAAACACTCTCCCTACCTACAGTTTTCTGTCCCTAGAAAAAATGTTTTTTTTAATCACAATATAGCACAAGGACAATTCACTCACTGTCCTTACAGGTCCCTGGAAACAAGGACTTGCAGAGTGAAATAAACTGACACTCTCCCTACCTACAGTTTTCTGTCCCTAGAATAAATGTTTTTTTTAAGCACAATATAGCACAAGGAGAATTCACTCACTGTCCTTCCAGGTCCCTGGAAACAAGGACTTGCAGAGTGAAATAAACTGACACTCTCCCTACCTACAGTTTTCTGTCCCTAGAATAAATGTTTTTTTTAAGCACAATATAGCACAAGGACAATTCACTCACTGTCCTTACAGGTCCCTGGAAACAAGGACTTGCAGAGTGAAAGAAAAAAAACACTCTCCCTACCTACAGTTTTCTGTCCCTAGAAAAAATGTTTTTTTTAATCACAATATAGCACAAGGACAATTCACTCACTGTCCTTCCAGGTCCCTGGAAACAAGGACTTGCAGAGTGAAATAAACTGACACTCTCCCTACCTACAGTTTTCTGTCCCTAGAATAAATGTTTTTTTTAAGCACAATATAGCACAAGGACAATTCACTCACTGTCCTTACAGGTCCCTGGAAACAAGGACTTGCAGAGTGAAAGAAAAAAAACACTCTCCCTACCTACAGTTTTCTGTCCCTAGAAAAAATGTTTTTTTAATCACAATATAGCACAAGGACAATTCACTCACTGTCCTTACAGGTCCCTGGAAACAAGGACTTGCAGAGTGAAAGAAAAAAAACACTCTCCCTACCTACAGTTTTCTGTCCCTAGAAAAAATGTTTTTTTTAATCACAATATAGCACAAGGACAATTCACTCACTGTCCTTCCAGGTCCCTGGAAACAAGGACTTGCAGAGTGAAAGAAACTGACACTGTCCCTACCTACAGTTTTCTGTCCCTAGAATAAATGTTTTTTTTAAGCACACTATAGCACAAGGACAATTCACTCACTGTCCTTACAGGTCCCTGGAAACAAGGACTTGCAGAGTGAAAGAAAAAAAACACTCTCCCTACCTACAGTTTTCTGTCCCTAGAAAAATTGTTTTTTTTAATCACAATATAGCACAAGGACAATTCACTCACTGTCCTTACAGGTCCCTGGAAACAAGGACTTGCAGAGTGAAAGAAAAAAAACACTCTCCCTACCTACAGTTTTCTGTCCCTAGAAAAAATGTTTTTTTTAATCACAATATAGCACAAGGACAATTCACTCACTGTCCTTACAGGTCCCTGGAAACAAGGACTTGCAGAGTGAAATAAACTGACACTCTCCCTACCTACAGTTTTCTGTCCCTAGAATAAATGTTGTTTTTAAGCACAATATAGCACAAGGACAATTCACTCACTGTCCTTACAGGTCCCTGGAAACAAGGACTTGCAGAGTGAAAGAAAAAAAACACTCTCCCTACCTACAGTTTTCTGTCCCTAGAAAAAATGTTTTGTTTTAATCACAATATAGCACAAGGACAATTCACTCACTGTCCTTCCAGGTCCCTGGAAACAAGGACTTGCAGAGTGAAATAAACTGACACTCTCCCTACCTACAGTTTTCTGTCCCTAGAATAAATGTTTTTTTTAAGCACAATATAGCACAAGGACAATTCACTCACTGTCCTTACAGGTCCCTGGAAACAAGGACTTGCAGAGTGAAAGAAAAAAAACACTCTCCCTACCTACAGTTTTCTGTCCCTAGAAAAAATGTTTTTTTTAATCACAATATAGCACAAGGACAATTCACTCACTGTCCTTACAGGTCCCTGGAAACAAGGACTTGCAGAGTGAAATAAACTGACACTCTCCCTACCTACAGTTTTCTGTCCCTAGAATAAATGTTTTTTTTAAGCACAATATAGCACAAGGAGAATTCACTCACTGTCCTTCCAGGTCCCTGGAAACAAGGACTTGCAGAGTGAAATAAACTGACACTCTCCCTACCTACAGTTTTCTGTCCCTAGAATAAATGTTTTTTTTAAGCACAATATAGCACAAGGACAATTCACTCACTGTCCTTACAGGTCCCTGGAAACAAGGACTTGCAGAGTGAAAGAAAAAAAACACTCTCCCTACCTACAGTTTTCTGTCCCTAGAAAAAATGTTTTTTTTAATCACAATATAGCACAAGGACAATTCACTCACTGTCCTTACAGGTCCCTGGAAACAAGGACTTGCAGAGTGAAATAAACTGACACTCTCCCTACCTACAGTTTTCTGTCCCTAGAATAAATGTTTTTTTTAAGCACAATATAGCACAAGGAGAATTCACTCACTGTCCTTCCAGGTCCCTGGAAACAAGGACTTGCAGAGTGAAATAAACTGACACTCTCCCTACCTACAGTTTTCTGTCCCTAGAATAAATGTTTTTTTTAAGCACAATATAGCACAAGGACAATTCACTCACTGTCCTTACAGGTCCCTGGAAACAAGGACTTGCAGAGTGAAAGAAAAAAAACACTCTCCCTACCTACAGTTTTCTGTCCCTAGAAAAAATGTTTTTTTTAATCACAATATAGCACAAGGACAATTCACTCACTGTCCTTACAGGTCCCTGGAAACAAGGACTTGCAGAGTGAAATAAACTGACACTCTCCCTACCTACAGTTTTCTGTCCCTAGAATAAATGTTTTTTTTAAGCACAATATAGCACAAGGAGAATTCACTCACTGTCCTTCCAGGTCCCTGGAAACAAGGACTTGCAGAGTGAAAGAAAAAAAACACTCTCCCTACCTACAGTTTTCTGTCCCTAGAAAAAATGTTTTTTTTAATCACAATATAGCACAAGGACAATTCACTCACTGTCCTTCCAGGTCCCTGGAAACAAGGACTTGCAGAGTGAAATAAACTGACACTCTCCCTACCTACAGTTTTCTGTCCCTAGAATAAATGTTTTTTTTAAGCACAATATAGCACAAGGACAATTCACTCACTGTCCTTCCAGGTCCCTGGAAACAAGGACTTGCAGAGTGAAAGAAAAAAAACACTCTCCCTACCTACAGTTTTCTGTCCCTAGAAAAAATGTTTTTTTTAATCACAATATAGCACAAGGACAATTCACTCACTGTCCTTCCAGGTCCCTGGAAACAAGGACTTGCAGAGTGAAATAAACTGACACTCTCCCTACCTACAGTTTTCTGTCCCTAGAATAAATGTTTTTTTTAAGCACACTATAGCACAAGGACAATTCACTCACTGTCCTTACAGGTCCCTGGAAACAAGGACTTGCAGAGTGAAAGAAAAAAAACACTCTCCCTACCTACAGTTTTCTGTCCCTAGAAAAAATGTTTTTTTTAATCACAATATAGCACAAGGACAATTCACTCACTGTCCTTACAGGTCCCTGGAAACAAGGACTTGCAGAGTGAAAGAAAAAAACACTCTCCCTACCTACAGTTTTCTGTCCCTAGAAAAAATGTTTTTTTTAATCACAATATAGCACAAGGACAATTCACTCACTGTCCTTACAGGTCCCTGGAAACAAGGACTTGCAGAGTGAAATAAACTGACACTCTCCCTACCTACAGTTTTCTGTCCCTAGAATAAATGTTTTTTTTAAGCACAATATAGCACAAGGACAATTCACTCACTGTCCTTACAGGTCCCTGGAAACAAGGACTTGCAGAGTGAAAGAAACTGACACTCTCCCTACCTACAGTTTTCTGTCCCTAGAATAAATGTTTTTTTAAGCACAATATAGCACAAGGACAATTCACTCACTGTCCTTCCAGGTCCCTGGAAACAAGGACTTGCAGAGTGAAAGAAACTGACACTGTCCCTACCTACAGTTTTCTGTCCCTAGAATAAATGTTTTTTTTAAGCACACTATAGCACAAGCACAAAACACACTGACACTCTCCCTACCTATCCTTCTCTTTCCCTAAACTAAAGGAATCCAGGTTAAGCAAGAAAGAAATAACAGTCACTGTCCCTGCCTATGCTGCTCTATCCCTGCTCCGGAACACACTACACTAGGCCGCCGTGCTGGCGGCCTTTTATAGTGTGGGGCGTGTACTAAACACCCTCAGCAATAATTGGCCACAGGCATCCTGCCTGTGGCCAATCATTGCTCTCCTCGCTGCCGGCGCTGTGATTGGCCAAGCATGCGGGGTCACAGTGCATGCTTGGCCAATCACAGCGCCTGGATGACACTGCGATGGCGTAGTGCATTGTGGGCCGTTCGCGTCACTCGAATTTGGCGCGAACGGCCCAAATCGTTCGATCTTCGTCGAACGATCGAACAGCCGATGTTCGAGTCGAACGTATGTTCGACTCGAACACGAAGCTCATCCCTAACCAGGAGGTCACTATTTGGTCCTGGAGTTTGAACTTCCCCAGGGATCAGAAGGTAGAGAAGACCCTTGAGTTCAGAGAAGCCATTGTGGATTGTCATGTAGGTCCATCAAGCAATGTCTGTTCTGCAGAAGTTGATTGATGTGAAACTCGTGCTACATGGGTCTATGATACTTGCAAACCTCAAATGAGATAAAGCCCAGCTCCAGAATTATTTAATATTTTCAAATATATAAAAAGACAAGTCGTCCTGTAACTCTCCACAACTTATCATAAAGTAAAGTATGAGCTTTGGGTGGCCTGATATTTTAATAGTATAGATAACACTGAGACATTGCAAAGCTAGTTTTCATGGAACAAAAGTGTTTGCTCCCACAGAACTGTCTGCAGCTGGTGTGATATGACTGTTGGATATTTTAATATGGCCTTCATAGCCATAAATAGAATTCCGCTCAGTTCGCCGGTACACCTGTTTATGTGTTTTGTGAGCATTACAATGTAATCATCTACCAACAGCCAGTTTATGTATTCCAGCTCTGCCATCATTCCCCTTGTACCGTCTGAGCTAGAAACACCAGACGCCGCAGTCATAGCCGTATCTCCCAGGAGCTCTGCTATCCAAATTAAAATAGACACAAGGAATAATGAAATTATTTACATCAGAATAGTCTTGCTTACTTTTTTTTCTGTCATTCTCTGCCAGTTAAATGCCAGAGTAACGGACTTCTCTACAAAGCTTCATAACAAGTTTAACTCCTTGGTTTTAGCTGCATGCCAATGTTTACTGTAGCGCTACCCCCGCAAGAGCCGCCGTAATACAACCGGATCTCCCCTAGAATGGGTAGAATGGGTGTAGAGGCAGCCAGGCACACTGCAACGTTACATTTTTTCTGGCTCAATCATCAGTCTAGGGTTTTTTTTATTTTGTTTTTTTCAAGAACTTGGATAGGAAAGGGGAGGTATGGGATACTCCAAATTTCCTATTTGCTTGTATGAGGACACTTCACTTTACCTAGTCTCTGCGAGAAGTTTGTAAGCAGGCTCAAGTACTGGAAGTGTTACTAAGTCTTTTCTTTGGAAGCTAGCCCAGGCAGAAATTCTGTAGGCTTGTCCATCCAGAGGAATACAGCACACTGTTTCTAAAAAACTCTGGCCTCAGGTCAGTACTCACAATGTCCTTCCAGTATCCACTGGACACTTCTCAGTGATCCCTCCAGACCAGGTCCCCAGGTGTGCAATCCCTTGATTATCTCCAGAAGGTATCTGCTCTCTGTACATTGCTACATGTTCCCATAGATGGGAAACTCAGATTTTGCAAATATATGCAACTAAAACCTCTGTGTGGTGAGTGGTTGAGACAGATTAGTGCACCTTTCCATTTTTGCTAGTGTAGTACCCTCTAGTGCTAGAAGTGTAGATAGGTTTCTGTATGTGTAAGTGTGGGAAAATTTGTGCAGGCTTGGCTGGCAGCAAAGCCTGTCTGTGTTTTTCCTGGGTTGGGCAAAGACCCAGGGAGAGTTGGATGACTCACAGGCAGCATCCCTGAGACCTCTCTCCTATTTCTAGAATGTACTGGAACCTTCTAGAAAGATGGGAGGGTGAAGTAAGCTGAAGCTGCCTGGAGTATTCTGAGGGCCCTGGCCAATCCCCAACTTGGGTCAGCCCAGCTGGGGAGGAGAGTTCAGGTGGAAGCTGGAGATGGAGTGTTAGGCTGTCATGGCCTTGGAGATAGCTCCCCAGTCTAGGCGGGTGACCTTGGGCCTTGGCTCGGGTGCGGACAAGACCTTCTCAAAACCCATGGAGGTGTCCTGGCCAGGAGGCACTGGGAGCTAGGAGAAGAGAGTGGGTGAACATTGCCAGGCAAGTCCTCAGGAGGAACAGGAACAGCCAAGAGGGCTGGTGAGAGGCATGCCTGAGAGGACTGGGATGGAGCAGTCTGGGATGGGTGCAGAGCCAGTCAGGAGGACTGTGGTGGCACGGGCAGTGGAAAGGGGCAGCTTCAGTCAGGAGGGCTGGCAGTGCCTAAAAAGGTGGTACTGGGAGCAGTAGCCACATGTAGGACAGCTAACACTAAGGACTACCATTTATTTTACTGCACCATAGGGGCCCGTGGCCCCTGCCTGCAAAGGACATTTGCATTGGGTCTGACAGAGCCACTGTCAGATCCCCACATCAGTGCTAGTTGGTCCTGGGAGTGATAGTCTGCAAGAAAGTGTATGTGTTGGAGGTTAAGGAGAAGAGATTGTATATACTGGGGTGTATATAGGTATATAGTTAAGTTCCTACCAAGTTTCTTCAATCTAGTGGCCATCCCATATGCATACCTCCCAACCTGCACGGATTCTGCGGGATGATCCCGCACAGCCACTTACCTCCCGCATTCCCGCAATAGAGGCAGTATTCCCGCACAGAAGAGGAGCCAGCCAGTGAGTGGAGGCAGCACAGGAGCAGAACCTCCCTTGCTAAACAGGGTAATGTGTGCATTTGTTCTGTTTGTCCATCCCGCGACAGCCCCCGCCCCCGTCTAACCTAAATCAAATGTGGTGAACAAGTTCTTTAGCCGTCCCGCGGGGCAGCACCCCCCCACTCAACAACTCCCCCCCCCCGCTCAACAATTTTAATGCCCATCCAAGTTCTATTCCCCTAATAAAATAAAAAAAACAAAGTTGCAAAGACTGCCTCTTGACTCTGTGTGACTGGAAATTCATGTGTCTGGCTGTGCAGGGTGGGTGACCATATTCACTATCAGCCCCTATGGGGGTAGCGCTACACTTGTTTCAAACTGATCAGTTGCCATCTTTGCTTTTTGTACATGGTGCGGAAACACACTGGAAGTCTTCAACTTATCTTTATCTACTGCAGTTTTTCTTTTTCTTAAATGTCCCCTCCCCACTCCCTACTTCTGATTGGACGGTAGAGAAATTACATTTTCCTTTATTTTATGGCTCACTTTAACATACGGATGCATCCCAAGCCTGGTATAGGAATGGTTTTACCTTGAATGACCTAATACTACAGGAATGTCATTACTACGAACTGACCAAATAACCCTTCAGGAATGTATGCTATCTTCCTTGAAAGATAATACTCTTTTCCAAGGCTTAGCCCTCGTACACACGGCCGAGAATCTCGTCAGGAAAAAACCCGTCGTTTTTCCTGACGAGATTCTTGAACAAGAAACTTGTCCCGGCCGAGTGTACATGTACGATTCAAAAGAACCGCCATTCTTTTGAATGGCACAAACGCGGTGACGTCATCGACTACGACGATCGTGCGCTCGTCACATTCGATGCCGTCGCCGCCATCTTGCTACACCCTACCTATGCCTAGGAAGCTACCGCGCATGCGTCGAAGTCATTTCGAGCATGCGCGGGTTTCCACGGCGACAGGTAAGCGTACACACTCTCCGGTTTCTCGTCGGGAAACAGGCTGACGAGAATCCCGACGAGAAAATAGAGAGCAGGTTCTCTATTTTTCTCATCGAGATTCTGGCCAGTTTTCTTGACGAGAAACCTGAAAGCCTCGTACACACGGCCGGTTTTCTCGGCAAGAAAGCTCTCCCAACAGTTTTCTTGTCGTTTCTTGACGAGAAAACCGGCCGTGTGTACGAGGCTTCACAAATGGTCAATACTACCAATTACTCCCGTATAGACCACAGCCATAACAAGTTAGTCTCTCACCAGGCTGCTAGAAGCAAGCGCGTGTTTTGATAATCTGCCAAACCGTAAAACGGGCGGGACTCCTTGGCGAAAGGCATCTATAGCTATGTTTCTTGTTATATTTTTTCAATATTATTACATTTGTTATCTTTATCTGTCATTACTTAAAGTGGTTGTAAAGTCAGAAGGTTTTTTATCTTAATGCATTCTATGCATTAAGATAAAAAATCTTCTGTGCGCAGCAGCCCCCCTAATACTTACCTGAGCCCCATCACTCTCCAGCTATGTCCACGAGTGCCTCGGCTGTCCGGGACTCTCCTCCAGATTGGCTGAAACACAGCAGTGGCGCCATTGGCTCCCGCTGCTGTCAATCAAAGTCAATTAGCCAATTAGGAGAGAGAGGGGGCAGGCCCGAACTGGGGCTCCGTGTCTGAATGGACACAGGGAGCGGTGACTCGGCTCGGGTGCCCCCATAGCAAGCTGCTTCCTGTGGGGCCCCTTGACAGGAGGGAGGGACCAAGAGAGACATAGAGGGACCTAAGAAGAGGAGGATACGGGCTGCCCTGTGGCAAACCACAGCACAGAGCAGGTAAGTATAACATGTTTGTTAGTTTTAGCAGAAAAAAACAAGACTTTACAATCACTTTAATTAAATATTATATACTGTTTGATTTTACCTGCAAGTATTTGTGTGATCTCTCTTTGCGCATCTTAAAAATAACCCCAAAAACATAAAAAACACGTAACCGTCAAATGTAGAAGACACCGCTCTCCCAACCAGCCACCATAACATGAGAATCAAGATCGGCTGCAGCCTGCTAGTCCCCACCAAAACGCCACGCCTCCTGATATGCTTTGCCCTACCCACCAGGAGCTTAAACTGTAGGGTTTAAGCCCTTGGTGGGCAGGGCGATATGCATTAAGGGAGTGGCCTTTTGGCAGGGACTTGAAGGCTAAAGCTGATCTTCATTCTTATGTTATAGTGGCTGGTCGGGAGAGCGGCGTCTTCCTCATTTGATGTATGCATCACTCTGGATGGGCATTTGAGTAGCCTGCACCACTCTTCCTGTGGATCTTGGGAATGTAACTCCTGTCTATATGGACAGTTACTATATGGGTTGGTCTAATGGTTTACATATTCTGCATAGGATAAACACATGAAGATAGGGACTGCCAGGTGCTGCCCACTGACTTTGGAGCTTCATTGAAAGCTCCGGCTAGCTCTCGCCCAGATCTTCCGCAGAAACACCGGTGAATACATATATAATATACTTGTTACACCTTTGTCTTATCCATAGCAACATCTTCTTCTATATGAGTGCTCACCATAGGCCCCAATAAGCTATATAGGACTGTATATTATGCGACTGTATGTCAAAAAAATGGTTGATCAAGGGTGGGACTTTGTGTGTGCCTCAGTGGAGTGAATAAATATAGACGTATCACGATATATAGAAAAATAAACAATTTTTATTATCCTGCCGAAGGCAGCAATGTAAAAAAACCTTATATTCTTACAAAAGTATATATAAGAAAATATAAAATCACATTACAGTTCAAATAATGGGTAACTGGATGTGCGATTCCCATTTACAGAGAGAAGTGAAGGCCTACGCGTTTCGCGGATTTCCGCTTCTTCAGGGCCATTTAGCGTAGCACAAAGAGTTAATACAAGGGTTCTAGGAGCAAACAAAACATTGATAAAATATACATGCATGTTATATCCTATATATTTAAGGGGGAAGAAAAACCTAACATATATAAATCATATATGTATATATGGTCCCGCTGCGCATGCATAGGACCATACATATGATCAGAAATGTTTTCCTCTGTAAATATTCAAATGATATTGATATTTAGAAAATAAATGCTAATGTAGTATGTGGATGTGCCATGGGATAACATACTTGATATGCCTCAATGTGCACACCCACAGTCTTTCTTATTCCAATCGGATCTAATATCTGTATAATGTTGATTTATATATGTTAGGTTTTTCTTCCCCCTTAAATATATAGAATATAACATGCATGTATATTTTATCAATGTTTTGTTTGCTCCTAGAACCCTTGTATTAACTCTTTGTGCTACGCTAAATGGCCCTGATGAAGCGGAAATCCGCGAAACGCGTAGGCCTTCACTTCTCTCTGTGAATGGGAATCGCACATCCAGTTACCCATTATTTGAACTGTAATGTGATTTTAAATTTTCTTACATATACTTTTGTAAGAATATAAGTTTTTTTTACATTACTGCCTTCGGCAGGATAATAAAAATTGTTTATTTTTCTATATATCGTGATACGTCTATATTTATTCACTCCACTGAGGCACACACAAAGTCCCACCCTTGATCAACCATTTTTTTGACATACAGTCGCATATTCTTCTGGTATGGTGCCTCAGTAGGAGCCTCAAGACATTCCGCATACACCCCAACCCCTACACAGGACTGTATATTAAATATTATCAGTTTTATTCACCTTTCCCCCTGTTTGTTTATCATAATCCATATCGGCCCCTGGACTCCATATAACGCTGACAGTGTGTCCCTCTTGTTGCCAGTTCAAATTCAACCACTGGAATTCAGTTTGCTGCTACCTACTTGGTAAATACGTCTGGGAACTTATAACCTTAAACCCAGATTGATACTGGGCTGGTGTTCATCTGCACCTCCGTCCTGACAGCTGTCTCATCTACTCTCTTCACGGAATCACACTATTTGGTATGTAATGTCTGCATTAGCCCGCTGATGTACTCAATCTTGAAGGCTAGTATGTATATGCCATGTCTTGTCTGCATTTTTCTCTGATATGTCTTTTTATTATGTAGCGCACCCACCTCTCCCCCTTACCTGCCTTTAATTTCTGGCTCCTCGCAGGGAGGGGAGAGGCACACCGCACCACAAGCCCGTACCCTCCTTTGCGAGGAGGTTGAGCGGTGTTAGTTTTTCGGGCCTGCCTGCGGCTGGTGTTATAATCCTCCTGAGGATGATTCTCACCTCTACCTTGAATAGATGCAAGTCTTTATTTCTCCCCAGTAATGTAACTGTCCACACCAACTGAAAGTCCAACTTCTATATTTATTTCTCATGGATAATAAATAGTCCCTTTAACAGCAGACAGGTTGGAACAAGACACAGGACAGCTTAGGTGGGAGGAGGTCCAGGCACAAACTTAAATGATTTCCTCAAACTGTTCAGATTTCACGAACAGTTTTGATGCACAATCTCTGCCACGGACCGTGAGGTTGGTCTCTGCCACAGAACTGATGAATAGGGCCTTGCCCTACGAAGTCACTGCCACTGACTTGAAGCGAGTAGGGTCACTGCCACTGACCTGAAACGAGTAGGGTCACTGCCACCTGATGAACTACCTTCCTGAAGTATTTGGCCCATGTCAAGGAGAAAACATCCCTCCGGAGAGTTACCAGAGGCCCTCACCTTCACCACGACTCTGCGCTGGGTCTTCGGAAAGGGTTACCTCCCTGGCCTCCTCATCTCAGATACGGGTCCCCTCGCGAGGCGGCACCCTGGGAGCTCTCGATCCCTAGCGGACCCCAGCCGAAGGTTGCTGGGCCCCTGGGCCTTCAAAATAGTACCTCACCCAGACTGAAGGTGTCTGGGATGGAACAGGAACCAGGCCTCCGGGCCTAGGGCACCCGGAGATGACACACGCACCCGCCCAGGCTGAAGGTGCCTGGGCGTCGACGGATGAACCCCCCAATGGAAGATGGCCGCCCCTTTTTATACCCTTTCCCGACAGGCACAGCATGTTCCCCGCCCCGCCATACTACTGCCGAGAGGGGACAAAAAAGGCACAGCCTTGTATCAGTGGTTCAACCCTGGCCCACGGCAACAGCGCCACCTGTAGGCCACAGGGAACTACACACCAACACTATCTCCCATGAATAGAAATGGTCCATTAACCCTAACAATCAGTGTGTCTGAGCCTAATTACCACTCAGACACTTCCCCTAAATTTAACACCCCGCTACAATTATATCATTTTAGAGTAAAAACAATTTATGACCATACTTATCCCTATCCTATACCCCTGACGAAGGTGTGAAACTGGAAACGCGTCGGGTATTGGGGAATAACTTTGTCATTTTGCATGAATTGTTATATTTTGTTTTATGTTGTTTTTGTTAGATTTTTTTGTTATATGTACACCTTGTTAGACGTTTGACGTTTTTTAACATGGATCACTCTGTTTGATCTCTTTTATGTAACAATAAAATCATTTTTTGATACATACCAGTGTCTGTGGCCTCCAAAGTCCCATCACAGGTTTTTTTTTCCTTTTGTTCCATATAACCCAGGGATGTGGCTACTACACTGGTTCAGCCTGACATGGTGAAACTCTCCTTCTTCTCTCCTGGTTTTGAGCGACGTTCGAAGTCTAGCTCAAGTTATCACGTAATTGTCATGAAATAGACAGTGAAATCACAACTGATTTGCTGCTTCTTCCTCCTCCAGTCTGAACTCTGCTTTACTGCAAGAGGCTGCTACCAAGTCACTCACGCTTACAAAAAAAAAAAAAATACAAATACATATACAAAGCTGTATAATTTTTATATTTACTTGGCGTTCAGGTTTAAAGAGGTTCCAGGTGACTGCTTAAAAGGTTCAATTCAATGAAAAATGACAGTAACCCAACGCAAAGCAGGTTATGACGTGAGCCTTTCCATAGTCCACTTACAATAATTCACGGCTGTAAGATAACCACAAATGGTGCTTTAGATGAATCAGTAATTGCACCTCTGATGTCTCCGGATATTTATCTGAAGTGTCACGGAATATGGATACTGCATTAACTTCCCATTTGCGCAGATGGAATATATTTTCTGTTTGACTCCTTGATGGATGAGTTTGTCTTGCTTTCACGCAGAATTTATCTGCCTTAAAATATGCTCGCTGCACATTTTTAGCAATTTCTCTGCCAGTTTCTGGAAAAGCAACAAAATCTGTTTGTGTTCAAATTTTTACCCCCATGTGCAAAAAGTGGAAGACGGACAGAAAAATCAATGCAGCCAATCGAATGTAGCGGTGTCTACCACAGTTATTTCCATCTTCCACATGGATCCCACAGGTGTGGCACGTACATACTTACATTGGTCCAAGCTGAAGTCACAAATTTGTTGTAGTAAATGAGCATACAAGTTGCGGCACCATACAGAAGGAAAGAATATAGAAAAATATAAAGTTTATTATACAAATATTAAAAACACATAGGAACACCATGTCTAATGACAAAGGGTTAGTATAAATAATCTGCATCAATAAATGGTATAGGGATATACCACAATTCAGCTTGACGCATTTTGTATGATAATACATCTTCATTAGGAGAATATAGGTGGATACAATCTATGTGGAAAAACTCCTTCACTTTAAAACAAATGCTGTGTATGGTTGCTCAAGAATAAAGGATATTGACCATCATTACCCCAACAGGGAGAATGTAGGAGAGTAACAGAAGTCCAGAAAGCATCCAATTTACACAAAAGGCACATCACAGGAGGGCCACCAAACCCAGAGAAAAGGAAGATCTTAGATCCCATCTTCCACCAAGAACACCTAATCAATCACATCCCATTCCAGAGGGGAGTCCTATTTTTAAATAAGGGCCCCAGGATAGAGTTTCAATAGGTGATAGTTCTCACTAATCATTGACCACAGACATAAGGTCCCCTAGCAAGAGGGAGTAAATTGAATGCTCTCTGGTCTTCTGTTGCTCTCCTACATTCCTCCTGTTGGGGAAATTATGGTCTATATTATTTATCCTTGAGCAACAATACATACCATTTGGTTTTAAGTGAAAATGTTTTATTGCATAGATTTTATCCACATACGCTCCTGATGAAGATATATTGTTACTTAAAACGCGTTGAGATGTATAGTGGCATGAGTCCCAATACCATGTATTGTTGTGGATTATTCATGCTAACCTTTTGTCATTAAGGTTAGCAATAAAATATTCCACATCAATACATGGTATAGGAACCCATGCCACAATTCAGCTCAAAGCGTTTCTAATGATAACTTATCTTCATCAGGAGCGTATGTGGATAAAATCTACGTGGTAAAACTCCTTCATTTAACAACAAACCATGTATATTAAAGGATACTCCAACCTGACTTTCAACAAGTTAATAGTACCTTTCTATCATTAAGGATGTAGTATTATATTACTCCTATACTAACCTGTTCCGACACTTTCAGACACCCACACAGAGCCCTGCGGGGAGCGATGTAGACTGAAGTCAACTCATGTACACAGAATAATCACTCGACCTTTATTTCCTGGTTCAGTATCTTAAATCCAATATATTATCAAGATATAGATTAGATTGTAATCTCCTTGAGGGTAGGGACTGATGTGAATGTACAATGTATATGTAAAGTGATGTGTAGATTGACAGCACTATATAAGTACCTGAAATAAATAAATAAAGATATGATCAAGCGATATTTACAACATTACACAAATAGAAACCAAAAGAAAAATGCCCACCCACTGCTTGTCATCATTAAAGACAAACCCACTTTCATAGAGTTGTTAATACATATGTGTTTGTCACCCTTAATAACACCTGTTAGTAATTAATACACATATTCTTAACCACTTCAGCCCCGGAAGAATTTACCCCCTTCCTGACCAGAGCACTTTTTGCGATTCGTTACTGTGTCGCTTTAACTGACAATTGTGCGGTCGTGCAACGTGGCACCCAAACAAAATTGACGTCCTTTTTTTCCTACAAATAGAGCTTTCTTTTGGTGGTATTTTATCACCTCTGCGGTTTTTATTTTTTGCGCTATAAACCAAAAAAGACCGACAATTTTGAAAAAAAAGCATATTTTTAACTTTTTGCTATAATAAATATCCCCAAAAAATATATTAAAAAAATGTTTTTTCCTCAGTTTAGGCCGATACGTATTCTTCTACATATTTTTGGTAATAAAAAAATCACAATAAGCTTATATTGATTGGTTTGCGCAAAAGTTATAACGTCTACAAAATAGGGGATAGTTTTATGGCATTTTTATTATAAAATTTTTTTTTATTAGTAATGGCGGCAATCAGTGATTTTTATCGTGACTGCGACATTATGGCGGACGCATCGGACACTTTTGACACTATTTTGGGACCATTGTCATTTATACATGTAGCGGGTACTTGAATTTAGGGAAGCATCTGGGCGCTAGTGTAACCCAGGTGCCTTGATTGTTAGGAAATTCAATGCTCCCTTTGTGAGTCTTGGAGGACTCTGGTGGTGTGAAGTTCTCGCCGGCCTAAAAGTGGCGTTGTTGCCTTGGACCGGGGCTGGGCTTGCACCGCAAGACTGTGCCTTTTTGTCCTCCCCTGGAGCTTGTACAGCAGGGCGGGGAACCCGCTGTGGCGCGAAGGGAGAGGTCATAAAAGGGGCGGACGCCCTGACCTTGGGTTCAGAGTTGGAGGACGCGGCCGCACCCAGGCACCTTCAGCTTGGGTGCTGGCGTTCCGGTGCTCCAGGCCTAGGTGCCCTTGGCCTAGCTGGAGCGGAGATGGAGTCCATCTCAGGCACCTTTAGTCTGGGGTGAGGTACTATGGCGGATGCCTGGGGCTCAGTACCTTCGACTGAGTTCCGCGAGGGTGGAGGAATCCGAGGGGGCCCTAACTCCTTGGGTGCCCGTGTCTGAGTTTGTGAGGACTGGTGCGCAGTAACTTCTCCGAAGAGTCGGGCGCAGCATCGCTGGTGATGGAGAGGCCTCCACTTCTCCCTTGGACGGATTTCTTCCTCTGACAGGGGCAAAGTGAGCGAAGGTAATTCACGTTCTATATCACCTAGTCAGTGGCAGTGACTATTCACCACTGGTGACAGCACAGTGGGCAGCAGCAGAAGGGAAAGGATTGTGCCTCGATCTGTCCCCATTTTCCAAAGAAAAGAGATTGTTTTATTGCTTGGCAAGAAGAATAAAACTGAGTTGGACCTATTCACTGTGTGAAACTCGGGTTACTAAAGCAAAGGAGTCAGGGACGAAGGACTGGACTTGACTCTAGGACACCTACACAAAAGACCCAATTTGCTGGCTTTCACCTCTTAGCTACGGAGGACATGGGCCGTGGTGTGTCTTATCTCTCTCTCCCAGGTACCCCTAGACAACAGCCATATAACCGATTAAGATAGAGAGAGGGGTGAATCCGCTACATACAGAAATCAGTGCTATAAAAATGCACTAATTACTGTATAAATGACACTGGCAAGGAAGGAGTCATAGGTGTGCGTAGCCTATTGCATTAGGGTGTGCACCCCAAAGCTCAAACATGTATGCATGTTGTGACAGCAGGAAGGTAAAGTCACCTGGTTGCATCCAGGGGGGTAGATATATTTCGCCCAGATTCAGGCTTTACGCCGACTTATACAACTAGGTGGAGAGTTGTATAAGCCCAGCTAAGGCTAGTGGGCTCATGGATGACTCATACCTCTAGGGAGAGTGTGGGGCGTCGTGCAGACAGGGAGTTGATGAGACCAGCTGAAGCTTGTCAGCTCATTTAGGCCTCTATAAGAACTCCCAGCTTCATTAGATGTTAGCTCATGCCTGGACCCAGACCTGTGTGGACTGTCTAGGGAGAGTGAACCCCTGTGCGGTGAGACAAAGCCTGTGTGGCTATTTGCTTGGACATTTAAAACCAGGGACTTAGGGACTAGGACAGCACTAGGCTGATCCCAGTTGTTAGTTAGGAAACCTGTATGTTTAGTCAGAGGTCAAGTTGACCAGGATTTATTTTGTTTATGTTTCTTTTGGCTTTGCTGTGTTTTGTCACTGTAAATAGAAAATAAACCGCACCTTTTTTTTGATTTTGAAAACCACAACCTCCGTTTGCTGGGCCTGTTTTTGTGTGGGGAGCCCATCCCGGGGGTCACACACACCCGCTGCCGAGCTAACCCCCTCACAGTTGGTGGAGAACCAGTGGCAGTTTTTTTTAAGCCAGCATGGAGGAGATACTGAAGCAGCTGGCTCTAGCAAATGCCAATCAACAGCAGACAAATGCAGGTTTGCAAAAGAGCCTTGCAGCTCATCAACAGAGCCTTGCAGCTCAACAACAGAACTTCGCAGCCCAGCAGCAAGCTCATCAACAGAGCCTTGCAGCCCAGCAGCAAGCTCACCAACAGAGTCTGGAAGCTCAGCAACAAGCCCAGCAGCAATCTGAGGCCCGCTTCATAGACCTGTTACAGAAGCAAGAGCAGAGACTACAACAAATGGAAGCAGTAATGCAGCAACGTCCGCAGACCAGTGAGGAAAGCCGTCCCACTAATACCGCGTCCTTTGGGGTGAGTCGTTTATTGACAAAAATGACTGGAGAGGATGATCCAGAGGTATTTTTGACCACATTTGAAAGGACTGCTGAAAGAGAAAAGTGGCCTGAGGAGCAGTGGGCTGGACTGGTGGCTCCTCTGTTAACTGGTGAATCGCAGAAGGCTTACTATGACCTAGAGCCTAACCAAGCAAAAGACTATGTGATGCTAAAAGCTGAAATATTGGCAAGGCTGGGTGTCACCCAGGCTGTCCGGGCTCAGCGTGTGCATAACTGGACTTTCCAGCTTGGAAAACCCCCCAGGTCTCAAATGTATGATCTCATTCACCTGAGCAGAAAGTGGCTACAGCCAGAGACTTTGTCCGCACCAAAGATTGTGGAACGTGTTGTAATGGATCGGTTTTTGAGAGCTCTTCCTACTGCCATCCAAAAGTGGGTAAGCCATGGAGACCCAGAGACGGCCGATGGTCTTGTGGATCGTGTGGAGAAATACTTGGCTACAGAGAACCTGACGGCCTCTTCCAGAGACACTCGGACTTTCCACCCTAAGACCAGACCATCCCCAGGGGCGGATAAGAGGATTCCAAGGGGTGAGGGTGGAGAGAGTGAGAGGTTGGGAGCTCTACCCCAAGTTTGGCGAGAACAGCCTGGGAAATCAGCGGCTCAAGAGGCGGCAAGAAGGATCGTTTGCTACCGCTGCCGGCAAGCGGGACATATTGCAGCCAATTGCCCGGTTGTGGAGGAACCCATGCAGTGTGACTTTCTGACGGGCAGACGTCAGTCGCTGTGTGCGACAGTCGCATGCACTGCCATTCGAGGAACTGAGAAACATTTATGCAAAATGTGTGTTAATGGTAGAAATGTTGTGGTATTGCTGGATTCAGGTAGCCTTGTGACCCTGATAAAGGCTGAGTTAGTTAAAACAGAGGTCTCTGGGAATAGCAAGGTAGCTGTTATTTGTGTGCATGGGGACACCCGAGAGTATCCAGTGACTACAGTGTGTTTCGAGACCCCCAAAGGTACCCTCTCTCATCCAGTGGGCTTAGTATCTCAGTTACCGTATGACGCCATTGTGGGAAGGGATTTTCCGAAGTTCTGGGAACTGTGGGATGATCCTGAGCCCCCCACTGGTGCCCCTATGTACCAGGAATGTGATAGCCAGAACTCCCCTGAGAGTGGTGAGGACTCTCCGGAATTTCCCTTATCAGTATTGGCAGGGGAGACTCAAGAAACTGGAGAGGAGCCCACCTCCTCAGACGAAAACCTACCGTCTGTGGAGTTTTCTGATCTTGAGGTTCACAGGGAAAACTTTGCCACAGAACAGTTGAAAGACCCCGCCCTAATAAAGGCACGGGAAAACGTAGTGAAAATAGATGGCGAGTTAGTGAACCCAGATAATACCTGCACTTACCCATACTTCAGCGTAGAGAAGGACCTACTGTATCGGGTGGCAAAAAGGGCAGAAGAAACCGTTGAGCAGCTTGTGGTGCCCAAACCTTACAGGAAGTTGGTGTTGGAGTTGGCCCATGGGCACATTCTTGGAGGTCATCTGGGGACAGAGAAAACCCGAGAGAGGGTATTACAGAGATTCTATTGGCCGGGGGTGATGAAGGACATAGAAAATTATTGTTCCTCCTGCCCTGTGTGTCAGAGGTCGGCCCCGATGCCACATTTCCGTAGCCCGCTGGTCCCTCTACCCATCATTGAGGTCCCGTTTGAGAGGATCGCCATGGATTTGGTAGGTCCTATAATCAAGTCCGCTAGGGGGCACCAGTACATATTAGTTATAATGGACTATGCCACCCGTTATCCAGAAGCGATCCCTCTCTGAAATACCTCGGCCAAAACCATAGCCAAAGAGCTATCTCTTGTGTTTAGCCGGGTGGGTATTTGTAAAGAACTGCTTACGGACCAAGGTACACCCTTTATGTCCCGGGTTATGAAGGAGCTGTGTAAATTGTTCAAAGTGACGCAATTACGTACATCTGTGTATCACCCCCAAACCGATGGGCTGGTTGAAAGATTCAACAAAACCCTAAAACAAATGTTGAAGAAAGTGGTGGATAGAGATGGAAAGGATTGGGACTGTCTACTTCCTTATCTGATGTTTGCTATTAGGGAGGTGCCCCAATCCTCTACGGGATTCTCCCCCTTTGAGTTACTGTATGGGAGACACCCAAGAGGGCTGTTGGATATTGCCAAGGAAACTTGGGAAAGTGAGAGTTCTCCCCACAGGAGTGTGATTGAGCATGTCGCCCTGATGCAAGACCGAATTGCACAGGTAATGCCCATCGTGAAGGAACATTTGGCCCAAGCGCAGTTAGCACAGCAGAGAGTGTACAACCGTGGAGCCAAGACCCGTACCTTTTCCCCGGGGGATAGGATACTGGTACTTGTCCCTACGGTTGAAAGTAAATTCCTTGCCAAATGGCAAGGCCCCTACGAGATAATGGAAAAAGTGAGCGAAGTGAATTACAAGGTCAGACAACCAGGAAGGCGAAAGCCCGAACAGATCTATCACGTTAATCTGTTGAAAGCCTGGAGGGATAGAGAGTCCCTAGTCGCAGACACTTGGTCACCAGCTCAAACTGGTTGCGTGATTCCTGAGGTTGGAATAGCAGCCACCTTGTCACAACCCCAACAACAGGAGGTTAAGGAGTTTGTGCTTCGTAACAAGGAGGTATTCTCTGAGCTGCCGGGACAAACATCTGGGGTAGAGCATGATATTATTACCCCGCCCGGTGAAAGGGTGAAGTTAAAACCCTATCGGATCCCAGAGGCCCGACGGGAGGCAATACGGGAGGAAGTACAGAAAATGCTGAACTTAGGGGTGATAGAGGAGTCCCAAAGTGATTGGTCTAGTCCCATTGTGTTGGTGCCTAAACCGGATGGGAGCTGGCGATTTTGTAACGATTTTCGTCAGTTGAACAAAGTTACAAAATTTGACACCTACCCCATGCCACGTATAGATGAGTTGATCGACCGGCTGGGAACAGCCCGATACATGACGACTCTTGACCTCACAAAAGGGTATTGGCAAATCCCCCTGGCCAAATTGGCCAAAGAGAAAACCGCATTTGTAACCCCAGACGGGGCGTTCCAATATAAAAGAATGCCGTTCGGGTTACAGAATGCGCCGGCCACATTCCAGCGGAAAATGGACCAGATGCTGAGGCCCCATCGGAAGTATGCTGCGGCTTACCTGGATGACGTAATTGTCCATAGCACAGATTGGGCCTCACATCTGCCAAAAGTGCAAGCAGTCCTGGACTCTGTTCGGGAAGCGGGGTTTACGGCTAACCCCAAGAAGTGTACCATTGGGCAGGAGGAGGCCAAATATCTTGGGTACACCATTGGGAGGGGAGTAATAAAACCCCAACTCAACAAAGTCGAGGCCATCCAGAGTTGGCCACGTCCCAACAGCAAGAAGCAGGTACGAGCCTTTCTGGGAATCGCTGGGTATTATCGGCGATTCATTCCCCACTTTGCTTCTAAGGCTGTGCCCCTAACCAACCTAACGAAGGGGAAAGGGTCGGTCATGATTAAATGGACCCCCGAGGCTGAGGCAGCATTCCAATTCTTGAAACAAGCCTTATGTAGCCAGCCAGTGTTGTACTCACCCGACTTCTCTAAAGACTTTGTCGTACAAAGTGATGCGTCAGATGTGGGGTTAGGAGCAGTATTGTCCCAGGTCTGGAACGGGGAAGAGCACCCAGTCATTTACCTCAGCAGGAAGTTGAAGTCCCATGAGGTAAATTACGCCACCGTTGAAAAGGAATGTTTAGCGGTGAAGTGGGCTCTAGATTCCCTTCGGTACTACCTGCTAGGTAGGCACTTTGACATGGTTACGGATCACGCTCCGTTAAAGTGGATGGCTCAAAACAAGGAAACAAATAGAAGAGTGAATAGGTGGTTCCTGGCCCTCCAGGAATTCAACTTCACAGTAAAGCATCGCCCTGGCGTTCAAATGGGGAATGTGGATGCTTTGTCTCGAGTACATGAATGCCTGATTGCTGGTGTTCCAACCCCGAGGTTAAAACAAGAGGGGGGGGTATGTGACAGCAGGAAGGTAAAGTCACCTGGTTGCATCCAGGGGGGTAGATATATTTCGCCCAGATTCAGGCTTTACGCCTACTTATACAACTAGGTGGAGAGTTGTATAAGCCCAGCTAAGGCTAGTGGGCTCATGGATGACTCATACCTCTAGGGAGAGTGTGGGGCGTCGTGCAGACAGGGAGTTCATGAGACCAGCTGAAGCTTGTCAGCTCATTTAGGCCTCTATAAGAACTCCCAGGTTCATTAGATGTTAGCTCATGCCTGGACCCAGACCTGTGTGGACTGTCTAGGGAGAGTGAACCCCTGTGCGGTGAGACAAAGCCTGTGTGGCTATTTGCTTGGACATTTAAAACCAGGGACTTAGGGACTAGGACAGCACTAGGCTGATCCCAGTTGTTAGTTAGGAAACCTGTATGTTTAGTCAGAGGTCAAGTTGACCAGGATTTATTTTGTTTATGTTTCTTTTGGCTTTGCTGTGTTTTGTCACTGTAAATAGAAAATAAACCGCACCTTTTTTTTGATTTTGAAAACCACAACCTCCGTTTGCTGGGCCTGTTTTTGTGTGGGGAGCCCATCCCGGGGGTCACACACACCCGCTGCCGAGCTAACCCCCTCACAGTGTGTATATATTTACTGACGGTGTCTGTAGGGCAGTGGACGGTGTCAGTATTTTTTTCATTTTTATTATTTTGTTTTTTATTATTTTTACATACCGTATATACTCGAGTATAAGCCGAGTTTTTCAGCACATTTTTTTGTGCTGAAAATGCCCCAATTGGCTTATACTCGAGTCACCTTTTTTGCGCCTGATCTCCCGGAATTTTGGGGATCCAGTACTGGCCGGCCGTAGGTCCCCTGGACTCGAAACTTGCCACACATGTAGGCTCACTCTTCCTCTACAAGTGTGCAAACCTATGGGACCTATGGCTGGGAAGCACCGATTTTTCAAAGCCGGGCACCCCTTCCATAGACTCTAATGTTAAATGGTCATTTCTCCGGTGATTTGGGGACCCGGTACCGGCCGGTTGTAGGTTCCCTGGACCCGAAAACTTGGCACACATGTAGCCCCATTTCTCCTCTATAAGTGTGCAAAGTTTTTTGTCTGGGGGACCTACGGCCGGGGAGCACCGATTTTTCACCCCTTCCATAGACTCCCATGTTAAACGTCAGTCTAGTCATGGGCACTCTAATGTTAAACGGTCATTTCTCCGGTGACTTTGGGGACCTGGTACCGGCTGGTTGTAGGTTCCCTGGACCCAAAACTTGGCACACATGTAGCCCCATTTCTCCTCTATAAGTGTGCAAAGTTTTTTGTCTGGGGGACCTACGGCCGGGGAGCACCGATTTTTAACCCCTTCCATAGACTCCCATGTTAAACGTCAGTCTAGTCATGGGCACTCTAATGTTAAACGGTCATTTCTCCGGTGACTTTGGGGACCTGGTACCGGCTGGTTGTAGGTTCCCTGGACCCAAAACTTGGCACACATGTAGCCCCATTTCTCCTCTATAAGTGTGCAAAGTTTTTTGTCTGGGGGACTTACGGCCGGGGAGCACCGATTTTTCACCCCATTCCATAGACTCCCATGTTAAACGCAGTCTAGTCATGGGCACAGTGAGGCATGGATGCAGTGAGGCACAGTGAGGCATGCACATGAACACCCTAGGCTTATATTCGAGTCAATAAGTTTCCCCAGTTTTTTGTTGTAAAATTAGGTGCCTCAGCTTATATTCGGGTCGGCTTATACTCGAGTATATACGGTACTTTTTATTTTTTATTTTTTTAGGAGCTTCATTAGGGGACTTTGGTGAAATATCATGGGCCCAAACACCCTGTGCGCACGCCTATGGAAGGGGTTAAACACTAGGGGGTGATGAAGGGGTTAAGTGTGTCCTAGTGAGTGATTCTAACTGTGGGGGGATGGGCTACAAGTGACACGACACTGATCGCTTCTGCCAATGACAGGGAGCAGTAGATCAGTGTCCTGTCACTAGGCAGAACAGGGAAATACCTTGTTTACATCTCCCCGTTCTGCAGCTCCGTGACACGATCGCGAGACACCGGCGGACATCGAGTCCGCGGGTCCCGCAGGCACGGTCACGGATGATGCGGTGGGCCACGTGCGCTCGCACGGTTCCTAATTCATAGCAACGTACAGGTAAGTTGCTTTGCGCAGCCGTGCCATTCTGCCGACGTATATCGGCGTTAGGAGGTCGGCAAGTGGTTAAAGTGTATATGTGCTCAAGGATAAAGAATATAGACCATCATTTCCTCAACAAGGAAAATGTAGGAGAGTGACAGAAGACATACACACAAGGGATGCCACAGGAGGGCCACCAAACCCAGAAAAAAAGATCTTATTTCCCAGGTTCCACCGAGGACAGCTAATCAATCACATCCTATTTCCAGTAGGGTGTCCTATTTTTAAATAAGGGCTCCAGGGTGGAGTCTCAATAGGTGGAAGTTTTCACTAGACCATGCCCATGAGGTCCCCTAGCAAGAGGGCATAAATTGGATGTTCTTCGGTCTTCTGTCACTCTCCTACTTTCCCCTTGTTGGGGAAATTATGGTCTACTGTATATTCTTAAACTTTGAGCAAATATATACACCGTTAGTTTTGGTGAATGTTTCGGTGAATGTGAATTTTTTTTTCCGCATTCATTTCATCCATATACACTCCTGATGAAGATATATTATCATTTGAAATGCGTCAAGCTGAATTGCGGCATGAGTACCTATACCATATATTGATGTGGATTATTCATGCTAATGCTATGGTACGTATGTATGGTACTACGACTTGTATGCCCTTTAAAGTCCTTTGCTACAACAAATTGGTGACCTGAGTTTGATATGGTTAGGATATGGGCATATAATCACACAGAACCTTTTTCAAAACATTTTATTACTCCAGGCTGGACTAATGTAAAAATTGCCATACCTAAACTTCAGCTCTAAGATTTTTTTTTTTAATGGCCGGCGGGAAGAGGTTAAATAATTGGCCCCCATTCTCGTGTTATTCTAACGGATGAAGGTGAAAGATGACGGAACATGGCTATAGAGGAATTAGAGACATAATTGTATTTAGTTATTACAGACCATTGATTGGTAGGACAAATCCAGCGTTTCTAATTCCAGGGTTATGTACGATGGTACAGACACCGCAGTCCACAGCCAAACCTTAATTCATGCAGCTTAAAACTCAGCACGCATGTACTGCGCCAAGGATATTTTTTTCACACTGAGTTATTAGCTTTTTATCACTCGGAATATCTGCGATTCTTCTAATTTTTATTCAAATTTCAAAAAATGCAAACATTTATGCGAGAGGATACGCAGGCGAGAAACAGCTCTTCCATTCAAGGCTGTGGGAACGTGTCCAAGCAGAAGGTTTCAAGCTGTTCTGGGAATGTTCTGTTAACTCTCTCATTCCACGAGGGCAGAAGATGTTCACAAGGCCCTGAAATGAGCACTTACAGCTAAGGAGGCTATGAGTGGCTATAGACCCTCTATGTAGAATGGAATAACCAACCAACCAACCAACCAGCCAAAATTACCAGCCTGTACATGCCAGCTAAACTGGGCATGACCATCTTGCAGGGTTAGTCTAGACCAGTAGTGTATTTAGGTTTTGTGCTGCCCTAGGCCTGACTAAACTCGTGCCCCCCCTAATTTAAATATGACCCACCCCTTCCTGTCAAGGCCACACCCCTTTCTGTTTAAGACCCACCCTGAAATTTTTGAGTGGGGACACTAGTTCTTAGGGTCTGGGGGGGGGGGGCATTGGATTCCCTTAATTTGCATAGATTTCCTCTCACTTCCTGTTTGGCTATGGGGCAGGAAGTGAAGGGAAATCTCTGCAATGGGACAGGGATGGTTAAAAATAAACTGACGGGCTAAAACCTTCCCTTACTCTATCCAAAATGGAAAAAAAAAAGAAAAGTGTTGCCTATTGTTCTACTTTAAGCACAAAGTTCTGATAATTTGATGGAGAGGACTAAGAAGATATAACCATGCCAATGGTGCAGCAGAAAACATATAGCACAGTGAGGAAGGTTTGTGGTCCAGGATGATAGGACAGTCAAAATTAAAAGCAGCTTGCGTTACACGAACAGTGTAGCACAAGCCGGCGGGGACTCTTTCCGTGCTGCCCCCCTGCAAAGTGCTGCCCTAGGCCTGGGCCTTGTTGGCCTAGGCCAGGATACAGCGTTGGTCTAGACCAGGGGTCTCCAAGTCTTTCAGTATGAGGGCCACGTTATAAATTTTACAAACATACAGTACCTTCAAGAAGTATTCATTCCCTTATAATTTTCCACATTTTGTCATGTTACAACCAAAAACGTAAATGTATTTTATTGGGATTTTATGTGATAGACCAACACAAAGTGGCACATAATTGTGAAGTGGAAGGAAAATTATAAATGGTTTTTATTTTTTTTACAAATAAATATGTGAAAAGTGCGGCGCACATTTGTATTCAGCCCCCTTTACTCTGATACCCCTAAAATCTAGTGGAACCAATTGCCTTCAGAAGTCACCTAATTAGTAAATAGAGTCCATCTGTGCGTAATTTAATCTCAGTATAAATACAGCTGTTCTGTGAAGCCCTCAGAGGTTTGTTAGAGAACCTTAGTGAACAAACAGCATCATGAAGGCCAAGGAACACACCAGACAGGTCAGGGATAAAGTTGTGGAGAAGTTTAAAGCAGGGTTAGGTTATAAAAAAACATTGATTGGTTTGGGCAAAAGTTATAGCGTCTACAAACTATGGGCTATAGTTATGGAATTTTTTAAATGTAAAGTTAAACCTCGGATTACGAGCATTCCAGGAGAATGCTCGTAATCCAAAGAACTTGCATATCAAAGCGAGTTTCCCCATTGAAGTCAATGGAAACAAAAATAATTTGTTCCGCATTGACTTCAATGGGATGCAATACCGCATGCGGCCAGAGGTGGGGGCGCCGGAGACCCTCGGAAACGGCCAGAAAGGCCTGAGGACACGTCGGCTGACCTTGGCAAACGTTGGAAAGGCTCGGAAACAGAGTATTTCCATGTCTTTCCGAGCATTGCCGAACGGCGGCGATCGGTTGCGATCATCGCTGTTTGGCTCTGCTCGGCTCCAGCGCCCCCGCACCTCAGGCCAAATGCGGTACTGCAGGCCCTATTAGGTTGAATTCTGCTCGTCTTGCGAGACAACACTCACAAACCGAGTCAGAATTAAAAAAAAAAAGTTGCTCATAAATCAAAATGCTCGTTAACCGCGTTACTCTTAAACCGAGGTTCCTCTGCATTTTTTTGTTTTCTAGAAATGGCTGCGATCAGCGACTTTTAGCGGGACTGCGGTATTGCGGTGGACAAATTGGACACTAACTGACACTTTTGACACTTTGTGGGAACCAGTGACACTAATACAGTGATCAGTGCTAAAAATATGCGCTGTCACTGTACTAATGACACTGGCTGGGAAGGGGTTAACATCAGGGTCAATCAAAGGGTTAACTGTGTGCCTAGCTAGTGTTTGTGCACTGTGGGGGAGGGGCTTTTACTAAGGGAAGGCATGGATCCACTACTTGGAAATGCGGGATCATGTATATATATATATATATATATATATATATATACGTGATCCTGCGCACAGCCTCCACTCTGTGGCAGTAAAACTGCTATAGGGCGGTCTGCAAGTGGATAACAGAAACTAAGAAAAACACAATTTTTTTTACTGATATACTGTAACAAAAAATAAAAAACACAGTGGTGGTTAAATATGACCAAAAGAAAGCTCTATCTGGCTAAAAAAAAAGATAATCATTTAATTTTGGGAACAGTGTTGCATGACTGAGTAATTGGCATTCAATGTGTGACAGAAAATTGGCCTGGGCAGGAAGGGGGGTGAAAGTGTCCAGCACCAAATGGTTAAATCTACAATTAACAATCCGACCTCAATGCTCTGTTTAATTGGGCAACTAAGTGGCAAATGAGGTTTAATGTTGATAAATGTAAAGTTATGCACTTGGGGGCTAAGAATATGAATGCATCATACATACTAGGGGGAGTACAACTGGGGGAATCAATGGCGGAGAAGGATCTGGGGGTTTTGGTAGATCATAAGCTCAATAATGGCATGCAATGCCAAGCTGCAGTTTCCTAAGCGAGCAAAGTCCTTTCTTGTATTAGGAGAGGTATGGACTCCAGAGAGAGAGAGATATAATTTTGCCCCCCTGTACAAATCATTAGTAAGACCTCATCTGGAATATGCAGTTCAGTTTTGGGCACCAGTTCTCAAAAAGGATATTGGGGAACTGGAAAAAGTGCAGAGAAGGGCAACCAAACTGATAAGAGGCATGGAGGAGCTCAGCTATGAGGAAAGATTAGAGGAACTGAATTTATTCTTGTGACAGGGGTCACTTTGGGCACAGGGTGAGCAAGAAAATAATGGACATTAAGAATATGTCTTGGATTGCTTTAAAATGGGACAGCAATATTTTTCCACAATATTCCCCAGGATATCTGTAAAGAACTATTTACTGTTTGATTATGAACTCAACAGGTTAACTGAAAAGTGACTCCTTCATGATGTTGGGACACATACTGTTAGATGCTAATGTCACCACATCCAGCCCCCACCTGTGTCTGCTAAGATGTCAGATGTGTATTGGGAGACAGTGAGGCTAGCCTAAAGGTCATGTGTCTGAGTCATCACTGTAGTTAATTAGCTCATGTAAATTAGGTCTGGTCAAAGGTGTATTGTCTGAGGAGAATGTAAGAACCTCCTCTCTGTGTGTATAAAACTGGGAGTTTGTCATTAAAGATTGTCCGTCCAGTTGGAAACTTCATACAGAGTTTTTGTCTCGTATGTTTGGAAGGATTAATCCTATGGGAAGCGGTCGCCTGACTGTGGAGGATCGGCAGTGGATGTGTGTCCAGAGAGGGAATATCCTAAACGCCGTTAACCCCTTTCATACTTGGGGTGCCGTTACATTGGTTGGCAGCAGTGGGATTTTCCCTCCAGTTATTGGGACACTCCAAACCACCACAGTGAATGACCAGCTATGCAGCCTGCAGGAAAGCCACGCTGAAAGACTTACTTGAGAGCTGTGGAGGGACCGGTGGGACAAAGAACAAGGCCACCTTGATCAGGGAGCTAGCCGAGATGGATCAGAGGGATGGTGATGCAGGACCCCGGTCAGTTGAAGACTTGTTTCAGCAACGAGTTCGACAGCGGTTGGCATTATATGGTGCTAACCCATCAGAGACCGCCATACAGGAAGCCATTATAGACATCCAGCTGCAGGATGAGCGACAAGAGAGAGAACTAGAGCGACAAAAGAGAGAACGAGAACAGCAACATGAGCGGAGAATGGCGGAAATACGGCAATCGGAGACAACACCTAAAGATGCAGCGCCTTTCCGTAAGTTGCCCTTTCGGGCGTTCAAACTATTTAAGGAAGGAGAGGAGGAAATTGAAGCGTTCCTGCAGGACTTTGAGAGACTATGCCAGATACATGAAGTACTGCCCCAAGATTGGGTCGCCTTACTGGCAAGTAATTTAACGGGCAGAGCGGCAGATGCGTATCGGGCCCTGGAGGATGAGGATGCTAAAGACTATGACCGGGTAAAAGAAGCTCTGCTAGCCCGATTTGCCATTACACCCGAAGCCAGCCGGATTAAGTTTCGAGAATCCCGGAAACAAACCCACATAACATACGTGGCATGGGCACTAGGCTTGTGCACAACGGAAAAATTCGGTTAGTTTCGGTCCGTTTCTTTTCGGTCCTGTTGATTCGTAATCATTTGTAATTTTGCTAGACGGGATTTTTCGTGTTCGGACTAATTCGTATTTTCGAAAGCGACATTTTTCGTTGAATTTTTAGTTGATTTATAATTCGTACTTTCGGTAGAGTACATTGTTTTTCGTTGATTCTGGACACAACTCCTACTTTCGTAACTTTTTTTGGGTTCGTTGATTCGTAATTTTCTGTGTCTCTCTCACGACGACGCTGCCTATTATGCCTAATGTGCTTCGAATGGATTTGTACTTTTCTAAATACATAGCGGTTATTTGTAACGATTCGAAATCTCGTATTTTACTTTCGTTTTTTACATGCGGCTATAGCCTCCGCCCCTGTACACCATTTTGAGAGGGTTCAGCACGGTGAGGGAGAAGCAGAGAGCAGAGCAGAGTGTTATTGTGCTTCGAATGGATTCGAAATCTCGTATTTTACTTTCGTTTTTTACATGCGGCTATAGCCTCCGCCCCTGTACACCATTTTGAGAGGGAGTTCAGCACGGTGTGGGAGAAGCAGAGAGCAGAGCAGAGTGAGTGTTATTGTGCTTCGTATGGATTCGTACATTCGTAACTTTTTCATAACGAATTATGCCGAAGACATTCGGGCATTCGCTATTTGCGGTATAATTTATTTCGGATTCGGTCTTATTCGTAATTGCTTTGTTCGGAAATTCGAATGCTTCCGAATGTCCGAAAGTTGCTAAATTCGGACGAATTTCAATTCGTTACGAAACGAATTGCACAAGCCTAGTGGGCACATCGTCTGCAGCGAAACCTTAAGGGTTGGTTCCAGGGAAGCCACGCTCATACCATAGAGGACATCACACAGCTAGTACTCTTAGAACAGTTCTTTAACCACACCCCCCGGTACTACGGGATTGGGTGCGAGATAAGCAACCACGGACTGTACAGCAAGCGGCTACTTTGGCCGATGAATATCTGGACTCTCGAAGGTCAGGCGGAAGCGAGCCCTATCCACTATCTCGGCCCAGTTTATCAGCCACTAACCCAACTCCAGCACCAACCCCAGTGGCCACTTATCCTCAGCCGCCCAGGTTCAACTCCCAGGACTACGCACAACCCGTCAGGTGTTTCGGATGTAAACAGCTAGGGCACAAAAAGCCAGACTGTCCGTTGAATCCAGCCATCCAGTCCCAGTCATGGAGACAGCCAGCAAGGGGGAGCCCCCGCACACCCATGCCTGCGGCCCACTGCTTTGAGGAGGAAGAACATTGGGGCGTCCTGCACGAGGCTGATCCAATACAAGCAGCTAACTGGGACAACCGGCAACAACACAGGCAGACTGTCCGGGTTAATGGAACGGTAGCCAATGGCTTACGTGATACTGGCGCCACCATGACACTACTACAGAAGAACCTCATCCCAGAGAGCAAACACACCGGAGACACTGTAGCCGTAAGAGTAGCGGGAGGTACCATCTTCCGGCTACCCATTGCCCGGGTTCACCTGGATTGGGGGATTGGTTCGGGACACGTGAATGTGGGGGTGATGAAGGATTTGCCAGCGGACGTACTACTGGGGAATGATTTGGCCCCCCTCATTTCTGCTTACGCCCTGATGGGTCCCGCTGAAGCCAACCCAGTGACTACCTGTGCCCAGACCCATGCTGCTGGAACCGGCCTGATTGCGGCTGAGAACAGGGTAAGATTATCTTCCCCGACATGTACCTTAGATCAGGCACAATATCACAGTCTAAAATTGGAATGTGACAAGTTGGCCAGTGAGAAATCAGAGATGCAACGACACTACGTCATGTATTATGAGATGTCCCATGGCTTGAACATTGAAATGCACAAACAGGCTGAAATTGTCAAAAGGTTAAATGGGATTTGCGCCCAGGTTTTGCCTTAAGCCCCATACACACTATCAGTTTTCTTGCAGGTTTTTCTCTTCAGGTTTACCAAAACCATGTAGTGCAAGGGCCTGCCTGATTGCATACGAATTGAAACTCTTAAGGTTTGACCTCATATTAGATGGTTTTGGTAAACCTGAAGAGAAAAACCTGCAAGAAAACTGATAGTGTTTGGGGCTTCACTTTTCCCAAGAGCACCAGCAACAAGTTTTGGGAGCCATTGAGAGAGCAAAGCAAGTGACTGTTCCAGAACTGAATTCCATTATTCGTCCCGCAACCTTACTGCACCATCAGCTACTGACCCGGTAAGCAAAATGGCAATGCTGATGGGTTGTCCAGGCATTAGAGGAATGGAACTATGGACTAACTTCGGAGTCAACCCGTCTGGGGTCTCCTCCTGTGTTAGTCTCCTGCCGAAAGGGGAGATGTGTGACAGGGGTCACTTTGGGCACAGGGTGAGCAAGAAAATAATGGACATTAAGAATATGTCTTGGATTGCTTTAAAATGGGACAGTGATATTTTTCCACAATATTCCCCAGGATATCTGTAAAGAACTATTTACTGTTTGATTATGAACTCAACAGGTTAACTGAAAAGTGACTCCTTCATGATGTTGGGACACATACTGTTAGATGTTAATGTCACCACATCCAGCCCCCACCAGTGTCTGCTAAGATGTCAGATGTGTATTGGGAGACAGTGAGGCTAGCCTAAAGGTCATGTGTCTGAGTCATCACTGTAGTTAATTAGCTCATGTAAATTAGGTCTGGTCAAAGGTGTATTGTCTGAGGAGAATGTAAGAACCTCCTCTCTGTGTGTATAAAACTGGGAGTTTGTCATTAAAGATTGTCAGTCCAGTTGGAAACTTCATACAGAGTGTTTGTCTCGTATGTTTGGAAGGATTAATCCTATGGGAAGCGGTCGCCTGACTGTGGAGGATCGGCAGTGGATGTGTGTCCAGAGAGGGAATATCCTAAACGGCGTTAACCCCTTTCATACTTGGGGTGCTGTTACAATTCTCTTTTGAGAAGAAGAGAATAAGGGGGGATATGATCAACATGTACAAATATATAAGGGGTCCATATAGTGAACTTGGTGATGAGTTATTCACTTTAAAGTCATCACAGAGGACAAGGGGGCACTGTTTACGTCTAGAGGAAAAGAGATTTCTTCTCCAAATACGGAAAGGTTTCTTCACAGTAAAGCCCCGTACACATCCCGTCAAGAAAAAAATGTCGGTTTTCCTGACGAGATTCCTGGCAAGCTTTTCTTGCAAAGCCGTGCATACAGATGGCCGTTCAAAAGAACCGCCATTATTTTGAATGGCAAGAATGCGGTGAAGTCATCGACTACAACGAGCATGCGCTCATCACATTTGATGCCGTCGTCGCTATCTTTCCTCACCCTACACTACCCTTGTAAGCTACCGTGCATGTGTCGAAGTCTCATGGAGTATGTGCGGGCTTACCTGGGGACAGCTAAGCATGTAGCCTTGTACACACACAAGGTTTTCTCGTCGGGAAACAGGCCGACGAGAAAATAGAGCTCAGGTTCTCTATTTTTCTCGTTGAGATTCCCGGCAGTTTTCTCGACGAGAAACCATACACATGACCGGTTTTCTCAGTAAAAAGCTCTCCCAGCAGTTTTCTTGTCGAGAAAACCGGCCGTGTGTACGAGGCTTTAGAGCTGTGAAAATGTGGAATAGACTCCCTCCAGAGGTGGTTCTGGCCAGCTTAGGAGATTGTTTCAAAAAGGGCCTGGATTCTTTCCTAAATGTACATAATATAACTGTGTACTAATATTTATAGGTAAAGTTGATCCGGGGAATATCCAATTGCCTCTCGGGGGATCAGGAAGGAATTTTTTCACCTGCTGTAGCAAATTGGATCATGCTCTGCTGGGGTTTTTCGCCTTCTTCTGGGTCAACTGTGGGTGAAGGATTGGGTATACGGGATTGTATTTTTTTATTTTTGGTTGAACTAGATGGACTTGTTTCTTTTTTTCAACCTGACTAATGCTGTGTACACACGATCGGTTTTACCAATGAAAACAGTCGGATAGACTTTTATCATCGGACAAACCGATCGTGTATGGGCCCCATTGGTCTTTTTTCCATCGGTGAGAAAAAATAGAACATGTTTTAAACTTATCCGATGGGAAAAAAAACGATAGCAAATTCCGATCGTCTGTGTGGAACTCCATCGGACAAAAAACCCACACATGCTCAGAATCAAGTCGACGCATGCTCAGAAGCATTGAACTTCATTTTTCTTGGCTTGTCGGAGTGTTTTACGTCACAGCGTTTGGGACGGTCGGATTTTTGACTGATGGTGTGTAGGCAAGACTGATGGAAGTCAGCTTCATCGGATTTCCGATGGAAAAATCCATCGGATTAGAATCCATAGGAAATCCGATCGTGTGTACAGTGCTTAACTTTCATTTAAAGCTTTTAATTTTACCAATATTTCCATAAAGGTCCTTGTTCAGGCACTCCCTGTTATGGGATGACAACTCCTCATTGTACTGCTGAATTGTCACCCATCACCGGTGAAGGACACAAGCAGCTGTGCCAACACACACATTGCGCAGGAATGGTTCACCGCTGTCACAATCAGGAAGCCGGTCCAGAATTTTATGATCCGCTTGTTGTGTCCTTTTGCCGTTTAATCTGTGTTTTCTCTCTATTTCACGCTCTGCTTATTTTCTTATCTGTGTCAACTGTCATAACCATCTCAGAGTGTGCGTTCTAGATTACTCGGATTTACTGTCAATATTGTGCTCCAGCATATGCTGTTCAGCTCAGTTCCTGCTCGCTTTAATACCGCCATCCAACCGCTGCGCTGGGGTCCACTTCACTGTCTGTGGGTGTTATATTATACTTCAATAAGGATAACAGATTGAAAAAGAAATATTGTATCCACGGAGGATGCTGAGATAATCTGCAATTTACAGTATTACCCAATAGTCCTTTATTTGAAAGAAATGTGATCTCACTGAAATGACTTCAAATGAAAGAGCCGCCTAATCTCTAAATAGAACCTTTTGTCATTTTATCTCAGTTTCTGAAACTGTGAAGGCAGTTAATATGCAAATCCGCTTAACTAGACTCTCGGTATCATTTTTTGTCCAGCCTGTTTAAAAAAACAACTCTAGGAAGCTTAAAAAATTAAAGTTAAAGCGGAGGTTCACAAAGCACTGTGCAAGTGGCGCATGCGCAGTAGGAAACGGGCAGTGAAGCCATAAGGCTTCACAGCCTGTTTCCCTTAGTCAGGATGGAGGAGCCGGGACCTGCCAGCAGCGATCGATCGCCGCCGGGGGACCGACATCGCGGGCGAGTAGGACAGGTAAGTGTCCTTATTAAAAGTCAGCAGCTACACTGTTAGTAATAAAAATAAAAATCGCGGGTGGACCTCCGCTTTAACTCAATCTCCTGCTCCTCCATGCTGCTAGAATGTTCCCGCAGTGTCTTCTCCTCCATGCTCCAGCTGTTTAGGGTCCTAGTTTCATAGTTGGTAAGGCTGAATAAAGACACCAGTCCATTTACAGTATCTCACAAAAGTAAGTACACCCCTCACATTTTTGTAAATATTTTATTCTATCTTTTCATGTGACAACACTGAAGAAATGACACTTTGCTACAATGTAAAGTAGTGAGTGTACACCCAATTTAACACACCTGCACCCCATTCACAACTGAGACCTTGTAAGGCTTCATGTTCATGGGAAGTTTTTACAATCTCTCCGGAACGATTTAACTTGACAGATAGTAACCCAAGTTTAAAATGTCAGTTTTGCCGCGTTTACATGCCGTGCTTAGCTGCGTTTTGCCGCATTTGCATTTAGAAGTGTTTTTTTTTTTTTACAAAATAGCCAAAAATTAAAAACGCCTGTAAATGAAACACGGCCAAACGCAAGTTACCACGTTTAGCCACATTTAGAAGTGGTTGGTGCTTGAAATGCCTCTAAACTCAGCTTCTGAACCCATTTTTTTGCGTTCCAATAAAAAGCCTCTAAACTCAACTGCCTAGAAATGACTATAAACGAACCAGTGTACATGTACATGTACTGATAAGATAACATAGAGAAGAGTTCAGGAGCAGTTGAAAAGAATGCCCAACTGCTCCTAAACGTCCGTTTACCAGCAGCAGTGTACATGAGGCCTAACACCAACGAGTCACATGACACCGGGAGGGAAAATGGCTAATTGGGCCCAATTTGGACAATATCACTTAGGGGTGTACTCACTTTTGTTGCCAGCGGATTAGACATTAATGGCTGTGCGTTGAGTTATTTTGAGGGGACAGAAAATTTACACTGTTATACAAGCTGTACACTCACTACTTTACATTGTGGCAAAGTGTCATTTCTTCAGTGTTGTCACATGAAAAGATAGAAGAAAATATTTACAAAAATGTGAGGGGTGTACTTACTTTTGTCAGATACTGTAGTTCAACCTGTGTGGGTGTGTGTGTGTGTTTATGTCAATACCTTTTCCCATATCCCTGTAAATTGCATTCGCTAAGATGCCCATCTAAGAGGTTTTTTAAAAAAAAATTATAGACACTTCTCGCTGACACCACTGATTGTGAAAGGGTTTAACATCCTTACCACTCTAAGGGCCCTTTCACACGGGCTGTCTGATCAGGTCTGCCTGTAATTTTTTCAGGTGGACCTGATCGGACCTTGCAGTCTCCCCAATAAAGCAGCAGATGTCAGTGGACACATGTCCGCTGACACCCGCCGCCAACGCTGTATCCTGGCCTAGGCCAACAAGGCCCAGGCCTAGGGCAGCACTTTGCAGAGGAGCAGCACGGACAGAGTCCCCGCCGGCTTGTGCTACACTGTTAGTGTGCTTCTAATTTTGACTGTCCTATCATTCTGGACCACAAACCTTCCTCACTGTGCTATATGTTTTCTGCTGCACCATTGGCATGGTTATATCTTCTTAGTCCTCTCCATAATATTATCAGACATTTGTGCTTAAAGTAAAACTATAGGCAAACTTTTTTTTTGATTTTGGTAAGGGAGGGTTATAGCCCCGGTCAGTTTATTTTCTACCATCTCTGTCCCATTGCAGAGATTTCCCTTCACTTCCTGCCCCATAGCCAAACAGGAAGTGAAAGGAAATCTATGCAAATTAAGGGACTCCATTGCCCCCCCCCCCAGGCCCTCAGAACTAGTGTCCCCACACAACATTTTCAGGGCGGTTCTTAAACAGCAAGGGGTGTGGCCTTGACAGGAAGGGGTGGGTCATATTTAAATTAGGGGGTGCACGAGTTTAGTCAGGCCTAGGGCAGCACAAATCCTAAATACACTACTGCCCGCCGCTACCCAATCTGATCCTGTCCCCAAATCCAGATGGATGGTGGTCCTATTTTCCATCTGTCTGGCGGATCAGATAGGATAGGATCAGATGAAAATGGACAGGAGGTCTGTTTCCATCTGATTTCCCCTTAGAGGAGTGGGACTGTGTCTGTGTTTGCTTTGCACAGCGGAGCAGACAGGACCTGTCATCTGCCTGCTCAGCGGGGATCAGCGGAGCGATCCCCTGCTGAGCAAGAAGAATCCTTTGCACAGAGGTGCCCGTGTGAAAGGGGCCTAAAAGTAAAAAAAAACCCTACACAGTTAAAGGTTGAACCACTTCTCCTTCAAATTCATTGACTGGTTGCATGTCTTCTTAATCTCCCTGAACTAAATCGTTTTTTTTCCTAAGCTCGAATCATCCTTGAGGTATTTGTATACGAGGTGGTATCAAAAAGTTTCGAGATTAGCTCTGTTCACAAGAAAGAATATTTATCTAAATTTACACACCTTCAAAATAGTCTCCTTGCACAGCAATACAGCGCTCCCAGCGTTCCTGCCACTTCTGGAATGTGCCCCGAAAGTCTTCTTTCGGAAGCGTGTCAAGCACCTTCTGCTATTTGCGCTGGATCACCACAATGGTGTCAAAATGGTGACCTTTGAGCTGGATCTTCATCTTTGGGAAGAGGGCTGTGACGGACCCCCGTACTCAACAGGACTATGTCTGCCGTAAATTCTTCCTTTGTCCAGAACCAGCACTATTCAAGATCCCTTAGCTCACCCATCCATTAGCCGTAACACAATGTAGGGTGAAAAACATCAAACTCTTTGTTGAAACACATGTACAAACAGATATACAACCCAGGGGACAATCACCCCAACATTTGGAATTCAGGGAGGGGTAAACTGTCCAATCAGCAAGGAGAGCTGTTGGAGGAATCCACCCCTCCCCTGTCCACCCTGCCTCCAGTCCACGTGCCTGGAACACAAATACAAAACATCCATCCCATAATACATTTCTCCTAAGGCAGACAGACACAACAGAACAATGGGACACAGCCACACCCCAAACGATCCCAGCAAACAGTCTATAACAGCATGAGACAACACACAATATATATATATATATATTAGGGCTGTGGAAATTAACTATTAATTCCTCGATTAATCGATTAATTTTTTTGATCAATCAAAATTCTTTTGATCGGTACTCACCTCTCCGCCGGCTTCCGGGTCTTCAGGGAGTTTCCTCGGAGATCCGGTGACGTCACGGACACCGGTGGGGCTTGCCGTGTCCATCTGAAGGGCTCCTTTGCTGTGCCTTCATATCTGCATGCCGGCGGGACCTTACTATCTGCCACACGCAAGGGCTGTTACACTTCCCTCTATCACTTCCCTCTATCAACCTGGGATTCTACAGCCATCCACTGGGAGTTGTGATAGTTCCCTTCACGGGACATCTACATGCAGACGGACTGATGTTAGCCCCTTCTCATCTGGATTCAGCAGTGGTATCATTGTACACATTTTTATACCAGTATCATACTTAGCTACATGTTTTTATGACTGCTTTTGCTACCGTTTGGTATTACTCGCACCATTTTTACAGCTTATGTAGCTACATCGATTTTATCTCCAGTGCAATATTTATTTTGTTACCTACTTTAAGGACTATAAAAGTTATAATGCTATTCCCAGCGAGCGCTGCCTTTGTGTGTTTTTTGTATCCTGCTATCCATTTTTCCAGTGGTTGGGAGCTGCACTGGGAATCGGCCTGCAAGGAGATCAGATAAAAGTAGTTGGATCTGTATGTGCGTTATAATTAATCGAAATTAGTCGATTAATCGATTTAAAAAAATTTGATTAATCGAACATGAAAATTTTAATCAGTAACAGCCCTAATTATATATACATCATTCCAGCATGGCTGTACAGCAAATCCGACTACTGGGGTTCTCGGTTACCCTGTGCCACTAATGGACACAGGGTTATTTACACATGGGGGGGGGGGCGGGGGAGCTGGACACTGAGTTTACAGAGCTCTCCAAGGTAAGCTGGGTTCCACAAGCCCCCCACCCAAAGTGACTCCCATTACAAGGGCAATGTTGGGTGGGTGCTGAAGTGAGATCATGTTGTTTCTGGCAAGAAACTCACGCTTGAGGAGAGCTCGGTGACATTGTCGTCATGGAGCATCCAGTTTTTCATGGGTTGAGCCTGTTGAAGGTATTCCTGATCTCTCGTTGTCTTCCAGTGATGTTCTTCCGCTCTTGAAGCGTGCATGCCACTCAAAACACCTCAAACGACTCATTGGAGCATTGTGAAACGTCTCTGTGGCAGATTTGTCCAGTTTCACACAGAATTTCACGTTTGCTCTTTGTTCTAACTTGCTATCCATGATGAAATCGCAGACGTGGTAAAGCACACTGGCACACTGACTTGTACTTGTACACTGACAACTGACAAAATGTCTCCCTGTGATTGTGCATGCAGCCTTGTGCTGTCATCTGTTGGCGTGTTACAAAACTAGTCTCACAACTTTTGAATACAACCTCGTATTGCTATCATACTGTATCTCCTCCTAAGTGTATCTGCTTCAGAGAGAATACTTTCAGTGCTTGTAGTTGTTCCTCCAGTCCCCTTATTAGTTTTGTTACCCTTCTCTGGACTTTCTCCAGCCCTTCCTTCCTGAGGACTGGTGACCAGAACTGGACAGCATACTCCAGATGCGGCTGGACCATCTGTTGCCATCTGTTGGTGTGTTACAAAACTAGTCTCAAAACTTTTTATTACCACCTCGCATTGCTATCATATCTGCTCTTGAGCGTATCTTCTTCAGAAAGAATGCGTTTAGTACTTGTAGTTGTTCCTCATAACTGAGGTCCTCCAGTCCCCTTATTAGTTTTGTTGCCCTTCTCTGGACTCTCTCCAGTCCTTCCTTCCTGAGAACTGGTGACCAGAACTGGACAGCATACTCAAGATGCAGCTGGACCAGAATCTTAAAAAATGATGAAATGTTAGTTTTATCCCTTGAATAATGCATGCTAATATTCTGATACCTTGCTGGCATAGCATGCCCTTGCTGAGCTACTAGGACACCCAGATCTTTTTCCATCCGGAAATCCCCCAATGGTGCTCCGTAACTTACATTCATGTTTTTGGCCTCCAAGTGCGTTACTTTACATATTTTCACAATAATCCTCATTTGACACATAGTTGCCCACCCCTTTATTTAATTGAGGTCTTCTATATCCTGCTGTGAAGTAATTGCCCTGCTTAGCTTAGGGTCCTGACATCATCAAGTCCAATGCAGGGTCCATTGGATGGGGGGATGCTGAAGAGTAGTCCACTTCCAGGGTGTGGGGGAGTGCTGCATGCTGCTGGGGGATTGGAGAATCAAGAAAGTAAACATGGTTTTACTCTTCCCAAGACACAAACGAACCCCGATGCAAGGGAGAATTTTCAAATGGGCTTTAAACACTTAAAGACCATCCACCGCATATATACTGTGGCAGGGCGGCTCTATTGTGTGAAACGGCGTACCTGTACGCCAATTTATGCAATAGATAGTGTGGGCGTGCGCACGCCCGCTGCACGGAGGAGGAGCTGATGCACATGCCCGGTGGACCTGATGTCCGTCAGCCACCCACAATCGCAGTGCAGAGAGGCAGAACGGGGATCTGCCTATGTAAACAAGGCAGATCCCGGTTCTGACAGGGGACAACATGGAGATCGGCTGTTCCTAGTGATCAGGAACAGTGATCTCTGTGTTGTTCCTGTCAGCACTCCCCCACACAGTTAGAAACACACATTTAACCCTTTGATCGCCCCTGTAGTTAACCCCTTCCCTGCCAGTGTAATTTATACAGTAATCAGTGCATTTTTTTTTTTTTTAGCACTGATCACTGTATTGGTGTCACTGGTCCCCAAAAGGTGTCACCTACGGTCAGATGTGTCTGCAATGTCGCTAAAAATCGCCGCCATTACCAGTAAAAACAATAAAAAAATAAAAATTCCATAAATCTATCATCTATTTTGTAGACGCTATATCTTTTGCGCAAACCAATCAATATACGCTCTTGCAATTTTTTTTTACCAAAAATATGTAGAAGAATACATATTTGCCCAAACTGATGAATAATTAAATTTTTTATACATATTTTTTTGGATATGAATTATAGCAGAAAGTAAAAGTTTTTTTTTTCAAAATTGTCGCTCTTTTTTTGTTTACAGCGCAAAAAATAAAAACCGCAGAGGTGATCAAACACCACCAAAAGAAAGCTTTATTTGTGGGGAAAAAAGGACATCATTTTTTTTTGGGTAAAACATTGCACGACCACGCAATTGTCAGTTAAATGAATGCAGCGCCGTACCGCAAAAAAATGGCCTGGTCATTAAGGTGGTAAATCCTTCTGTGGCTGAAGCGGTTAAAAGAGATTTCCATGATTTTCTATGGAAAGGTCAGTGGCAGTGGGCCTGCCTTGTGTATTGCACATGGCACCTTTATTTATTTTACTTATTTATCACAGGCACTTGCTTTGCACATGTAGTTTGTTTGTTACCTGTTTGCAAAATTTTATAACAAGCTATGTAAAAAAAATGTTTTTTCCAAATTTTCGTTCTTTTTTCATTTGTCAAGTAAAAAACAAAACAGCAGTAATTAAATACCACCAAAAGAAAGCTCTGTTTTTGTGAATTTTTTTAAAATAAATATTTAATTTGGGTACAGCGGTGCATAACCGCGCAATTGTCATTCAAAGTGTGACAGTCCTGAAAGCTGAAAATTGGCCTGGGCAGAAAGGGGGTTGAAGTGCCCAGTAGGCAAGGGGTTAAATAAGGAAAACAAATGTATTTCATCCATTCTACATTCTTACTGATCTAAACTGCATTAAAAAAAAAAAATATTAAAGTTGTGTTCGTCGCCTTAAGCAATTAATTCAGCACAGATTACATCACCATGTAATGTGTTATTCCTTTGGGCATTTGGATCTTGGAATATAGTTTGAAGTGAGAATAAGATTAGCGTTGTTTTTAGTGTATGCAAATACCGCAAGTCACTAAAACCTGAAATGTGTGGTTTATAATGATCACACTGCAGTCAGGACCCCTGAATTCTGTATGCCTGCTTAGACTGGTCCAAGTCCATTTTTGAAGATCCTCAATTGAACCCGTTTCTGTAGTAAATACTAAGGCCCTAACAGTGGCGGCTGGTGCTTAAAATTTTTTGGGGGGGGGGCGCAAACAAACTGAAAAAAAAAAAAAACATCAATTGCCGCCACTGTGCCCATTAAAAGCAGCCACTGTGCTCAAACGCCACCAGTTTGTCCCAAAATGCAGCCAGTTTGTCCCCAAATGCAGTTTGTCCCCAAATGCAGCCAGTTTGTCCCCAAATGCAGCCAGTTTGTCCCCAAATGCAGCCAGTTTTCCCCCAGCCCTGCACTTACCTTCCTCCGGTCAGCACCGTCCTCCTCCACGCTCCCTCATGTCTTCTTCCATCCTCGATGTCGCTTCAGCCAATCAGGTTACCGGTAACCAGACCCGGTGAACCTGATTGGCTGAGACACGTGTCAGTGTTAAACAGGGAACGCACAGCCCGTGTGTCCCCTGGTTAACTATTTGGAAGCCGATTACAGCCCTTAGGCTGTAATCGGGAAGCTTATCAGAGCCGCTGGCTCTGATAGACACTTCCAAAAACCAACCAACTGCTGTTATTCAGATGGCCGGCGCTCGCCAGGGGGCCGGCCATCTAAATAGTGGGCGGCAGCGGCGCCGGCGACAATACATACATTCATGCAATGCATGAATGTATGTATTGTTGACGGTGCAGGGGAGAGAGGGGGCGGCGCTCCTGCGCCCACTATGGACGCACCGCCACTGGGCCCTAAACATATCGCCATTTTCATCTTTTCTTCTTAAAGTATATGTAATGTAATCAATCACCTTGTAAAAAAAAAAAACATTCAGTTTATAGTTGAAATGAAAGAATTTGTGTAATAAAGGATTAAACTTTATTTCTTAAAAGTTCCTATGTTTAACCACTTGTCTACCGGGCACTTTCACCCCCTTCCGGCCCAGGCCAATTTTCAGCTTTCAGCACTCTCACACTTTGAGTCATGCAACACTGTACCCATATTAATTTTTTATCTTTTTTTCCCCCCACACAAACAGAGGTTTATTTTGATGGTATGTAATCACCATTGGGTTTTTTATTTTTTGTTATAAATAAAAAAATGTATTAAAAAAATGTGAGAATCAAAAAATTTTGTAAATAAATAATTTTTCTCCTTCACTGATATGCGCTGATGAGGCTGCACTGATGGGCACTGATGTGGCAGCACCGATGGGCACTTATGAGAAGGCACTAATATTCCCTTCCACAGGCGGTGGTCTCAGGGGGGGGCATCGATAGTTTCAAAAAACTATTAGATAATCAACTGAACGACCACACACATAGGTTGGACTTCATGGACTTGTGTCTTTTTTTCAACCTCACCTACTATGTAACTATGTAATATGCAGTACTGATGGGCAGCACTTATGGGCAATGATAAGTGGCATGGATAGGTGGCACCGATGGGATGGCACTGGTGGGCACTGATGGGCGGCACTAATGGGCACTAAAAGGCAGCACTGATTTGCATCACTGATGGGCACAGCATTGCCTCACTGATGGGCACAAATTGGCATAACTGATGGGCATTGAGCACAGATTGGTGTCACTGATGGGCACAGACTGGCATCACTGCTGGGCACTGCTGGGGCTGCACCAGTGGCCCCTGGTGTTTTTTTTGGGAGGGCAGCAAACAACCACCCCCCCAGTTGGTAAGCGGCACCCCCCTACTCACTTACTCCATCGGTTGCAGGGCGGGCTTCTACAGGCGGCAGGCAGCGGCCGGGTTGCGGGCTCCTTTGGGCGGTGGGTTGCGGGCTCCCATGGGCGGGTTGGACAATGACCAGCCCCCCCCAATGTGTTTTGCTCTGCCCCTTGGAGCTTAGTCATGAGGATCAGCGAGAACTGACAATGCTGTGTTCCCCTGTTTAGTGTGGTCAGTTTTTAATAGGAAAGCAGAGGGACTGGCAGGAACACCAGGGATTTCACACAAAGGAAGCAATACAAAGAGAGCAAGAGACTTTCTCATACAAGTACATGGTACATGGTAGAGCAGGCACATATCAGGAATATGAAATGCTGGAGTGACAAACACTTTAATGTTAGTCTGAAAAGCTTCAGATTTAGCGACTATTTACAATACATTGTAAAATTCTCAGGCAACTTTCTTGAAGCCATTAAAGCATCACAGAGCTCTAGTTTTGGGTTTAATGCACATCCAAATGGGAATGCTGGCTGTAGCTTTAAGCAAGCTTTTACTAGCTGGCTTTAGTTAACTTCTACATAGATCAATGCTTGTGAAAGCTTGTTGAAGTTTTCAACACAAATAAAAAAACAGGTTTTAACAATTCTGTATGCTATCCGAAATGAAAGAAAAGCCTCGTACACACGATCGGATATCCTATGGATTCTAATCCGATGGTTTTGTCCATCGGAAATCCGATGAAGCTGACTTCCATCAGTCTTGCCTACACACCATCAGTCAAAAAACCGATTGTTCCAAACGCCGTGACGTAAAACACTCCGATGAGCCGAGAAAAATTAAGTTCAATGCTTCTGAGCATGCGTCGACTTGATTCTGAGCATGCGTGGGTTTTTTATCCGATGGACTTGCCCATAGACGATCAGAATTTGCTATCGGTTTTTGATCCATCGGAAAAATTTAAAACATGTTCTATTTTTAAAAACCGATGGAAAAAAGACCGATGGGTCCCATACACGATCGGTTTGTCCGATGAAAAAAGTCCATCGGACTGTTTTCATCGGTAAAACCGTTCGTGTGTACAGGGCTAAACACTTTTATCCAGAGATTCACTGTAAGGTCATTTTGAGATGAGTTTGTACTTTACTTTTCTTCATCCATGAATGTTGAACAAATCTTCAATGCCCCTGTAACCCTCAGTCTATTATGTAATTTTAAAGCAACATTTTCATTGCTACATATTTCATAATTCCCGAATTCACAGAGCAAGTACATTTTAGATAATTATAGATGTAGATATGTATTCATTGTATGTGTTACAGTTGATGTAAATTTGTATTTTGTAATATATGTAATCAAACTGTCAGGACTACAATTACATTCCAAACTTCAGTTTTTCTTTTTCCAATGACAAAATCACAAGTTATCAAAATAAATTCATAATACACGGACTCATCTATGCAGTGTACATCAAATCATATTTACATACACTACATTAAAGTGGTTGTACAGTAAACCTCTGCAATGATATAAAAAGTGAACAAAGCACATCCGTCTATAGTATGTACTTGCCTCAATCCAAAGCACCCAGTGCAATTTCTGTCTGCTCTTTCATTTCTCTGCTATTTGCTTGAGTTGCTTCTGACAGTCTCCAGGGGTGTCAAACTCCATTTCATTTTGGGCCACATCAGCATTATGGTTGCCCTCAAAGGGCCGGTTGTATCTGGGTTGTGCTACGTACAGAGTGCATTATGTACAGAGTTTGGGGTTTAGGGGTTCAATATGTGCAGAGTGTAGGGTTTAGGGGTTCATTATGTACAGAGTGCAGGGTTTAGGGGTTCATAATGTACAGAGTGCAGGGTTCAGAAGTGCATTATGTACAGAGTGCAGGGTTTAGGGGTTCAATATGTGCAGAGTGTAGGGTTCAGGGGTTCAATATGTGCAGAGTGTTGGGTTTAGGGGTTCATTACGTACAGAGTGCAGGGTTTAGGGGTTCATAATGTACAGAGTGCAGGGTTCAGGAGTGCATTATGTACAGAGTGCAGGATTCAGGGGTTCAATATGTGCAGAGTGTAGGGTTTAGGGATTCATATTGTACAGAGTGCAGGGTTCAGGAGTGCATTATGTACAGAGTGCAGGGTTCAGGAGTGCATTATGTACAGAGTGCAGGGTTCAGGGGTTCAATATGTGCAGAGTGTAGGGGTTAGGGATTCATTATGTACAGAGTGCAGGGTTTAGGTGTTCATAATGTACAGAGTGCAGGGTTTAGGGGTTCAATATGTGCAGAGTGTAGGGTTTAGGGGTTAATTATGTACAGAGTGCAGAGTTCAGGAGTGCATTATGTACAGAGTGCAGGGTTTAGGGGTTCATTATGTACAGAGTGCAGGGTTTAGGGGTTTATTATGCACAGAGTGCAGGGCTTATGGGTGCGCTATGCATAGTGTGCAACCCCCAACCCTTCTCTGTGTAGGCAACTCTGCCTCGCCTGGCAGGTTGATCATTTTCTCTCTCAGATTCTGGAGATCTGCCCCCGCCATGCCCCCCCCCCCCTCTGTGAGTGTATTTAGGGAGCTGCTGAGAGCAAAGCTGTCCCTTTTGTGTTTACAAGTGAGAGTGGGGAGGGGAGGGTGAGAGTCGGAGGTGGTGGAATGGAGTTTTGCCACGTTCTGGCTGTGAGGGCCACATGGCAAGGCCTGGGGGGCTGGATTCGGGCCGTGGGCCTTGTGTTTGACATATTTGGTCTATGCCGAAACCAGACAATCTTGGGAAACAGTCCCACCCCCCTCCAGCACACGGCAGGTGACTGACAGCCTCGGATGTGCATGCTTCCCTATGAGACTGTGTAGGGGGGTGTGTCTATTTCCTCCACTCAGGTCTCAGATTACACTCAGCTCTTTGTAAATTCAGAACTTTTAGATTATGTAGAATAACCACCTAAACTCTACTATCATCTTATCTTACATAAATGATTGCACTCAGACATGTGACCTATATCTTATTTACTATATAATTGTACACCACTAAAGGAAAGGGCACACACGGGGAAAAAAAAAATACAAGGGCAGAAGGACATGCAAGCACGGTTGACATGTTTGCTGGCCAACTGTCACTTAACCCCCTTACAATAGGCCCGGTGGGAGCCCTGTTATCCTGGGAGGACGTCATATGATGTCCTCCCAGGATCTCGCCTGGTCGATTACAGTTCAGTGTACCATGTGATCGCTATGGCCAATCACAGCAGATAACATGACAACTGTACACAATGAATGGCTTTGATTTATGCCTTTCATTGTGTATTATTGTGTTAAGCTCTGTGATTGTTCACAGTGATCACATAGTACAGACAGGGCCAATCACAGCCTATCTGTACCCACAGCTGCTTGCTGTGGGGGCACTGAACAGGAGGGAGGGGCCAGGTTCACAGAAGAGGGACCAGAGAAGAGGAAGATCAGGGCTTCTCTGTGCAAATCCACTGCAACAGAGCAGGTAAGTATAACATGTTTGTTATTTTTATAGGAAAAAAAACCAGGACTTTGCAATCACTTTAACTGGTTAATGACTGGCTCCTGCACATATACGTCAGCAGAATGGCACGGCTGGGCAAAGTAACGTATATTTACGTCACTTTAAAATGTCCGCCGGTGTCCCGCGATTGGGTCACAGAGCTGCAGAACGGGGAGAGGCAAGTGTAAACAAGCATCTCCCCGTTCTGCCTAGTGACACTGTCACTGATCGCCTGCTCCCTCTCATCTGGAGCAGCGATCAGTGATGTGTCACTCGTAGCCACGCCCCCTAACAGTTAAAATCACACCCTAGGACACACTTAACCCCTTCAGCGCCACCTAGTGGTTAACCCCTTCACTGAGAGTGTCATTTTCACAGTAATCAGTGCATTTTTATAGCACTGATCGCTGTAAAAATGACAATGGTCCCAAAAATTTGTCAAAAGTGTCCGATGTGTCCGCCATAAAGTCGCAGTCATTTAAAAATCGCTGGTCGCCGCCATTACTAGTAAAAAAAATAATAATAATAAAAATGCCATAAAACTACCCCCTATTTTATAGACGCTATAACTTTTCGCAAACCAATCAATATACGCTTATTGCGATTTTTTTTTTACCCAAAATATGTGGAAGAATACGTATCGGCCTAAACTGTGGAAAATTTTATTTTTTTTTTATCGATTTTTTGGGGATATTTATTATAACAAAAAGTAAAAAATATTGAATTTTTTTCAAAATTGTCGCTCTATTTTTGTTTATAGCGCAAAAACTAAAAACCGCAGAGGTGATCAAATACCACCAAAAGAAAGCTCTATTTGTGGAAAAAGAAGGACGTCAATTTTGCTTGGGAGCCACGTCACACGACCGCGCAATTGTCAGTTAAAGCGACGGCAGTGCCGAACCGCAAAAAGTCCTCTGGTCTTTGGCCAGCCAAATGGTCCGGGGCTTAAGTGGTTAATTGTTATCAGTGCCCCCAATGTAAGGTGACCAGATTTTTTAAATGAAATCCGGGGACATATTTTTTTTTTTTACTAGTAATCAGCGACTCTCTGCCCGTCGCCACCCGCCTCACAGCCTGTCAAGTCTTAAGCCCCGTACACACGGTCTGACTTTTTGCCAACAAACTTCATTTTGAGCAAGTTTGACAAAAAATCCGACCCTGTGTACGCTCCATCGGACAAACTTTTTGGTTTTCATCGGACAAAAGTTCGGTCTGCAAACGGACAAGCTTTTGGCCAACAAAAGTCCGATGGAGCAAAGTCCGACCGTGTGTACAGAAAACCATCGGACTTTTGTCCGATGGACAAAACAAATAATGTTAAAATCAATCAACAATAGCAGAAGTTGACCAAAGGGTGGCGGTAAAGAGCAGAAAAACCACGTGATGTTGGGAAAAGTTTTGGGAAAGTTTGCAGAAAAGTCCTGTGGTGTGTATGCTATGGGTGTGCCCGGCCAACTCCGTTCGGACAAAAATCCACGGAAAAGTCCGATGGAAGTCCGACCGTGTGTACGAGGCTTTACTCTCCAGGCCCCGGCTACTACTGGGTGGGGAGCGGAGGAAGATCACTCCGCCAGGGAAGGGTAGGAGATAAGCAGGCAGGCGGCTGGCCAGGACTTGAGCCAAGGCAGAAGAACATGAGAGCGGAGCTGAATGGGCATGCACCCCAAACTGAAGAAATATTTCCTCCGCTCCGACCAGCACATGATCATCAGAAAGGGGCACAGATAATGTGTAATTACGATTTTTTTTTTTAAATTCTGCACTGACTGTCTTTGAAATTGCCCCAGCCCCTGTTCAAATCCAATCCGGGGACAAAACCGGGGACAGATTTGGTCCGGAGACAGTGTCCTCAATCCGGGGACTGTCCCCTGAAACCGGGGATGTCTGGTCACCCTACCCCAATGGGAAGATTCTCATTCAGTTTTTGTTCCTGTGACTAGGGATGAGCCGACAGTTCAGTCTTGTGTTTTATAATTTTGTGATCATTTAATACCTGGGAGAAAATAGTAGACTTTGCTTAAAACTTGCTACATGTATTGTCCATCAAGCACAAAGGTTTATAATGAAGGGTTTGCCCATGGCAACCAATAAAATACTTGCTTTCATATTGCAGCCAGCTGTAGAAAAAAGACATCTGTAATCTGATTGGTTGCCATGGACACAAATAATGTATCGATTTCTGACTCATAATCAGTGTTCTGAAGGATTTGTCATCCGGTACATTTTGGTAAGTACACACATCCCGTCCCTTCCACCAATTTTCCTCTCCCTGTAACCCAACCTGAATTATTGTAGCAAATTGTATTTCTGTCTTCTGTGGCAGCATACTGTATTATGTCATCGGAGGGCTGAGGATCATTGTGTCCAGGGAAAACAATGTTTCCAATTATCTGCTTTCTGTAGGACAGTTAACACTTTCCTTCATCTGGAAAAAAAAAAAAAAAGATTTAAAGTGTATCTGAACCCCTCCTCACCCCCTGCAACAAAAAAAAGTCAAATATTGCTTACCATTTCTTAGTGGTGGCTTCATTTGTTTATTTTTTTTTGTATTTTTTCTCTCTTATTTATTTTGTCCGGTGATCCTGCCAGTACAACACTCATTTACCGTACTGCATGTATGGAGGGGAAGCATTGTCACCCTAGGACAGGGGTCTCCAAACTGTGGCTTGTGGGCCAGATGTGGCCCTTTGCTTGCCTTTTTCATGTCTTTGGGGCACTGCCATTAACAATCAGGCATATCCTGCTTTGACAGTAATAATGGGGCATAATTCCTCCCACTGACACCGAGAATGGGGCACTATTCCTCCCACTCACACCAATGATGGGGTACTATTCCTCCCACTGACACCAATGATAGGGCACTATTTCTCCCACTAATACCAATGATGGGGCACAATTCCTACCACTGACACCAATGATGGGGCACTATTCCTCCCACTGACACCAATGGTGGGACACTATTCCTCCCACTGACACCAATGATGGGGCGCTATTCCTCCAAATGACACCAATGATGAGGCACTACTCCTCCCACTGACACCAAGAGTGGAGCACTATTCCTCCCACTGACACCAAGAGTGGAGCACTATTCCTCCCACTGACACCAAGAGTGGAGCACTATTGATCTTTTATTGAAAAGAATCAAGCAACCATATTTATACAAAAGTAAAAAACAAAACCATAGTACAAAAACTTCAAGAGAAAACAAAGGAATACACATCCATGTTCAGAATATATACAATATATACATAATCCACTACCAAAACATTTTAGAAAACTATTTACCGTATTTATCGGCGTATAACACGCACTTTTTTCCCCTTAAAATCAGGGGAAAATCGTGGGTGCGTGTTATACGCCGATACTCACCTATCCCCGGCGATCTCCGCTGACTGTGAGCGGAGCGGAGCGATCGCCGCCGAGATGCACATAGCCGAGTGTATTCGGCTATACTCGGTTTTTCTCGGCTCCGCTCACAGTCACGCCCAGTCCCGCCATTGGACCTGTGATATGTCCATCATGACTCGGCATGATTGTGAGCGGAGCCGAGAAAAGCCGAGTATAGCCGAATACACTCGGCTATGTGTATCTCGGCTCCGCCCAGTCCCTGCATTCTCAGCGGCGTTCGCCCCGCTCCGCCCTGTATCAGCGGCGATCTCGGCGGCGCCAAATTTAAATTCAAGGCAGCACTGGACACTGGCAAGGCTGCACTGGACACTGGCAAGGCTGCACTGGACACTGGCAAGGCTGCACTAGACACTGGCAATGCTGCACTGGACACTGGGCAATGCTGCACTGGACACTGGCAATGCTGCACTGGACACTGGCAAGGCTGCACTGGACACTGGCAAGGCTGCACTGGACACTGGCAAGGCTGCACTGGACACTGGGCAAGGCTGCAATGGACACTGGCAAGGCTGCACTGTGACAAGGCTGCAAATGACACTGGTAAGGCTGCATTTAAATGTAATTTTTTTTTCTTAAACTTCCCTCCTAAAAGTTTTTTTCCCTAAAATTCCCTGCTAAACTTGGGGTGCGTGTTATACGCCGGCGCGTGTTATACGCCGATAAATACGGTACATAAAGCAGCAGAGAGGGCCTAAGAGGCACAACCCATCACCTATGTACGCAGCCATTTATCAAAAACGAATAAAAAACGAATAACAATCTAGGGTGATAAGAGACAGACAGCCACACCGGGGAAAGAGACTCCTGGCAGTCAGGGAGGCTTGAAACCCCTCCACGCCTTCAACCAAGCCCCCTGCCCCCGCTTGTCTCTCTCAAGCTCCCAAATCTTCCCCACCTCATGTACAATGTCACACACCACCACCTCAACAGGAAGGAGTTTTTGCCGAATGCTGACCTGACACCGTGCATTCCAGGTGAAATAACGGACTACTAGGCTAACTAAAAAAAGTGTATCCAAACAAAAAACTCCACCGGTATTGAATGCTCCGTACACCCACTCAGCATAACCCAGCCTGGAGAGGAAAGGAACACCGAGGGCCCGCCCCACCTGTTTGTACACCTCTATGTTATAAGGGCAACGAAGCAGAAAATGGTCCATAGTCTCCTCCTCATCTGCACACTCCTCCCGAGGACAGCTACGATCCATCCCACTGCGGAATTTCAAATTGCCCCGAACATAGAGCTTCCCATGGAAGCACAACCAGGCCAGATCCCTAAATTTAGGGGGTACTCTATCCAATTTAATCAGTCTTAACCCCGCCATCAAAACTGGGCCCGGGCAATCCCTTAAGGCCAGTGGGTCATGCATAGGCATGCACACAGGGTGTGCTGGGTGTGCCCAGGCACACCCTAATCACCCCATTCGCATTAGTGTTATCTCTCTGTGTAGCAACAGGAACTTGGGAAAGATTTCTCTCTTACCAGCTCTGCCATAAGAGAAGTGTTTATGCTCTTCTCTTTCACTATGCCAGCAGGGAGATCAATGTGCCGGGGTCATATATATGTAGATACATACACATGCATGTGTGTTTGAGCTTAAGGGTGCACACACCTATGGGGTCATGAAAGACTTCGCTCAAGACTCGACTCATAAGGACTTTCCTTGGAACCGATCTTAGATCTTCAGCCGACAATCGCCACTGCCGCAGTAACTTCAGGCACGGAGCGACATAGGCTGGTAGCTGACCACGATGACCCCTGCGATTCTTCACCTGGCCACCTTCTTCCCAAAGTCGTAGAAAAGGCCTAAACCAAGATCTAAATATGCCTACCCATCCAGGAGGTTCCACTGCAAGCATATTACCAATGTTAAACTTTAGAAATAGCAGTGAAAAGAAAAGAACTGGGTTGACCATACCTAAGCCACCCTCCCTCCTGGATAGGTAGGTGACATTCCTCTTGATGGGGTTCAGTCTGTTCCCCCACAGCATCTGGAAGAACACACTACTGACCCTAGCATAGAGAGACACTGGCAAGATGCAGACAAAGCTGACATACAAGAAGATCGGAATCAGGTAAGGCCTTATCAGATCAACCCTTTCCCTCATAGATAACTTCCATCTCTTCCAGTTGACCACCTTAGTATTGGCAATTTCCAGTCTGCCTTCCCAGTTTTTGAGGCCATAATCGCCGGGTCCAAATTCAATGCCTAGTATCTTAATTCTTTCCTGGGGCACTGGAAAGGTGTCCGGGAGATCAAACCCCTCACCTTCCTTTCCCATCCAGAAAACTTCAGCTAAAGAAGGGTTAATGGGCTGTTCTGACACCTGTAGTTCCTCCACAGAAATTACATTTTTTAAATGTAACTTTTGCTGCATTGCAGCCTCAGCAGGCACAACATTGCTACACACAGGACTAGCAGCCTGATTGTCATTAGGCACATTGTCAGCATCAGTCACGGTGTTGAAAGGCACAAAAACAGTCTTATCCACAACATGGGACTTGGCAGGCTTTACCTTGTCAGGCACATTATCTGCTATGTCCTCCTTGTTAAACACTAACTGATCCCCCCGCATAGGAGATTCCATTACCTAGATGGCCCTCAGTATGCCTCCTGAGTCCTGGGGGGCTGCTTACCTCTCCCTGGGGGGGGGCAGGGGGGGAAGAACTGGGGGTCTCCTCCTCCTCCACCTCCATCTTTGTCATCCTTCAAACCTCCTGTCATTTCCAAACTTCTCCTTGAAGGGCCCATCTCTGCCTTCCATCATGGCCACAATGGTCTCCTGATGGTCCACACGGACCTTGGCCAGTTGAATTTCCGGAACCATGGATCCACGTTTTTGGCTATGCAAGCCCTCACATTGCCTTCGCAGACACTTCAGCTCCGCTCGTAGCATGCAAAGCTTATCCCTCTCCCTGTTTAGGACCTTAATCCCGGCCACCACTCGCTTCCGAATGGCCTCCGAGCCTTCATCCTCACCAGGGGTTGAGAGATCAGCTTGTACAGAGGCAGGCATGTCACCCGACGGCCCAGGAGATGGCTGTGAGCTTCCAGCAGGAGAGGCCCCGCTGGCCTTCATGGCTTCCCCAGAAAGGGGCCAGGAGAGCTGGGATAGATTTTACCACCACTCCCCTCTCACACGGATCACCTGCAGCAGCTTCAGAGGCACCTTCCTCCTGACGCACCTGTTCTCCAATGATGAGTGGGGCACTATTCCTTCCGCTGACACCAATGATGGGGCACTATTCCTCCCACCGACACCAATGATGGGGCACTATTCCTCCCACTGACATCAATGATGGGGCACTATTCCTCCCACTGACATCAATGATGGGGCACTATTTCTCCCACTGACACCAATGATGGGGCACTATTCCTCCCACTGACATCAATGATGGGGCACTATTTCTCTAACTGACACCAATGATGGGGCACTATTCCTCCCACTGACATCAATGATGGGGCACTATTTCTCTAACTGACACCAATGATGGGGCATTGTTACTGATGCCAGGACATTTTCTACACCCAATGGCCACAGTCTGGCCCCTCTAAAGTCTGAAAGATGATAAACTGGCCCTTTGTTTAGAGAGATCCCTGTTTTAGAGGATAGGTGTTTTTTGTAAGTGACTCTTTAAAGATGAACTCCATTAGTCTGTAGTTTTAGTAGTTTGTGCCCTTACCCCAGATAGCAGGGGATGGAAATTTAGTCTAGTCTAGGTTCAAGCCTAAAGACGTGACCAAGCGCATGCACATTTATTCCGGGCTGCCCTACATGCGAGAAACACGGAAAATAAGTCCCTGACCCTTTCTAAAAACACGCAAAAAATGCTGCAGCACTATGCGGTTTGACACATGTGAAAATGCACGCAGATTTGTAGAGGTTTCATTAATTGCTAAGGGACAACGCGTTTCGGTGTGCCGCAAAAGCGCATGATTTCGCAAAGTTGTGAGCCTAGCCTATGGGAGGTTTCAAGTAGAGGAATATTTACTATATTACTTACTCCTCTGATAACCAATCTTCCATTCCAGGAATTGTGGGCAGACTAGACGTGTGCATGACGGAAAAAAATTGTTTTGTTTAGATTAGTTAATCCAGTTGTTTAAGTTTTGTTAAATTCGGTTGATTCGTTCAATTCGTATTTGGAATTAGTTTTAGTTTTATGCGGCGTACACACGATCGTTTTTCATGCCATTTTTTAAACCGACGTTTTTCACGTCGTTTTTTTTCATGTTTCCTCTCAAGCCTGTCTTGCGTACACACGATCATTTTAAAAAACGTTCAAGCAAAGCGCAGTGATGTACAACACGTACAACGGCACTAGAAAGGGGAAGTTCCATTCGAATGGCGCCACCCTTCATGTTAGTAAACTTTGTTGAGCGGCGATTCGTGCTTTTCAGTCCGTTACAGCGTGACGAATGTGCTATCTCCATTACGAACGCTAGTTTTACCAGAACGAGCACTCCCGTCTCATAATTGATTCTGAGCATGCGCGTTTTTTTCCCCTCGTAAAAGCATACACACTATCGTTTTTCACGTCGTTAAAAAAAACGACATGAAAAACGATGTGAAAAAATAGAGCATGTTCGAAATTTTTAATGGCCGTTTTTCACGCTGTTAAAAATGCTCTGGAGCATACACACGATCGGTTTTAATGCCCATTTTTAAAAATGGCATTTTTAACGGCATGAAAAACGATCGTGTGTATGGGGCATTAGTCTTTTTCGAATTGTCTTTGAATTTACATATTTTTTTTCCATTCAAAACATTTGAATCGATACATTTTGAATTATGCCACGTACACACAATCGGATTTTCCGTTGGAAAAAATTTGGATGGTTTTTCCGACGGAATTCCGCTCAAGCTTGGCTTGCATACACACAGTCACACAAAAGTTCTCTGAACTTTCGACCGTCAAGAACGCGGTGACATACAACACTACGACGAGCCGAGAAAATTAAGTTCAATGCTTTCTGAGCATGTGTCTAATTGTTTCCGAGCATGCGTCGGAATTTTGCGCGTCAGAATTGCTACAGACGATCGGAATTTCCGATTGGAATTTTTTTCGTCGGAAAAATAGAGAACCTGCTTTCAATCTTTTGCTGGCGGAAATTCCGACAGCAGAAGTCTGATGGAGCCTACAGACGGCCATAATTTCCGAGGAAAAGCTCACATCGGACTTTTGCTGGCAGAAAATCTGACCGCGTGTACGCGGCATTAGTTGAATCAAGCCCCCCTTATACATTGTTACCTGAGTCTGATCTCTGTTAAGTGATGTGCATGAGAGCAGCAGCTCTCTCGGCTCTCTCCCTCCTCATAGGCTCAGACACAGCAGCAGGAACCATTGCTATGGACACACAGAAGCAAGGAGCAAGCCCGCATGAGTGCCCTCCATAGCAAACAGATTTCTATGGGGGAACTCAGCAGGGGTGAGGAGCCAGGAGCACCAACAGGGGACCCGAGAACAGGAGGTGCAGGGCTGCTGTGTGCAAAACCATTACACAGAGCAGGTAAGTATAATACAGTGCCTTGAAGAAGTATTCATACCCCTTGAAATTTTCCACATTTTGTCATGTTACAACCAAAAATGTAAATGTATTTTATTGGGATTTTATGTGATAGACCAACACAAAGTGGCTCATAATTGTGAAGTGGAAGGAAAATGATAAATGGTTTACAATTTTTTTTATAAATAAATATGTGAAAAGTTTGGTGTGCACTTGTATTCAGCCCCCTTTACTCTGATACCCCTAACTAAAATCTAGTGGAACCAATTGCCTTCAGAAGTCACCTAATTAGTAAATAGAGTCCACCTGTGTGTAATTTAATCTCAGTATAAATACAGCTGTTCTGTGAAGCCCTCAGAGGTTTGTTAGAGAACCTTAGTGAACAAACAGCATCATGAAGGCCAAGGAACACACCAGACAGGTCAGAGATAAAGTTGTGGAGAAGTATAAAGCAGGGTTAGGTTATAAAAAATATCCCAAGCTTTGAACATCTCACGGAGCTCTGTTCAATCCATCATCTGAAAATGGAAAGAGTATGGCACAACTACAAACCTACCAAGACATGGCCGTCCACCTAAACTGACCGGGCCGGGCAAGGAGAGCATTAATCAGAGAAGCAGCCAAGAGGTCCATGGTAACTCTGGAGGAGCTGCAGAGATCCACAGCTCAGGTGGGAGAATCTGTCCACAGGACACCTATTAGTCGTGCTTCTCCACAAATCTGCCCTTTATGGAAGAGTGACAAGAAGAAAGACATTGTTGAAAGAAAGCCATAAAAAGTCTCATTTTCCGTTTGTGAGAAGCATGTGGAGGACACAGCAAACATGTGGAAGAAGGTGCTCTGGTCAGATGAGACCAAAATTTAACTTTTTGTCCTAAAAGCAAAACGCTATGTGTGGTGGAAAACTAACACTGCACATCACCCTGAACACACCATCCCCACTGTGAAACATGGTGGTGGCAGCATCATGGTGCGGGGATGCTTTTCTTCAGCAGGGACAGGGAAGCTGGTCAGAGTTGATGGGAAGATGGATGAAGCCAAATACAAGGTAATCTTAGAAGAAAACCTGTTAGAGTCTGCAAAAGATTGGGGCGGAGGTTCACCTTCCAGCAGGACAACGACCCTAAACATACAGCCAGAGCTACAATGGAATGGTTTAGATCAAAGCATATCCATGTGTTAGAATGGCCCAGTCACAGTCCAGACCTAAATCCAATTGAGAATCTGTGGCAAGACTTGAAAATTGCTGTTCACAGACTCTCTCCATCCAATCTGACAGAGCTTGAGATATTTTGCAAAGAAAAATGGGCACAAATGTCCCTCTCTAGATGTGCAAAGCTGGTAGATCATCACATGCCTGACGAAGGGGGTCCTGCGCAGCTCCGAAAGGTTGCACTTTCCTTTGTGATGTGATCTCTTTCATTAAAACTTTTTCGAAAAAATTGTCGATTCTTGGTGTGCTGGTGAATATGTACGCTTGTTTGATGTTTCCAGGACCCAACTGGTAATCGCTGCAGAACCCACCATTTTTTGAGCCATATCTACCAGGAACGTGTGCGATAGGAATATTGATCAGATCACAAAGCTGGTAGAGACATCCCCAAAAAGACTTGCAGCGGTAATTGCAGAGAAAGAGGTTCTACAAAGTATTGACTCAGGGGGGCGCTATACAAATACCCCCCCCCACTTTTCACATATTTATTTGTAAAAAAAATTGAAAACCATTTATCATTTTCCTTCCACTTCACAATTATATGCCACTTTGTGTTGGTCTATCACATAAGATCCGAATAAAATACATTTATATTTTTGGTTGTAACATGACAAAATGTGGAACATTTGAAGGGGTATGAATACTTTTTCAAGGCACTATATGTTAGTTTTTTTTTTTACAAAAAATATATGCATATTAAGGTAATACTTGTCAAACATCAGAATCTGATTTCTTTCCCTGGTTACAGAAATCTAATTGCTTGCTGGGAGTTCCAGTAACTCATAAAATTCTGCACCGGAGGATTACTCTTCCTCTCTTCTCACAAACACGTGTGCTATCTCTACAATAGGAGGCTCAGAACAGAGATGTACAATTAGCAGAGGTGGTGTACAATTAATGACAGAAACGTACTATTAATCACCTAGAGATTGCCAATTCTCAGCACGAATACGCAATTACAGAACAGAAACCCACAACCTACAGTCCCTGGGCTGCAGGGATATTTATAGGACCATGAGCTGAATTATTATTTCAATTCTATAGTAGACATGTGCATTTGTTTTCGTCTGAATGCATTGTCGTCCAAATTTCGGGTATTTTCGTTATCGTTTTAACAAACGAAAACGAACGCGCAGAATCCAAAATCCGAAAGATCCGACATAAACAAATGCTTTATTTTCGTTTTCGTTGCTACAACAGTTGGATATAGATAGGAGAGTCGACATGACGCTGACAATAGCGATCTGTGTCTATCGAACCTGTGGTCGAATGTGCCTAACCTTCAAGACTATTCTACATAGAGAGGAAAGATTCGACATGGAGAGAAAAGATTCGACATAGAGACAGTGTTGTGGTAAACCATTCGACATGAACGACGAAGATTCGACGAAGCAGCGAAAAACATACAAACGTCGAATCTGTCATTGAAGGCTTATGGTGTCTGTCGAAAGTTCTAAGAAGTTTCGACAAGCAGCTAAACTGTACGACGCCGCAATCGTACATTTCCGGTCAATTGCTCGGCCCATAGGCTATAGAAGAATTCGAATGTTGGTTGACTAGTAATAATAATTAATAAATATAATTATTCCTAGTGTCATACAACATTATAATTCTTCTATAGCTTGTAGGCGGAACATTCGTCCGGAAATGTATGATTGCGGCGTTGTGGTTAAGCTGCTCCGTCGAAACTTCTTAGAACATTCGACAGACACCATAAGCCTTCAATGACAGATTCGACATTAATGAATTCGGATTTTCGGACTAATGCATTGTTTAACAAAACAAAATAAATAAAAACGAATTTCGGGAGTAACTAAATAAATGTATTTTTCAGGCGAAAACGAAATTCCGAAACAAAATATTTTAGTGTGCACATGTCTATTCTATAGTAATAATAAATGTAGCAATAAATAATTTGATAATGCATCTACTGCTGTAAAATGTGAATATTTCAAGAGCTGCATTTTCCAATTATTGTGTACAAAACTGTTTGTAAATGAGCTTATAGAACTGTATTACAACTTACAAAAATAAAATGCGTGTCGAGTAATTTTACAGAGAAAGAGTACTGTTGTGCCTTCTGAATCTGTTGCATACATTAAGGCTGGTTTCACACTGGGGCGGTGGGTGCGGTGGCGGTATAGCGCCGCTATTTTTAGCGGCGCTATACCGTCGGAATTGCGGAGGTATTCGGCCGCTAGCGGTGCGGTTTTAACCCCCGCTAGCGGCCGAAAAAGGGTTAATACCACCCGCAAGCCGCAGCTACAGCCGCGGTTTGCGGGCGGTATTACCGCGGTGTTCCATTCATTTCAATGGGAAGGAGCGGTAAAGGAGCGGTATACACACCGCTCCTTCCCTGCTCCAAAGATGCGGCTTGCAGGAGATTTTTTCTCCTCCCGCCAGCGCATCGCCTCAGTGTGAAAGCCCTCAGGCTTTCACATTGAGCATACTGGGGCAGGAGTTTTTCAGGCGTTATTTATGCGCTATGCTGCTTCAAAATTGCGCCCGCTCGTGGAAAACGTTGGCACTTAAAAATCTCCATAGGCGACGTTTAAAAATTTCTACAGGTTGCATGTTTTGAGTTACAGAGGAGGTCTTGTGCTAGAATTATTGCTCTCGCTCTAACGATTGTGGCGATACGTTTACATGCGGGCGCGACTTACGTATGCGTTCACTTCTGCGCGCGAGCACGAAGGGACGGGGTGCCTTTAAAAAAAAAAAAATCATATTTATTTTACATCTTTTTTTTTTTTTTATACTGACCTTTTTCAAAAAAATAATTTGAATCACTTTTATTCCTATTACAAGGAATGTAAACATCCCTTGTAATAGAAAAAAAGCATGACAGGACCTCTTTATTGTGAGATCTGGGGTCAAAAAGACCTCAGATCTCACATTTACACTTAAAAGCAAAAAGCAAAAAAAAAAAGTATTTATTTATTTTTATTTAAAAAATAAATAAATTGTCCCTTTAAGGGAGAAGGGCATAAGTGACGTTTGACGTCGCTTCGGTCCTTCAAGGGCATAGAGTCGAGTGGGGGGCCATCATTCCCTCACTTGACTTCCTGCCCATCATGGGAAAGGATCGTATGGTCTCCGCCGCTACCCACGGATCCAGTAAGAAGCGGAGACGACCGGGATGGGGCGGGAGGGGGGGACACCTCGCCCGCCGCCGGTAAATGTGATCTTGCGGCGAATCCACTTTAATCTTAAGGCGGATCGCCCGTTTTTGGTTGAAAAAAATACTGGGGTTGTGGCAGCTATCTGCTGCCATAACCCCGGTATTTAATGTCAAAGTAGCGACGTATATCGACGGTGGGCAGTCTGTAAGTGGTTAACTGCTTCGCGCCCAGCCGCCGTTATTATACTGTGGCAGGTTGGCACAGCTGCGGGAATCGCCGTGGGTGTACGTTGGTTGCTTTAAGAGCTATAGGTGTTGCGCATGCGGCACTGAAGGCACCATGCCGCAGACATGGTGTCTGGCAGGCAGCCGCAATGTCTGCCGGCAACCCGTGATTGCTCCTCAGAGAGCCAGAATGGGGATCTGTCAATGTAAACAGACAGATCCCCGTTCTGTCAGGGAAGACAGTACAAAGTGATCGTTTGTTCCTAGTGATCAGGAACAGCGATCTCTCCCTACTCCCAGTCAGTCCCCTCCCCCCACAGTTAGAAACACCTCCCTAGGACACACTTAACCCCTTGATCACCCCCTAGTGTTAACCCCTTCCCTGCCAGTGTCATTTATACAGTAATCAGTGGCTATTTTTAGCACTGATTGCTGTATAAATGTCACTGGTCCCAAAAAAGTGTCAAAAGTTTCCGATCTGTCCGCTGCAGTGTCGCAGTCCCACTAAAAATCACTGATGACCGCCATTACTAGTAAAAAAAAAATATATATATATATATATTTTTATAAAAATGCCATAAATATATCCCCTATTTTGTAGACGCTATAACTTTAGTGCAAACCAATCAATATACGCTTATTGCCAAAAAATATGTGGAAGAATTTCCCTGGATATTTATTATAGCAAAAAGTAAAAAATATATATATATACTGTATATTTTTTTTTCAAAATTGTCGCTCTTTTTTTGTTTATAGCGCAAAAAATAAAAACCGCAGAGGTGATCACATACCACCAAAAGAAAGCTCTATTTGTGGGGGGAAAAAAAGGACATAAATGTTGTTTGCGTACCGCGCAATTGTCAGTTAAAGCGACGCAGTGCCATATAGCAAAAAATGGCCTGGTCATTAAGGGGGGTAAATCCTTCCAGGGTTAAGGTGGTTAAACCAAAACTTCCATTGGGTACCTTGTTGCAGCTTCTTCTCCTTCCAGAGATTTTGTTACATTGTATTCTTTCCAAGGACTAGCAGAACTTGAGCCCAGTGATATGTATATACTGCAACTGTATCTCTTTGCAGCCTACTAAAGAATGTTTTATATATTTTTTTCCAACACAGCCCATTTAATATCGTACTTTGGAAAATACATTTAATATAATCCTCTCTTCATTGCATCCGGTCTGGAATCCTGTCTGACACTCTGAGCAATCTTACTTGGGCTGAAATAATAATTCAGCCGCCTCTAGTGACGTTGGAATACCATTGCCGCTAATGATGTGCCTTTCTCAGCTAGCCATCCGCCGCCCCTCCGCTAACAAGTAAACGAGCCAGAGGGGAACCATAGGAGATCAGGAATTAACATCAACCCTACAGCCTAACAGAGGAAATCGTGTCAGGCCGCGAATATAAATTATCTCGACACTGTTATTCCAGAGGATAACTAGATACATTCCGGCCATAACAGCGCATAATACACCATTACTGATCAGCAGCAGAGGCACAGAGGCGAGAAGACGAAGGAAGTTCATGTTCAAGCTTTGCCGATATTTATCAGAATTTTGATATCTATTTAACCACCTACTGCCAATCAATGTACCGGTACATCGCTTGACTTCAATTAGTTTTACTGGGATGATGCCAGCAGCTGCCGTTTTTTAACCACTTCCCATCTCGCCCATAGTCATATGACATCCGCAAGGTGGCTCTCCCATCCCGGGCGGGCGTCATATGATGTTCTTGGCTTCCCGCCAGGCATAGGGGGCACGCGCGCGCCCGCCGCGTCACCAAGGAGCCAATGCTACTATTCAATTAGCAGTACCACTTCAGTCTGTGATTTGACGAATGTTATCTCAGTCAGGTAAGTTCACCTTATGTCCATAGACACCTTAAAGGGGTTGTAAAGGTTCATGTTTTTTCACCTTAAAGCGGAAGTAAACCCATCGATTTAAGAGTTTCAAAAAGCAGTTACATTCCCGGCATGCCGGGAATGCCAACTGTCTCATTGGTTGTGCTCTCAACCAAACTGTCAAACCATCCAATGGCTGGTGTCATAACTGATCACATGTGCAGCATCATGGCAGTTGAAGATTAAACAGAGGCCAAGGTGGAAGCTTCCTTGCCTGAAAATGATAGGAGGGTTTACTTCCACTTTAATGCATTCTATGCGCGATGTCAAGCCGGCACCCGCGATCGCGCGTGACAAAGCAGGAACGTTGATCTGTGTGTGTAAACACACAGATCCCCGTCCAGTCAGGGGAGAGGAGACAGATCGTGTGCTCCTAGTATATAGGAACACCGATCGGTCTCCTTCTCTAGTCAGTACCATCCCCCACAGTTAGAAAACACAGCCAGGGAACACATTTAACCCCTTGATCGCCCCCTAGTGTTAACCCCTTCCCTGCCAGTGACATTTATACAGTAATCAGTGGCTATTTATAGCACTGATCGCTGTATAAATGTCAATGGTTTCAAAAAAGTGTCAAAAGCATCTGATCTGTCCGCCGCAATGTCGCAGTCACGATAAAAATCGCAGATCACCGCCATTACTAGTAAAAATATATATATATATATATATATATATATATATATATATAAACATGCCATAAATCAATAACCTATTTTGTAGGCGCTATAATTTTTGGACAAACCAATCAACATATGCTTATTGCGATTTTTTTACCAAAAATATGTAGAAGAATACATATCGGCCTAAACTGAGGAAAAAAAAAAATTAATTTAGGATATTTATTATAGCAAAAAAGTAAAAAATATTGTGTTTTTTTTTTTTTTTAATTGTCAGTCTTTTTTTTTTATAGTGCAAAAAAGGTGATAAAATACCACCAAAAGAAAGCTCTATTTTTGTGGAAAAAATGATCAAAATTTCATTTGCCCTTGTCCCAAGACAAATCCAGCCCCCGCCAAAATCCAGCCTCTCAGCACAAATATTTGCCCCCCACCCCCCCCCAATTTTTTTTACCCCTCCTAGCACAAATCCTCTACCCCTAAAAATTTCTCATCTTCTCCCTCGCTCTTCGAATCCCCCCTCCTAGCACAAATCTTGTACCCCCATCCCCCTTCTCAACACAATTCCCACTATTTTTCTACTCTTAGCACCCCCCCCCAAAATTTCCCCTCCTAGAACAATACTTAACCCCCTGCCGCCCCCAAATGCCCCCTTCCAACACAAATTCTCTTGCCCTAATCTCCTTGTGGTCCCCCCCCCTACTTCACATGATACCACAGTGCCCAGGGCAGCCGCCCCTCCTGCCCAGTGCTCACACCTTATCCTGGCCCTGCTTGGACACCCCTGCTGTATGCCTATAAAGGTAAGACAACATGAAGGAGAAGACACCACGGGAGAGCAATGTGAATGTAGGACCGAGTGACTGTGGTAAGGAAACGGACACTGTACGATCAGCCAGAAAAGGACAGTGACTACTGTATATTATTATTATTATTATTATTATTATTATACTGGATTTATATAAAAATCATTCATTTATTTGTATGTATTTATTTATATATCAGTTTCTTTAGATTTCTCCACTTTGGTATTTTGCTATTCTGTTTACAGGAGAGTTACAATATTCTTAAGGTTCAGGTTTATGACTTAATTGCCGCACTCAATATTTTTTTGTGTATACAGATGTGTTATTTAATATACACTTGTACAATTATTAATGCTGCTTTGTGTTTCTTTGTCTAGAACCTGAGGGAAGGAATGTTACAATTAATGCATTCCACAAATCCTTGAGACAATCTCAGTCTCACTAGTTCCCCTCTTCTTTCTAATTATAGTTATCCATCTCCTATTTTCTGTATCCAAGGAACAATAGATGAATAAGAGCGCCACACTAAGGGCTCTTGAGCCTGAAGGCATTTATTAAAACATTTATGGAAACAAAACCCGATACGTTTCTGGGGTCAAGCTATGTACGTCTTCATCAAGGGCTTAGAAAGCTATGTAAAGGGGAGGGATTGGACTGGTTTAAGACTGGGATAGGACTTGATGTCAGATGAGCGATTCTGCGGCTACAGACAAATCGCTAACGGCAGGATTGGCACAGTGCCTTGAAAAAGTATTCACACCCCTTAAAACTTTCCACATTTTGTCATGTTACATCCAAAAACGTAAATGTATTTTATTGGGATTTTACGTGATAGACCAACACAAAGTGGCTCATAATTGTGAAGTGGAAGGAAAATTATAAATGGTTTTCCAATTTTTTTACAAATAAATCTGTGAAAAGTGTGGCGGGCATTTGTATTCAGCCCCCTTTACTCTGATACCCCTAACTAGAATCTAGTGGAACCAATTGCCTTCAGAAGTCACCTAATTAGTAAATAGAGTCCACCTGTGTGTAATTTAATCTCAGTATAAATACAGCTGTTCTGTGAAGCCCCCAGAGGTTTGTTAGAGAACCTTAGTGAACAAACCGCATCATGAAAGCCAAGGAACACACCAGACAGGTCAGGGATAAAGTTGTGGAGAAGTTTAAAGCAGGGTTAGGTTATAAAAAAATATCCCAAGCTTTGAACATCTCACGGAGCTCTGTTCAATCCATCATCCGCAAAAAAGGAAAGAGTATGGTACAACTGCAAACCTACCAAGACAAGGCCGTCCACCTAAACTGACCGGCCGGGCAAGGAGAGCATTCATCAGAGAAGCAGCCAAGAGGTCCATGGTAACTCTGGAGCAGCTGCAGAGATCCACAGCTCAGGTGGGAGAATCTGTCCACAGGACAACTATTAGTTGTGCTCTCCACAAATCTGCCCTTTATGGAAGATTGACAAGAAGAAAGACATTGGTGAAAGAAAACCATAAGAAGTCCCATTTGCAGTTTGCGAGAAGCCATGTGGAGGACACAGCAAACATGTGGAAGAAGGTGCTCTGGTCAGATGAGACCAAAATTGAACTTTTTGGCCTAAAAAGCAAAACGCTATTTGTGTGGGGGAAAACTAACACTGCACATAACCCTGAACACACCATCCCCACTGTGAAACATGGTGGTGGCGGCATCATTTTGTGGGGATGCTTTTCTTTAGCAGGGACAGGGAAGCTGGTCAGAGTTGATGGGAAGATGGATGGAGCCAAATACAGGGCAATCTTAGAAGAAAACCTGTTAGTCTGCAAAAGACTTGAGACTGGGGTGGAGGTTCACCTTCCAGCAGGACAATGACCCTAAACATACAGCCAGAGCTACAATGGAATGGTTTAGATCAAAGCATATCCATGTGTTAGAATGTCCCAGTCACAGTCCAGACCTAAATCCAATAGAGAATCTGTGGCAAGACTTGAAAATTGCTGTTCACAGACGCTCTCCATCCAATCTGACAGAGCTTGAGATATTTTGCAAAGAAGAATGGGCAAAAATGTCCCTCTCTAGATGTTCAAAGCTGGTAGAGACATCTCCTGGACCCTGCTGGGCAGCCATGGAAGTAAGAGGGGACCCTGCTGGACACACATGGAAGCAAACAGGGACACTGCTGGGCACTCATGGATATAAGGGGGCTCTGATGGGCAGATATGGATATAAGGGGACATCTAAATTATTCTTCTGCACTTGGGGCATCCTTTTGAACTAATACTGGCCACTCTTCTTTTCTTTTGCTGGTCAGAATACCCCCCTCTTTCAGGATTTTTTGGTGCTTCTTTCTGGAGGCCCTGGATAAACCTTTACATCTGTGGGACTAATGGCTTTATGCATCATGTGTATTAATATAAGCTCATTGGATTCAATTTTATTTACCTCTCTAGACGGGCAGAGAGTTTTCTGGCGCCCTTTGTGCTCCCTTGTGCACACCTCCCAACTTTTTGAGATGGGAATGATGGACACCTATTAGCAAAAGTATGTAGGCATAGGACACACCCCCTGCCACGCCCCCTTAAAGAGGAATTATACAAAAAAAAATATTAGTTAAGCCCACAAGTTTCTATTTTTTAACACTTATGCCGCGTACACACGATCATTATTCACGGCGGTTAAAAAACCGCCGTGAATAATGTCATTAAAAACGAGGGAACAGCTTGTTCCCCACACACGGTCGTTTTTCACGTCGTTTTTTCTCTTGTCGAGAAAAACGACCGTCTGTGGGCTCCGCGGCAGTGTTTCCCTATGGGAAACACTGCCGCGGAAAACATGTCGAAAAAAACGACGAGAAAAATTAGAACATGTTCTAATTTTTCTCGTTGTTTTTAATGCCGTTTTTCTCGTCGAAAAAAACGACAGAAAGCCCACAGACTATCGTTTTTCTCGTCGAATGGGAAAAATGTCGTTTTTCTCGACGAGAAAAACGGCCGTGTGTACGCGGCATTATTCCTTTATATTGGCTTTTGACATTTACAAATGCAACGGTTTAGAAATTGGATGAAAGGCTTAGTACTGGGAAACACTTTTTAAAAGATAAATAATGCATTTTATATACAAGTATAAAGATCAGACCAAAATGAGGGACAAATGGAGGAAAGAGGGACAGAGGGACTTGGTTCCAAATCAGGGACAGTCCCTCAAAATCAGGGACATTTGGGAGCTATGCCTTGTGCCTTACCTTGTGGGGGCTACCGTTCACCTATGGGCAGGATCTATCTTCTACCCCCCCCCTAAAAGAAGATTTTTTTAAATCGAAATGTGTCAGTTATGTAATGCTGGCTCAAAGTTTGGTTATTGTAGCAGTTGTTCTGTAACATATACAGTGTGTGGGGTGGTCAGGGCTTTTGTTTCTCAAACAATAGGTGCTGGAACTCAACCACAACCCCCCCAAAACCCCTCCCCCTACACACACCCTCCAAATCACATCAAATAGCGGGTGTGGTCATATTTCACAAACAGTAGGAGGGTCTTAAAGGGGAATTAAATACCAGGATTGCATTACATACAGAGTGCAGAGTTCAGGAGGGTTGCACACAGAGTGCAGAGCAGAGCTGTCACTTGTAAACACAGAAACCGGACTTCTGTATTTACAAGTGATTGTGGTGAGCAGGCACCAAAGGGTCTGAGCCAGAGGTGGTGGAACTGAGTTCCACCAAGTTCCACCTGAAAAAAAGCCCTGGGGGTGGTTATGATACAACAGATAATATTGGGTCAATGATGGCCGCATAAAACTATCAGCTGTGTTGCTTTTATGAAGTTTCTTTTATGCAATGTTATATACAAATAGTTTTGGGATGTTTTATTAATTCTGCCGAACTGGCGCTTTAAAAATCTCAATCCTTGTTTCTTTTTTCCCTTTTAGGATTATTATTAGAGATGTGGCACCCTGGCATTTATCAGAATACATTTTGAATTATCTATGGAGTGGGCTGTCACTAGGAGTGAAAGGTTTACTGAAAGCTGTTATCCCTTTAAACTTATTACCATATTGCTTAGAATAGTCTATTTTAGGAATGTATCTGTCTTATAAAACTGCCAGTTCATATGGATACATCCTGCCTTAGATCACATAGCATTGTGTGCCGTCTCACTATGGAGTTAAAGTGGTTGTAAACCCACTTAGACAACTTGCACCTACAGGTAAGCCTAGATTAAGGCTTACCTGTAGGTGCAAGAAATATCTCCTTAACCCTTTCCCGCCGAGCGTACGCATATATGCAGCCTCGGCTTTCGGGGGTTATGCTGCAGGCATGATCCCGGTACCGTTGTTTAGAGCGGGCGATTGGCTATCCAGGCATAACAACCGATGCGACTAAATGCCGCTCGGTTGTTATACCGGAGGAGCGGGAGGGGACATCCCCCCCTCCCGCCACTCTGACCGGGCCTCCCATCCCACCAGGAGACCCGATCCACGATCTGTCGCTTCTGGCGCCTTGTGTCTCCTGAATGAAGACGTCACTTCCTGTTTACTCGGCTGTCAATGGCGCCGAATTTAAAAAAATATACAGTATTCAGAATCGCCGTTTTCAGCGAGTGTAAAGGAGGTGTAATAAGTGTAAAGGAGGGATTGGGGGTCTAAAAGACCCCCTATCTTTCCATAAAGAGTACCTGTCACCACCTATTACTGTCACAAAGGATGTTTCCATTCCTTGTGACAGCAATAAAAGTGATCACATTTTTTATATTTTTTTAAACACAATTTATTAGTGTAAAAATAAATAAAATAAATAAGAAAAAAAAAATGTAAAGCGCCCCTGTCCCCGCGAGCTCGCGTAGCAAAGAAAACGCATACGGAAGTCGCGCCAGCATATGTAAACGGTGTTCAAATCACCCATGTGAGGTATCGCCACGATCGTCAGAGCGAGAGCTATAATTCTAGCCCCAGACCTCCTCTGTAACTCTAACCTGGTAGCCATAAAAAAAAATTAAAGCGTCGCCTATGGAGATGTTTAGGTACCGTAGTTTGTCGCCATTCCACGAGTGTGTGTAATTATAAAGCATGACATGTTTGGTATCTATTTACTCTGCGTAACATCATCTTTCACATTATCCCCCAAAAATTGGGCTAACTTTACTTTTTCTTTTTGTTTTTAATTAATGAAAGTACATTTTTTCCAAAAAGTTGCGTTTAAAACACTGCTGCAAAAAATGCCGTGTGACATAAAATATTGCAAAAATCGCCATTTTATTCTCTAGATTATCTTCTAGAAAATATATATATATAATGTTTGGGGGTTCTAAGTAATACAGATTTTAACTTGTAAACACCAAATGCCAGAAATAGGCTTAAGCCCCATACACACTATCAGTTTTCTTGCAGGTTTTTCTCTTCAGGTTTACCAAAACCATCTAATATGAGGTCAAACCTTAAGAGTTTCAATTCGTATGCAATCAGGCAGGCCCTTGCACTACATGGTTTTGGTAAACCTGAAGAGAAAAACCTGCAAGAAAACTGATAGTGTGTATGGGGCTTTAGTCATGAAAGGGTTTTAACCTACACGGTTAAAGTGGTTGTAAACCCACTTTTTCAACTTGCACCTACAGGTAAGCCTAGATTAAGGCTTAACTTTAGGTGCAAGAAATATCTCCTAAACCTACACGGTTTAGGAGATATTTACTAAAAAGACAGGCGCCGCTGTCTACGGCGCATGCGCGCCGTAGACAACGGCGCATTCATGGGGTTAATCCCATTCACAAAATCGGCTACTTCCCAGCAATCGCTGGGCGTAGCCGATTGTGACGGCTCCCGCGTGCATGCGCGGAGTCACGTCTTCGCCCATCCGGCCAATCACATCGCCGGAGCGGCGCTGTGATTGGCTGGTGCGGCGATACCCAGAAGTAACATTCCGGCTATTGCCGCAGTGATGTCTGCGTCTGGACAGAGGGACGCGGACTGCTTCGGGGGCCCCGATCTAAGGTAAGTGGTACATAATGAGCTAGTATGCTAGTCATACTAGCTCATTATGCCTTTTTCTTGCAGGTTGGCAAAAAAAAAAAAAAAAAAAAGTTAGTGGGTTTACAACCACTTTAAGGAGATATTTACTTTAAAAACAGCACTGATGACGTCACACGCATGCGCACTAGCGGACCGGCATCATTGCCGGTTTTCTGAATGGAGTCTTGTCGGCCCGAGCGCGCATGCGTGTGACGTCATCACCGGAGCGGCGATACACTGACGGCAGTGACGGGACATCGAGGCAAGATGGCGGCGGCGGAGGGGAACGACGAGCAGTTCGGGGGCTCCGATCTCAGGTAAGTCATTCATAATGAGCAAATATGCTATGCATACTAGCTCATCATGGCTTTCTTTTACAGGGGTTTTAAAAAAAAAAAAAAAAAACATAGGTTTACTTCCTCTTTAATGTAAAAGAGAAAACACTCTGCAGAAAATATGAGCAGTGTTAACAAACAGATTTCATGTCATATTATGACAACGATGAATCATACAGGAACAACAATGTGCATTTTATATATATGTGAATTTATAAATTTTGTTTCTTGTTTGAGAAAAGTATGGATGGATATCCGATTACTATGAGAAAGGGACAAGGGGCTAGACATGTGCACTGCCGGAAAAAAATAAATTGTTTTAGTTTGTTTAATTTGTTTTGTTGTTTTTTTTCGTTTTTTTGGGTCATTCGTTATGATTGCAATTCGTAAATTTTAAAATTCATAAATTCTAAAATTCTAAAATCCAAAAATAAGAAAGAAAACCTGAAAATTCCAAAGAATAAATAACTAACTAACTAATAATAACTAACTATTAAATTATAGTTTTGGAATTTCCTTTAAAATTTGGCTGTTAATGAAGGTAACGAATACAAATTTATCCAAAGCTACGAATTATCCGAAATTATGAATGCCGCATCTAAACAAATGGAACGGAACAAATTAATAATAAATAATAATAATGATAAAAAGTTTATTATTATTATTTATTATTATTAATTCATTACGTTCCATTCGTTTAGATGCGGCATTCGTTATTTCGGATAATTTGTAGCTTCGGATAAATTTGTATTCGTTACGTTCACTACCAGACAAATTTGAAAGGAAATTCCAATACCTATAATTTAATAGCTAGTAATAGTTATAATTATTAGTTAGTTATTATTTCAGATTTTTGAATTTTCTGATTGTCTAATTTACAAATTTACGAATTTAGTTCCGGATATTTCCGAATGAACGAATTTGTAGAAATTCATTAAATAACAAATTCGGAATAAACTAAACACGACACAGTCAATTTTTTTTGTTTTAGTATACACTATAGGATTGAAACAGTTCTTGGTAACCTTTGGGCCCTCCAAAGAGAATAGTAGTGCCCCCTCACCCTCCTGTCATGCCCTGTTCCGAGCCACATTCCTGTCCGAATTATGTGTCTGGGTTTCAGGTGGACTGCAATCCGGACGCATGATTCAAAACCCGGACTGTCCGGGAGAATCTCAGACAGATGGAAACCCTAGGCCAGTGATGGCGAACCTTTTTGACCCCGAGTGCCCAAACCGAGTGCCCAAACCGCGATGCACTTCAGCTGCGCCCCCCTCCCTTCAGCAAATTGTATCGCCCAGGCCATCCGCCCCTGGCATGCCCACAGAGACGGCTTGCCGTGCCGGGAGCGGCACGCGTGCCACGCGTTTGCCATCACTGCCCTAGGCTATCGGTCCATCTGGGTGCTCCTAAAGGACCCAGACCAGTATATCTGACCCCCAGACTCACTCTGGCATTCAGATTCATTATGACTGGAGGAGAGACGCTTGAGAGGGAACATAATAGCGATTTACAAATACCTCAATGGTGATCCCAGCGTTGGGAAAAAAAGATTCAGTCTCAGGGAGTGTAAGAGGACACGGGGCCACACAATCAGATTGGAGGAGAAGCAGTTTAACCTTAAGCGGTAAGAATGTGGAACTCTCTTCCACAATCGGTGGTGTCAGCGGGGAGTACTGATATTTTTAAAAGACTCTTGGACGTGCATCCTAAGACCCCTTTCACACTGAAGGCGGTTTTCAGGCGTTTTAGCGCTAGAAATAGCGTCTGTAAAGCGCCTGAAAACCGCCTGAAAACCGCCTCCCATGCGAATGTGAAAGTCTGAGTGCTTTCACACTGGGCGGTGCGCTTGCGGGACGTTACACTAAGAGTCCTGCAAGTAGCATCTTTGGGGCAGTTTGGGAGCGCTGTAAACCGCCCCTGCAGATTGGAATGAATGGGCAGCTTTGGCCTGAAAAAGCCTGAAAAAGATCTTCAGAAGCGCCGCAACACGGGCGGTTTTAACCCTTTCTTCGGAGGCTAGCGGGGGAAAAAGCGCCCTGCTAGCAGCCAAAAAGCACTCGATAAAACTAACGGTGCTTTAGCGTTAACACGGCCGCGACCACAGTGTGAAAGTAGCCTTAAAGTGGAGCTCCCCTGGAAAAAAAATATTAAAAGTCAGCAGCTACAAATACTGCAGCTGCTGACTTTTAATATCAGGAAACTTACCTGTCCTGGAGTCCAGCGACGTCGGCAGCAGAAGACGAGCAATCGCTCGTCACTCTGCTGCTCCCTCCGTCATCCTCGGTGAGGGAACCAGGAAGTGAAGCCTTGCGGCTTCACTGCCCGGTTCCCTACGGAGCATGCGCGAGTCGCGCTGCGCCGTTTTCACTGGTCCCCGTTGTGTTCTGGGAGCCGAGTGTCTCCCAGAACACAACGGGTATTCTGCAGGAAGTGACATACTACCCACAGAATACCCGCAGAGAGGACTCCCGGAAGTGGGTGCAAATACCTGTCTTAGACAGGTATCTGCACCCCCTCCCCCCTGAAAGTTGCCAAATATGACACCGGAGGGGGGAGGGTTCCGATGAGCGGAAGTTCCACTTTAGGGTGGAGCTCCGCTTTAAGAACACAATATACAGGGATATGGGAAATAATTATCGACACTGACACCAGTACACCTACACAGGTTGAACTGGATGGACTCTTGTCTTTATTCAACCTTACCTTCTATGTAACTATGTAACTGGACTTTGTTGGAAAAAATGCAGAAAGCTCTGAAACATTGCAGAAAGCTTCAGGTTGTTTCTTTTAAAGATCATTTTAAAGTGAAAAGCATATCCTTCTATAGTGTGTACTTGCCACAACCCAAAGCACCTAGTGTGATTTCTGTCTGCTGTCTCTTTTCTCTGCTATCTGCATGAATCACTTCCGACAGTCTATGCCGACACCAAGGGATCCCGGGGGTTGCTCCGCCCCCCCTCCTCCAGTACACAGCAGGTGATTGACAGGTGCAAGTTTCCCCATGATCCTGTGTGTTCATTAACTCTACTCAGGTCTCATATTACACTCAGCTTCCTGCTCTATGCTGTGCAGTGTGTGATGTCAGATTCCTGCCCTTCTGGAGCTCAGAAATGCTCTGTAAATTCTGCACTTTTGAAGAGTTCTGAAGAAAGAGCTTCAGATAAACAGGTATCACTTACGTAAGGGGGTTTGTTTAATCTCTGTGTATCGCCTGAGGATAGTCATTGGGTATATGTAAGGGTTTTCAACCACTTTAAGAAACCTTCAGGAAGTTTCTGGACAATTAATTTTTGTTTCTCAATCTACAAAATTAAGAAGACAATACCCGTTGCATCGTATATATTTATTTGTGGAGCAGTGCAGATTACAATGATACATATAACAATATTTGTTGTGCATTTCGTGCCTGAATTTTCCATGTAAAGCGCTATGCTGGTTTTGTAGGACACGATTACAAGAAGGACGTCGCTCAGTGTGAATCTGATGATTTGGCACAATTATGTTTGAGAATTATACAGTTATGCATGCTTTCATTTCACAGATTACATGGTGCGAGGAATGCGCTAGAAAGAGCAGTGGGAGGTGGGTAAGTGTAACTTTTTTTTCGCAGCTTGTATATGTTATACAAAGGATAACATAATTCTTTCACTCCAGCTGTCAGAGAGATAGTGTTCCAATTGCCTCAATTGGTATTACTTAAAGGGTAAGTCCATTAAAAACCGACATGTCAGTTCTGTGTAGAGGTCGGCAAGATCAGTCACCCTATTGGCTCGTTACAACCCTAAAGGTGAGATTTCTGCTTCCTATTTCAGAGCTCCATTCACTTTATTGATGCTACTTTAAAATAATATTTTTGCTCACGTCAACATTTTATTTTTATTTTTATAACAGAGATTGCAGCAAGGTAAGGACTCCATCCACAATCGGTGGTTTCAGCGAGAAATCAAAAAACGTGTGGATGGGCATCTTATTGAACACAATATACAGGGGTACGGGAATAGGTAGAGATATAATACATACACACACCCACACAGGTTGAACTGGATGGACTGGTGTCTTTATTCAACCTTACCAACTATACAACTATGTATTGGCCAATTAATATTTTTTTTGGTTGCGCTGGAGCTGCATTACCTCTCTGTAAGTGTCAACGTGAAAACAAAGCAACTCAGAAGCAGAAGGCAGAAGGCATTTGAGAAGCTCCTGAGTATGGAGATACTCTAAGTAAGTGGGGGTTACTGCAGGAGGAGTAAGACTCCTTGGCACTTAGGTGGGGTGACATCGCTACTGTAATCACAGAAGAATATTTGATGTTGTTAGGTGATTCACTTCACCAGTTTTGGTGAACTGGGCCAACAGCAGCAGTATACCGGCATTTATTAGCCAATTAGAGGTTGCAAATGAAAACTGTTTAAACGTCCTTTGCATTTGTGATAGATGGGGCCGCTTACTGCCTGTAGACACTACACCATCAGCTGGCTATGCAGTCCTGGGACAAGATCATCCAGTGCCCAGGACCAGACTGCCCCCCCCCCCCGTTCATGATGTGCAAGCTTAGGGGATCCTACCCCCAGCAGTCTCTCGATTGTCAAAATCACTGCCGATATCACTACTCCTTTCAGCCTTGTAAAAGAAGAAAGGCACTCCCATCCTTGCAGCAAACCATTATGCCCAGGGCAGCCGCCCCTCCCACCCAACCCTTGTCCCGGCCCTGGCTATAGGGTTCTACAGATTCTATCAACCAAAGTGAAAAATAAGTGTCAAGACTTTGGTACAAGATCTGATCACTGGCCTTTCCTATCTCATAAAACTCAGAAAACTTCTCCTATAGGTCCAATCAGCAGATAATACAAAAATAAAAGTATCAAAAGGGAATCTGTGTCTTTCCATAGTTCATGTAGTTAGAAAAGCAAAGGGGTGAAGTAACTATGATGCTCCTCAAGATCTTGTGGGCAACATTTGGACATTTGGTAGTAATTGTCTAGCTATGACCACTTTTCTTGGCCTGCGTTGAACGGAACCAGGATCAAATGGGGATTGGATGTTGAATGCCTGTATACATAACAGATTTGTTTCTATGGGTTGATTTTTTGCCATTAAAGGGGTTGTAAAGCTTCCCGTTTTTTCACCTTAATGCATCCTATGCATTAAGGTGAAAAAACATCCGATGCTTACCGCCCCCCCAGCCCCCCCGTTTACTTACCTGAGCCCTCGAAAGTCCTGCGTCGTGAACACGCTGGCTTCTCGGCTCTTCATTGGATAGATTGATAGCAGCACAGCCATTGGCTCGCGCTGCTGTCAATCAACTCCAATGACGCAAGGGCCGGGGGGCGAGGCCAAGTCCTGTAGTTGGCGGCTATGGACGCCGAAAACAGGACTCGGGAGCGCGCCTGCAAGGTAACCCCGTTGGGCGAGCGCTTCCCTTTAAGACCATTGTTCCTTTATTATTTTAGTTGTTTCAGGGTTTAAAGTCCATTTATTCAGATATAATGGTTCTCATTGGGCTCTGCTGCATCTGAATGGATGGCCGGTAATATCAGAGGTGTTGAGTCAAGAGCAGCTCATGTTAAAAGGTGTCCATGTTGCTATACAGAGGTGTCAAAGTACCTGCGGGATTTGGTTTCTAGCAGGAGAATTCCTTTAAATAAAACCAACTGAAATGGATGATAGGGATTCAGAACAGCTGGAGTTTAGAAGGCCATTTATTTTAGCCAATAAGCAGAAGCTTTAAAATAAAAGACAAAAAAGAGAATTTGGGTAACAAGTCCCCTGCAGAGTTTTTGGGAGCTTGCATTGAGCAGACAGAACTTCGGTGGTGGCTTTGAGATATTCATGAATTTGGAGGTTGAGCAAAGGATTTGAGGAGTTGGTGTGGTGGAGGCATTCCAGAATGATAGTTCCATAAGATCTAAGGAAGAAAAAATATGGTCAAGATAAGATAGGTTACATGAGGTCATAAGAACATCACATTAAAATGACTATATAATATCTGGCTCTGACTAGTATCAGAGCCAGATACACACAGGTTACATACGCCACGAATGTTAGAGGGAGCACAATAATTCTAGCACTAGACCTCCTTTGTAACTCTAAACATGTAACCTGTAAAAAAAAATTAAAGCGTCGTCTATGGAGATTTTTTAAGTACTGAAGTTTGGCATCAATTCACGAGTGTGCGCAATTTTAAAGCGTGACATGTTAGGTATCTATTCACTCGGCGTAACATCATCTTTGACATTATATAAAAAAATCCGGCTAACTAAGTGTTTTTTTTTATATTTAAAAAAAACGCATTTGAAAATTTGCTGCGCAAATACAGTGTAAGACAAAAAGTTGCAACGACCACCATTTTATTCCCTAGGGTGTCTGCTAAAACAATATGCCATATATATACTCGAGTATAAGCCGAGTTTTTCAGCACTTTTTTGTGCTGAAAATGCCCCCCTCGGCTTATACTCGAATCACCTTTTTGCGCCTGATCTCCCGGATTTTGGGGACCAGGTACCGGCCGGCTGTAGGTCCTCTGGACCCCAAACTTGCCACACATGTAGCCACACTCTTCCTCTACAAGTGTGCAAAGCTTGTTGTCCGGGGGGACCTACGGCCGGGGAGCACCGATTTTTCAAATCTGGGCACCCCTTCCATAGACTCCTATGATAAATGGTAATTTCTCTGGTGACTTTGGGGACCCGGTACCGGCCGGTCGTAGGTCTCCTGGACCCGAAACGCGACACACATGTAGCCCTATTTCTCCTCTACAAGTGTGCAAAGTTTGTTGTCTGGAAGACCTACGGCCGGGGAGCACTGATATTTCAAAATCGGGCACCCCTTCCATAGACTCCCATGTTAAACATCAGTCTAGTCATGGACACAGTGAGGCATGGACACAGTGAGGCATGCACATGGACACAGTGAGGCAAAGTGAGGCACAGTGAGGCATGCAGATGGACACCCTAGGCTTATACTCGAGTCAATAAGTTTTCCCAGTTATTTGTGGTAAAATTAGGTGCCTCGGCTTATATTCGGGTTGGCTTATACTCTAGTATATACAGTATAAAATGTTTGGGGGTTCTGAGTAATTTTCCAGCAAAAAAAAAAAAATTATGATTTTTACATGTAGGAGAGAAGTGTCAGAATTGGCCTGGGTGGCAAGGGGTTAATTACCATAAGTAAGTAATATAAAAATATTTATTATATATTGTTTTTAAGGTAATTTACTATATTTTCAAACACTGTACTCAAGCAGGCGGCTTAATGGATAAATTCCTGAAGTTTGAAGTTATAACTTCAAACCAGTAATTTCACAGTAAATAGAAAACCAATAAATTATGTTATAACATATAGCATATGATTTAGCTTGATTAAAACAGTACCTTTTCAGCAGGCAGCAGATTCTCATTTTCCATTTTAACTGTGTGAGAAGAACATGGGATTATGGGTAAACCTTATACCCATAAACCCATGTTTTTTCCTTCTAGTTGAAGCGGAGCTCCACCCTAAAGTGGAACTTCCACTCATTGGAACCCTCCCCCCTCTGGTGTCACAATTGGCATCTTTCAGGGGGGAGGGGGGTGCAGATACCTGTCTAAGACCGGTATTTGCACCCACTTCCGGGAGTCCTCCCTGCGGGTATTCTGCGGGTACTACGTCACTTAACGCAGAATACCCGTTGTGTTCTGGGAGACACTCAGCTCCCAGAACACAACAGGGACCAGTGAGAACGGCGCAGCGCGACTCGCGCATGCTCCGTAGGGAACCGGGCAATGAAGCCGCAAGGCTTCACTTCCTGGTTCCCTCACCGAGGATGGCGGTGGGGGTAGCAGAGTGACGAGCGATTGCTTGTCTTCTGCTGCCGACGTCGCTGGACTCCAGGACAGGCAAGTGTCCTAATATTAAAAGTCAGCAGCTGCAGTATTTGTAGCTGCTGGCTTTTAATTTTTTTTTTTCAGGGGAGCTCCGCTTTAAGAGTGCTGGGCTGGAAGGGAGCATGTGTATTTTAGACACATGCCCCCTTCTATGACACTGCAGTGAGAGCCTTTTTATTGGACAGCTTGCTCCAATGGTGCTTTACCATTGGTCCAAGGCTCCAAGCTGTCCATTGAGCTCAGTGCTTCTGACAAGAAGTGAGGAGAGGCACTGTGAGCTCATCCTCTCAATCTACTGCAAACAGAGTTTGCCAGTTTGTATTTAAACTGGCCGCTCTGTATGTAGCTTCTGACAGGCTTCACAAGACCCGTTTCTCTGGAACTATATGTGGCAGGAGCCCCACAGCTACCTACCCCCCCCCCCTGTGACCCCAGGTCGCCGTGCTATGACCCTCAAAGCTCAATCGTTTTTTTTTTGTATTTTTGTTTTGTATTTTCTAATGGTCACTGACAGTGGGACATCTATCTTGCAAGCTATGATGAGGGACTTTGTAGTCATGCAATATGCAATGGTTTGGGGAATACCACCCCAGTAGATATGTTACACTCATTGTATGTTATTTATTGCTTTGCTAAAACTATAAACGTGGAATTAAAGATGAAAAATGCTTTCAGATTAATGAGTTTAAAAAAAAAAAAAAATCTTAGTTGCCTTTAAAATCCCTTTAGAGGATTTACAAATTGAATGTATAACGTTGAGGAATGATGGCAACTCCTTACCCCTAGCAGAGTGAATTATACTATTTGCTGACAATGTTATAAAATATTAGGTTTACCAGTGCTGGTACTCCTCCTTCTAGATTTCCTAGTTCCTATATATTTCAAGTTTTTTGTGATCTCCCTGACTCTAAATGCTGGCAGTTCTTGGTGGGAAAAAAAGATCTGTACCCAGCACTGAGGCAGAGAATGGAAATAGCAATAATATCACAAATGACAAATAGAAGATGATCTCTGCTGGAACTCGATGGTCTTTGATAGTTTCTCCAAGGGCAATATGGACATTATTGCAGAACCTCACCTTTCTCGCAGAAATACTTAAAGAGAATTGTTATGAACTCGTCATCAAGGATGCTGCTGCCTGGTAACCAGCCAGAGATAAGGCAGGAGGCATATACTGCATGCTACAGTTTAACCAGGCCAAACTCACAGTAGATGAATATGGATACTTTTGAACTTCAGATGTTTGTCTGTCTCCCGTTGGATCATCCAGTGCCCAAACCACTAAGTCATCAGACAACATCCCAGATAGCAAGAAATTGTGCTGCAAGTTTAAAAATGACTTGCTAAGCTATTGCTAGACTTGCCAGGCTTCACAAGTTTGTTGCACAATTGCAGCAAGTCCGCATTGCATGACTCCAGATCAACTTTCTTCAAACATTCTGCAAGTTCTGATTCTGGTATGTTGTGCAATAGTAATAAAAATAAAAATAAAATTAACTGAATCCAAGACTGCTTGATTGAACTTTACCAACGGTGTGAATCGTCTACTGGACGGGATCCACTTAGTGTGACCAAGGGTAACATGAAATAAGGTAAGAAAAAATTGGAAGCAATAGAACGCTCCCATAGAAGGTCAATAAAGTGATTCACCTACACCTGTTGGATCATGTTGAAAAAAAGGAAACTTTAAGGGTGAAAATAACATTAAGTGAAAAAATTCAGAAAGCTCCTAACAAGGGGCTTGGCCTTGTAGGAAATCTGAATCCGTTTGGTTACAGTAAAAAGTACAACGTTGTATTAAAAGAACAGATATAAAGGACATGCTGCCGGGACACCATGGAAATAGAGGTAAGAGACACGTTTCTTAAACGGTTCCCCACATAGGAACATCAGGACAGCGGAGCTACTGGTAAGCAGATTCAGATATCTGACACTGCTAGGCGGCTATACACGTGTTCATTTCATCTGCAAATATTCCCTGGGGAGTCAGTGAGGTGTGAGTGAGAGGAAATATAATTAATGTCAAGTTAATTCGGGTTTAAGTGAACTGCCTTTGTTCCAACTTTTGGTGACAAGATTTCAAATGTTATAAAAAGTTTCTGCAGCACCATTTTACAGCTATCTGCATTGGACCACTATCTTGGAAATTGCAGGACTGCTTCCGTGATCCATTACATACAGATTTTTATGCTGTTCTATATGTTTGGAGTTGTTGCTATTACTTGTTGTTTTTTCTTCACCATTACTTGAAACGCTTATTCATAGCTCTCCATTGGACCAAAGTATATTTGAACTTCCATATTTCCCGCATTACTCAATGGGACAAACCCTTCATTTTTCAACAGTGATATACTGTTAAAACCCAGGATCTATAAGCATTAATTTTCCATGGTGTCCCAGCAGCATGTTTTTTATATCTGTTATTTTAATACAACATTGTACTTTTTACTGTAACCAAATTTATTCAGATTACCTGGAAGGCCAAGCCCCTTGTTAGGAGCTTTCTGAATTTTTTCACTTAATGTTATTTTCACCATTAAAGTTTCCTTTTTTTCAACATGATCCAACAGGTGTAGGTGAATCACTTTATTGACCTTCTATGGGAGCGTTCTATTGCTTCCAATTTTTTCTTGCCTTCTTTCATGTTGTGCAATAGTCCTCTTACCACAGGGGTCAATGTGGCTGAATCTGCATGCTGTAGACTTGCAGAGCTCTTGCTGTAGACTCACCACTGGAGCTCTGCTCTTGCTAGAGATTTGCCATGCAAATTTGCTACAAATTGGAAAAGTGTCAACTAGTACGTGTGCTTCAAATGCTTTGCAAGTATACAACTTGCCAGTGAAAATGTGCAGCAAGATAACAGACTTACAATTCAACACTGGAACACATTTGTGGAAAGTTATCCTTGCTATCTGGGTTTTAGAGTGTTGCCGAACTGAAACCAGGGTTCCCATTGACTATTTCAGTGAACGTTAGAAAATCTGAATCCAGCAGCCCATTTGTTCTTGTGGTTGAACCTGGATGACCAGCCTACCTTCAAAACAGGAACTGTCAATGAAAGGAGTGCCTCCAGGAAAGGAGGTTCAATCTTAAGGACCACACTTAAATTTGTAGATTCATTTGCTTTCCCCATCACATTACATCAACTCTAAGGTAAGGATGAATAGATAAGAAAAGGCAATACCAATTCAATCATCATATGCCTGCAATTCTACCTGCTGGTATCAAATACAGCTCTTTTTTATAACCTATTTTGTTATGTGTGCTTTTTTTTTAAACACGTGCGGGTTTCAAGTGTACCAGTCTGGCACTTCAGGCACAGAGGCTTGTATCACCTTGGTGGGCATTCAAAACCAGATGAGTGCTTAAAAAGGGGTCCTACACTATTTCCACCAGGATGCGACAACCGATTGCAGTTCTCGTGGTGGACCGAGAATGGTTTCGTGGATGTTCATTCCCTGTTTACCCCCACTAGGATTACCCCATTTGCAACCCTGCGTTCCTCCCACGATATCCCCCTTAGGGAGCATTATAGTTATCTGCAAATCCGTCATTTTCTCTTACAACTTATAAAATCGCAACCTACCCCTTACACTTTGACCCCTTTCGAAAGCCTTTGTAGATCACGTCCCCAATCCTCGGGTCTGATTTCCTTCATTTATGCGGTCATATTTGGTTCTAAAAGACCTCCACTGAGACCTTATCACCTACAGTGGGAGGCGGAGCTGGGGAAACAGCTTGACCCGGAGGATTGGCAGAGTATGATCATTGCTCTGTCCAAATGCTCTCCAAATGTTCTCTTCTTGGAAAATGCTTATAAAGTGTTTTACAGGTGGTATTATACCCCAGCCAGGATAGCGAGTTTTATCCCGTCCTATTCTCCCTTATGTTTCCGTGGATGTTCTCAAGAGGGTACAATGGCACACATCTGGTGGTCGCGTCCCAGGGTATGCAGACTTTGGGTCAGGGTTTATACGCTTATTCGCAACCTTTTTAAAACCAATTTAAAAAGGGACCCATTTGAGGCCCTTCTATGGAAACCGATCACGGAACTCCTCCGTCCGGAACGCCAATTGGCGTCGCATATTTTTACTGCAACTAAATTAACCACAGCTAGGGCTTGGAAAATGCCGGCCCTCAGTTTCGAGGCCGCTAAACATTGTGTGAATGACATCATGGTAAACGAGAAACTGACGGCCGTACTATCGGATACTCATGAGAAATTCCTCAGAGTCTGGCAGCCCTGGGTGGCTCATGACCATTCTTCACGATTTGACTCAGCACTTCTCTCTCTCTAGTGCGCCTCTGCTCCACCCACCCCATGGACTCTTTCCTTCCCTTATCTCCTTTCTCTTTTCTGTTTTTTTTTTCTATCTTTTCCTTTTTCTCTTTCTTTGAATTTTTCTGGCCCACGGGCTTGGTCCTGTTGGGAACGGACACATGCTCTGTAGAAATTTTTGGGTTTTTTTTTGTTTTGTTTTCTCTTTCTTCAAATACTGACAGATAATACCAAATTTTATATATTCTCTGTGAGTTTTATTTTTTCATTTTTTTTTTTTTTTAATGTTTCTGTTTAGATCTACACTTTGTCATTTGTTGTATTCATGGTCCTGCGAGACCATTGGCATGTTAACCTAGCCTAGCATAATTTTCTGATCTCTGTGTCTTGAACTGATCTCTTCGTTTCTAGCAGTTTATCTTTTATTTTAATAATCTTTATTTTTATTTTATTTACACCTATGTTTTCTTCTGGGCTGTGTCCACAACCGTTTTGTATTGTACTGTTGATCTATATTTTTTCAATAAAACCCTTTGTACAAGAAAAAGGGGTCCTACAAACCCCCCTTTACCAATAATATCAATGAGCGTTGAGTGATTTGCCCCATCTCCAATAAGGGGGGATATACTGGATATCCACTAGCCTTTAATGGCCTTAAGGAGTTAGACCTTATTGGACTCCAAGATTATGTCTTTATGTACATGCAATATGCCTCTGTTTTACAGTGGTCATACATACAATTTTGACCTCTAATTCAAAGGATATAATGATTTTGGTTTTGGCTATTTGCTGAAACATATCCTTTTTCCCTCTCTTATCTGATACCCTCCTTTTTTAGAGCAAATTCTGCAAAAGCACTTGCTATGTGGAATACATTAACTATTGGCTCCTATGAATAAGTCAAACATTCGCTATACCATTGGATATGATCCTTTGCAATTCTATGTATAAGATTACCTTCTTCCCATAAGATAGTGAGACCCGTCTTTTCCTTTTCCAACGATCCCTGAATGTGTTCTGACGAAGCCTAACAGCAAAACGCGTTGACGCACAGGGGCTCAATCTTTAACATGTTCTCTATATATGGGTTTTATAATTCTTCCAAATGTTTTCTATGTACCATGTATTAATTTAAATAAACATTGTAATATTTTTGTAACATTTTTCACTGTTCATTGTGCCTCTAAAGTCCGACATGTGGGTTACCATTTAGTATCCCCTCCCCCTTTTAGCTTATCCAATACCAATGGAAACAATGTATCCACAAAGATTACAACTGAATGAATCAATAAAAGAGTATCTATAGCCAAAACAACTTTTTTTATATAGTTTTGGGTAGAGTAGATAGATAGGCTATAGATTCACTGTTCATTGTGCCTCTAAAGTCCGACTTGTGGGTTACCATTTAGTCCCCCCCCCCTTTTCTCTTATCCAATACCAATGGAAACAATGTATCCACAAAGATTACAACTGAATGAATCAAAAAAAGAGTATCTATAGCCAAAACAACTTTTTTTATATAGTTTTGGGTAGAGTAGAGAAGAGTTAAAAGTCTTGGCAGGAAATCTTCAAAAGTTAGGGGACTTTCCTGCTTAGACAGCAGTCCCTAGAACTGGTTTCCCCATTGGAAGATTTGCCTTTACCTTTTGTTCTGGAGACATTTCTTAAATTTTGGATTCTCCCTCATTTTCTTTCACAATGGGAACGGTCACCAGTCCAAAGAGAGTGTGAATCTTCCCAATGGGGACACAGACAGCAAAAAATTTGACAGAGGGTTTAATCCTTCACTATTCTATCTAAACATATATAAAAACATGTTTTGCCTAAAGCAGGGTTTCTCAACCAGGGTTCCATGGAACCCATAGGTTCCTCCAGAGGTTGCTAGGGGTTCCTTGAGCAATTCAATTTCTGCCTCTCAGATACATTCCCGCTGACACCAATGATCTTTTTAGCCATCTGTAAGTGGGTAATTTTTCCCAATGATCACAAGTGTAAGGAGTGTTCTTCCCACTGAGCATCACACTAATGTATCATGAGTTGGGTATAGTAATTTATAGCAGGGGCTCCCTGAGACCAGAACGTTTTTTCCAGGGTTCCTCTGTGTTGAAAAGGTTGAGAAAGGTTGGCCTAGCGATTTTCTATAACCAGGAAAGTACTGGGAAAGTTGGAATTACAAGTTCAAATAGTCAATGGGTTTTCTGTTAACATCAGCTATTTTGGAGCAGGAAGTTTCATGGAACATATAGGAGGTTTGATTCAAACCATTTGACACAAAACGACACAGAAACCCCCATGGATTTAAAAAAAAAAATGCTTTAGCAACAAATCTACTCTGTAAAATGCTCATAGCACTACCCTAATTTCTGCACCATTTCTTGGAGCACTGGTGTTGTGGCAGAGTCTGGCACCCATCAGGATCAAGCTGGTGTTTTCCAAGGGGTTGTAAATCTTGATACAAATCTAAAGGTGCAACAACTAGTTAGTTCCCAAAATTTTATAAAAAAAAAAATTAAAAATCTAAGCACGAAGAAAGGTGGTGGATTTAACTCAATGGCAGGTCAGGTTCTTTTTGTGAATCTCTGTGGACAGTTAAGAGAATCTCTAATTAGTGCATTGTTTTGCTAAATTCTATTGCTAATGCGACTCAACCCATTTTTAAATTGTGTCCATTCCCTGTTGCCTAATTCCCATCAAATCATTACCTTGAAAAACTTTGTTATAACTGCGTTTGATGTTGCTTTTTCATTACCAAACAAATTCCTTCATATGATGGAAAAAAAAAGAAATTGTGCCCTGTGATATTGTGTTTGGTAATCGAAATACTCACCAAGGCTTATAAGAATCGCCTTCTGCAAAGAGGAAAAGTAGGAGAAAAATCAATAAGCAATAAAGCTAAAAACATTTTTTAGCCAAGTCCACCCAAAACGGATATTGTGGCCGAAGAATCACCTGCCAACTTTTTAAATCTCTTTGAGACTGCAGTTGCCAGTTACCCTCAGATCTGCTCATCTCTGCCTTGAAGTCAATAGCTTTAAGTTCCAAACTTAAGGGCCAAATATGGATTTAGGGGAAGTAGGTTGGTTCCCAACTTCACGACCCAAGGACTATGCATCAGGGAATGGCAGCTTCCATGAGATAGTTCCATCCATTCATGCCTATAAACTTTTTTCACCCATTCCATGGGGTGCACAGTAATAGCAAGTCAAAGTCAACTGGACACTCTACTTATTCCTAAAAATATGATGTTATGGTAATTGGTTAATGGATACTGGATGGATAAGAGTTTAAAGAAGACTTCAACTGTGTAAGCTGTGTCCACACAAAACAGAAGGCAAAGACCTAGTTGCCAGTATTGGAGTCAATTTACTAAATCTGGAGAGTACAAAATCTGCTACATAGAAACCAATCAGCTTCAGTTTTTTCATGCACAACTGCACCAAATTTAGCATTCTCCAGTTTTAGTAAATCAACCCCCATTGCCTGTATGCTGATATTTTTCCATTTACTGACTTCCCATGCCGTAGTGTGTACTGTGTCTCTGTCTGGAGTCAGCCACCTTGGTAGAGGAGAAGGGATTTGCTTCCTCTTGCCAGAGCCCATGATCTCTCATCACATGATGACTGATGGGGGGATAATTAAGAAGCAGCAGGAGAGGTGGAACATGTAAAGATCCACAGAATGGATGAAGTAGGAGCAGGGAGATCCTTGTGCTGCAGGTCCTCATGGATATATTCCTCTCCAGCAAGGAGAACAGTGAGCAGTACAGTAGTAATATCCCCAAATCTAACCCTGAATCTTATGGGACTAGCAGTGGAAGCAATGCCTTAGCTCCTAACATCCAGAGATAAAATTATGAGGCTCATGGCAAGAACAGGTTGATTTACTTAAACTGGAGAGTGCAAAATCTCGTGCAGCTCTGCTTAGAAACCAATCAGCTTCCAGATTTTTTCTTTGTCAAAGATTAGGCTGGCCATACACTGAGCGAATGTCTTTCCTGAAACCATGGGTTTCAGGAAAAAAATGAGATTGATTTCCCCCATTAATACAGACAGTGTTAATGCAGGAACCCCTTCTGCCAGGCCATTGTCTTCTCCCGGCGGGGGAGAACAGGGGAAGCCACCCCCATCGGGAGAAGACAGTGATTATCGTTAGCGGCTATAGCAGCCACTAACGATAATCACAAGAGAATCCGGTATGCTGGTTGTACCCAAGTTGATCGATTGATCAACTTGGTACAATCAGCCTGCCCATTAACAGTTTGAACCATGTATTGCCAGGCTTAATTGAACAAGCTAAAGTTAGAAGCTGATTGGCTACCATGCACATGTGCACAAGATTCTGCACTCTTCAGTTTTAGTAAATGAGCCCCAAAGTGTCTAGGCATAGGAAATGCATTGCCACTTTATAAGGAGGAATTTAAGACAGAGGTATTTTTTTTTAAGGTGCTGCTTACACACGATTATTACTTCCAAATGTACTCTAAAGTACTCTAAGCTCTAAAAGTTTAGGTGCACTTTAATTTAAATGGCGGGGAAAACTCTACAATCACTGGAACTGAACAACTCTTTAGGATGAATGGTTTAATGTTTTCAAGAGTATTCTGCAAGTCCAGTTGAATTTGACTTACTACTATTGGGTATCTGGAATTTTGTTTGTGATGGTCTTCCTTCGATGGTATCATTCTAAAGCAGTTCAGCTACCAAATTTTATTATGGACACTCGAGTAAAAAAAAAAAAAAAAAAGAGTGTTTGATTTCGTAATGGCTACAGACATTGGGCAGACCTGGAAATTCTGGTGGAGATATTTTACCACTGGAGTCCCAGAGAGATATAAAAAGGCAGCATGGGATTAAACTTGCTAGCAAATGCAGAAAAATAGAATATCAGTTTTGGGCGGAGTTGGTTTTTCAAAAACAAACAAAGTAAAACATCAAAACTGATCTAAGTATGAGTACATGATAGATAGATAGATAGATAGATACAGTAGATAGATAGATAGATAGATAGATAGATAGATAGATAGATAGATAGATAGATAGATAGATAGATAGATAGATAGATAGATAGATAGATCCCGAAGTTCTATCAGTTTTATGGAATATCTGAACCCATTTAACACATTTTTCCAAATATTCGTAAATTAGAATATAAAAAAAATCGTAAATTCGTTAATTTGTAAATTCGTAATTTGAAAATCTGAAATAATAAATAACTATTAAATTATAGGTATTGGAATTTCCTTTCAAATTTGGCTGTTCGTGAACGTAATAAATACGAATTTATCCGAAATAATGAATGCCATATCTAGACAAATGGAACGTATCAAGTTAATAATAATAAATAACAATAATAATAAAAACGTTTTGGATAATTTGTAACTTTGGATATATTCGTATTTGTTAAGTTCGCTAACAGCCAAATTTGAAAGGAAATTCCAATACCTATAATTTAATAGTTAGTTATTATTAGATAGTTATTATTTAGAATTTTCGTTCTCTGAATTTTCTTATTTTGTTTCTTATTTTCGAATTTACACCCCCTCAAGAACCAAATCTAATAAAATGGTTTAGTTTAGGTTGCAGCGGAGAATTTTTAACATTTTTCATACAGAAAATGTACGTTCAAGGTCAAGCGGGATGAAATAAAAAACTCCATTTAGATACGTAAGATCTGAAGTTGCGCTTGATTGTACAGTACCAAAAAGAAATTTTTGTGCAAAAATTCTTTAAAACTGAACCCTTAGGCTTGGTTCACACCTACAGGTGGGACCAAGCGCGGGCACGTTTTTCGCATGTTGGGCAGCCCTTTCATTTCGGGGCATGTTTGCAAATGCGTGGGGGTGCCATTAAAGAGGAAGTAAATCATGATGGGTTTTACTTCCTCTTTATTCCCTGGCAAAGTAAAAGCATAATGGGCTAGTATGCATCGCATACCTGCAAACAAAGCCCGCGATGTCCCACCCCTCTTCCTTCCGCTGCCGTGGGCTCCAGCTCTGTGACTGGCTGGAGTCACATGACATCACTCCTGTGCATGCGTGCGGGAGCCGCCAGTCACGGCACAGGCCCTTTAGAAACTTTCTTCAGTGCGCATGCACCGATGACGTCGGCGCAAGCATATATGGTAAATATCTCCCAAACCGTGCAGGTTTAGGAGATATTTCCAGTACCTACAGGTATACTTTATTATAGGCTTACCTGTAGGTAAAAGTGGTGTGTTAGGGTTTACAACCACTTTAACAATTAATAGCACCGCCATAGGCATGTGCACAGAATGTGAAAGATGTGCCTGGGCATACCCGATGCACCCCGTTTAGCGCAGATTCCCCCCTGATATTTCAACAAAGTTCCCTAACGGAGCTTCTAAAAAATATCTCTGCCCTACTGACACTGTCAGTATATATATATATATATATATATATATATATTGTGACAGCAGGAAGGTAAAGTCACCTGGTTGCATCCAGGGGGGTAGGTATATTTCTCCCAGATTCAGGCTTTATGCCGACTTATACAACTAGGGAGAGAGTTGATGAAGCCCAGCTGAGGCTAGTGGGCTCATGGATGATTCATACCTCTAGGGAGAGTGCTGGGCGTCGTGCAGGCAGGGAGTTGATGAGACCAGCTGAAGCTTGTCAGCTCGTTTAAGGCCTCTATAAAAACTCCCAGCTTCATTAGGTGTTTGCTCATGCCTGGAACCAGACCTGTGTGGACTGTCTAGGGAGAGTGAACCCCTGTGCGGTGAGACAAAGCCTGTGTGGCTATTTGTTTGGACATTTACTAAACCAGGGACTTAGGGACTAGGACAGCACCAGGCTGATCCCAGTTGTTAGTTTAGGAAACCTGCATGTTTAGTCAGAGGTCAAGCTGACCAGGGTTTATTTTGTTTATGTTTCTTTTTGCTTTGCTGTGTTTTTGTCACTGTAAATAGAGAAATAAACCGCACCCTTTTGATCTTGAAAACCACAACCTCCGTCTGCTGGGCCTGTTTTTGTGTGGGGAGCCCATCCAGGGGGTCACACACACCCGCTGCCGAGCTAACCCCCTCACAGTTGGTGGAGAATGCGGGCAGTTTTTTTTAAGCCAGCATGGAGGAGATACTGAAACAGCTGGCTCTAGCAAATGCCAATCAACAGCAGACAAATGCAGGTTTGCAACAGAGCCTTGCAACTTTGCAACAGAGTCTGGAGGCTCAGCAACAAGCCCAGCAGCAATCTGAGGCCCGCTTCATAGACCTGTTGCAGAAGCAAGAGCAGAGACTACAACAACAGATGGAAGCAGTAATGCAGCAACGTCCGCAGACCAGTGAGGAAAGCCGTCCCACTAATACCGCGTCATTTGGGGTGAGTCGTTTATTGACAAAAATGACTGGAGAAGATGATCCAGAGGTGTTTTTGACCACATTTGAAAGGACTGCTGAAAGGGAAAAGTGGCCTAAGGATCAGTGGGCTGGACTGCTGGCTCCTCTGTTAACTGGTGAATCGCAGAAAGCTTACTATGACCTAGAGCCTGACCAAGCAAAAGACTATGTGATGCTAAAAGCTGAAATATTGGCAAGGCTGGGTGTCACCCTGGCTGTCCGGGCTCAGCGTGTGCATAACTGGACTTTCCAGCTTGGAAAACCCCCCAGGTCTCAAATGTATGATCTCATTCACCTGAGCAGGAAGTGGCTACAGCCAGGGACTTTGTCCGCACCGGAGATTGTGGAACGTGTTGTGATGGATCGTTTCTTGAGAGCTCTTCCTACCGCCATTCAAAAGTGGGTAAGCCATGGAGACCCAGAAACGGCCGATAAACTTGTGGATCGTGTAGAGAGATACTTGGCTGCAGAGAACCTGACGGCCTCTTCCAGAGACTCTCGGACTTTCCACCCTAAGACCAGACCATCCCCAGGGGCGGATAAGATGATTCCAAGGGGTGAGGGTGGAGAGAGTGAGAGGGTGGGAGCTCTGCCCAGGGTTTGGCGAGAACAGCCTGGGAAGTCGGGGGCTCAAGAGGCAGCCAAAAGGATTGTTTGCTACCGCTGCCGGCAAGCGGGACATATTGCAGCAAATTGCCCGGTTGTGGAGGAACCCATGCAATGTGACTTTCTGACGGACAGACGTCAGTCGCTGTGTGCGACAGTCGCATGCACTGCCATTCGGGGAACTGAGAAACATTTATGCAAAATGTGTATTAATGGTAGAAATGTTGTGGTATTACTGGATTCAGGTAGCCTTGTGACCCTGATAAAGGCTGAATTAGTTAAAACAGAGGTCTCTGGGAATAGCAAGGTAGCTGTTATTTGTGTGCATGGGGACACCCGAGAGTATCCAGTGACTACAGTGTGTTTCAAGACCCCCAAAGGTACCCTCTCTCATCCAGTGGGGTTAGTATCTCAATTACCGCATGATGCCATTGTGGGAAGGGATTTTCCGAAGTTCTGGGAACTGTGGGATGATCCTGAGCCCCCCACTGGTGCCCCTATGTACCAGGAAGGTGATAGCCAGAACTCCTCTGAGAGTGGTGAGGACTCTCCAGAATTTCCCTTGTCAGTATTGGCAGGCGAGACTCAAGAAACTGGAGAGGAGCCCACCTCCTCAGACGAAAACCTACCGTCTGTGGAGTTTTCTGATCTTGAGGTTCACAGGGAAAATTTTGCCACAGAACAGTTAAAAGACCCCGCCCTAATAAAGGCACGGGAAAGCGTAGTGGAAATAGATGGCGAGTTAGTGAACCCAGATAATACCTGCACTTACCCATACTTCAGCGTAGAGAAGGACCTACTGTATCGGGTGGCAAAAAGGGCAGAAGAAACCGTTGAGCAGCTTGTGGTGCCCAAACCTTACAGGAAGTTGGTGTTGGAGTTGGCCCATGGGCACATTCTTGGAGGTCATCTGGGGACAGAGAAAACCCGAGAGAGGGTATTACAGAGATTCTATTGGCCTGGGGTGATGAAGGACATAGAAAATTATTGTTCCTCCTGCCCTGTGTGTCAGAGGTCGGCCCCGATGCCACATTTCCGTAGCCCGCTGGTCCCTCTACCCATCATTGAGGTCCCGTTTGAGAGGATCGCAATGGATTTGGTAGGTCCTATAATCAAGTCCGCTAGGGGGCACCAGTACATATTAGTTATAATGGACTATGCCACCCGTTATCCAGAAGCGATCCCTCTCCGAAATACCTCGGCCAAAACCATAGCCAAAGAGCTATCTCTTGTTTTTAGCCGGGTGGGTATTTGTAAAGAACTGCTTACGGACCAAGGTACACCCTTTATGTCCCGGGTTATGAAAGAGCTGTGTAAATTGTTCAAAGTGACGCAATTGCGTACGTCTGTGTATCACCCCCAAACCGATGGGCTGGTTGAAAGATTCAACAAAACCCTAAAACAAATGTTGAAGAAAGTGGTGGATAGAGATGGAAAGGATTGGGACTGTCTACTTCCTTATTTGATGTTTGCTATTAGGGAGGTGCCCCAATCCTCTACGGGATTCTCCCCCTTTGAGTTACTGTATGGGAGACACCCAAGAGGGCTGTTGGATATTGCCAAGGAAACTTGGGAAAGTGAGAGTTCTCCCCACAGGAGTGTGATTGAGCATGTCGCCCTGATGCAAGATCGAATTGCACAGGTAATGCCCATCGTGAAGGAACATTTGGCCCAAGCGCAGTTGGCACAGCAGAGAGTGTACAACCGTGGAGCCAAGACCCGTACCTTTTCCCCGGGGGATAGGATATTGGTACTTGTCCCTACGGTTGAAAGTAAATTCCTTGCCAAATGGCAAGGCCCCTACGAGATAATGGAAAAAGTGAGCGAAGTGAATTACAAGGTCAGACAACCAGGAAGGCGAAAGCCCGAACAGATCTATCACGTTAATCTGTTGAAAGCCTGGAGGGATAGAGAGTCCCTAGTCGCAGAAACTTGGTCACCAGCTCAAACTGGTTGCGTGATTCCGGAGGTTGGAATAGCAGCCACCTTGTCACAACCCCAACAACAGGAGGTTAAGGAGTTTGTGCTTCGCAACAAGGAGGTGTTCTCTGAGCTGCCGGGACAAACATCTGGGGTAGAGCATGATATTATTACCCCGCCCGGTGAAAGGGTGAAGTTAAAACCCTATCGGATCCCAGAGGCCCGACGGGAGGCAATACGGGAGGAAGTACAGAAAATGCTGAACTTAGGGGTGATAGAGGAGTCCCAAAGTGATTGGTCTAGTCCCATTGTGTTGGTGCCTAAACCGGATGGGAGCTGGCGATTTTGTAACGATTTTCGTCAGTTGAACAAAGTTACAAAATTTGACACCTACCCCATGCCACGTATAGATGAGTTGATCGACCGGCTGGGAACAGCCCGATACATGACGACTCTTGACCTCACAAAAGGGTATTGGCAAATTCCCCTGGCCAAGTCGGCCAAAGAGAAAACCGCATTTGTAACCCCAGACGGGGCGTTCCAATATAAGAGAATGCCGTTCGGGTTACAGAATGCGCCGGCCACATTCCAGCGGAAAATGGACCAGATACTGAGGCCCCATCGGAAGTATGCTGCGGCTTACCTGGATGACGTAATTGTCCATAGCACAGATTGGGCCTCACATCTGCCAAAAGTGCAAGCAGTCCTGGACTCTATCCGGGAAGCGGGGTTTACGGCTAACCCCAAGAAGTGTACCATTGGGCAGGAGGAGGCCAAATATCTTGGGTACACCATTGGCAGGGGAGTAATAAAACCCCAACTCAACAAAGTCGAGGCCATCCAGAGTTGGCCACGTCCCAACAGCAAGAAGCAGGTACGAGCCTTTCTGGGAATCGCGGGTTATTATCGGCGCTTCATTCCCCACTTTGCTTCTAAGGCTGTGCCGCTAACCAACCTGACGAAAGGGAAAGGGTCGGTCATGATTAAATGGACCCCCGAGGCTGAGGCAGCATTCCAATTCTTGAAACAAGCCTTATGTAGCCAGCCAGTGTTGTACTCACCCGACTTCTCTAAAGACTTTGTCGTACAAAGTGATGCGTCAGATGTGGGGTTAGGAGCAGTATTGTCCCAGGTCTGGAACGGGGAAGAGCACCCAGTCATTTACCTCAGCAGGAAGTTGAAGTCCCATGAGGTAAATTACGCCACGGTTGAAAAGGAGTGTTTAGCGGTGAAGTGGGCTCTAGATTCCCTTCGGTACTATCTGCTAGGTAGGCACTTTGACATGGTTACGGATCACGCTCCGTTAAAGTGGATGGCTCAAAACAAGGAGACAAATAGAAGAGTAAATAGGTGGTTCCTGGCCCTACAGGAATTCAACTTCACAGTAAAGCATCACCCTGGCGTTCAAATGGGGAATGTGGATGCTTTGTCTCGAGTACATGAATGCCTGATTGCTGGTGTTCCAACCCCGAGGTTAAAACAAGAGGGGGGGTATGTGACAGCAGGAAGGTAAAGTCACCTGGTTGCATCCAGGGGGGTAGGTATATTTCTCCCAGATTCAGGCTTTATGCCGACTTATACAACTAGGGAGAGAGTTGATGAAGCCCAGCTGAGGCTAGTGGGCTCATGGATGATTCATACCTCTAGGGAGAGTGCTGGGCGTCGTGCAGGCAGGGAGTTGATGAGACCAGCTGAAGCTTGTCAGCTCGTTTAAGGCCTCTATAAAAACTCCCAGCTTCATTAGGTGTTTGCTCATGCCTGGAACCAGACCTGTGTGGACTGTCTAGGGAGAGTGAACCCCTGTGCGGTGAGACAAAGCCTGTGTGGCTATTTGTTTGGACATTTACTAAACCAGGGACTTAGGGACTAGGACAGCACCAGGCTGATCCCAGTTGTTAGTTTAGGAAACCTGCATGTTTAGTCAGAGGTCAAGCTGACCAGGGTTTATTTTGTTTATGTTTCTTTTTGCTTTGCTGTGTTTTTGTCACTGTAAATAGAGAAATAAACCGCACCCTTTTGATCTTGAAAACCACAACCTCCGTCTGCTGGGCCTGTTTTTGTGTGGGGAGCCCATCCAGGGGGTCACACACACCCGCTGCCGAGCTAACCCCCTCACAATATATATATATACACACACATACACACACACACACACGCATGTGTGTTTGAGCTTTGGGGTGCACACCCTATTGCAATAGGCTGTGCACACCTATGAGCACCACCTCATGTCTGCTAAATGGCAGCGTGTTTTTCTGTGTGTTGTGTTCAAACTCCACAATACGGTCAACAGTTTGTGGCCCATTCATAAAAATGTAGGATGCAATGTGAAGCCTGCAATGCCCCATGGACTGCTGCAGCGAGAGCGCCATGATTTGAGGAATTCTGGTCACGTGACTTTGCCTGGTCACATGATTGGACTCTAACAAATATTTTGTTTTCTTTGCATGACTTCCATTAATTTATTTTGCTCTCTGCCACCTTCAGGCTCCAAAAAACATTGCAGTGCTACTTACCTACTCCTTCAGAGCAGTCAGCGGTTATCTGTTTGTCACTGTGTGTCATCCTAAGTCAGTGATGGAGAACCTTGGCACTCCAGATGTTTTGGAACTACATTTCCCATGATGCTCATGCACTTTGCAATGTAGTTGAGCATCATGGGAAATGTAGTTCCAAAACATCTGGGGTGCCAAGGTTCTCCATCACTGACCTAAGTCGTTAACAATAAATTATTCCTCACTTCCCTGTCCTGCATACCCTTCCCCCTCCATTCAGGCTTTCTCTATTGCACCTTTGGGGTCTCTTGGCTCTTTATTTTCTCCAGTGCGGGCTCCTCTACAGGGCACACACCTCCATCAGTGTTCCTTTTATGCCCTCGGCATTCTGTCCATCTGCAGAGGCAAGACTACATCCTGACTGCTGATTGGTAGAGTAATATTCAAGAAGCAGCAGAAGAAGTGGAGAAACCACAGATCCACTGAATACATGAAGAAGAAGAAGCAGGGAGTTCCATGCACTGACGGTCCCCAGGTACTGATTTCTCTCCAGCAAGGAGAATAATGAGCAGCACAGTAGTGACATCACCAAATCTCACTTCAAATTTTCACGAGACTAATTTCGTTTTAATTCCATTTAATTTCATTTGGGTTTCTATAGCGCTTTTCTCAATAGGGATTCAAAACCCTAAGAAGATTAGGCAGCCATCTTGGGTGCATTCAGTTGAACCAATTAGTAGTTTTAGGTACAGTTCCTTAAATCTTCCACTGCCAATACACAACTATGAGGCTCAAGGGGTGTATTTTTTTAAGAGGAGTTTAAGACAAATAGTAAAAGTTTTAGGGTACGGTTTAGGCACAATTAACATTTATAGTTATTTGCTATAAGAGAGAAAATCTTTCTAAGTTCAGATCCAGTTTACATTTTCAGCTTAACTTATAGGAGTATTGCTATTTTCATATATAAGATGAATATACACTTACCAGGTGCTTTTGCATACACTGATTTGCCTCCCACCTCTCCTAGTTTTACATATTTTACATCTAAGAAGACAACAAAAATAGAGAGATCAGAACTGTTCACAAATACAATTAAAACGATTGGATCAAAAAGTCATTCTTGTGAGTCATTAATATGTGAATATGGCTAGCTAAAGATACAGAGCTAAAAGCATACAGCTGAGTTCTAAGTATCGTTCATTCTACAGGATAGTGACCAGAGGCGACCTGTCCATTAGGGGCACAGGGATAGTATCCCTTATTCTATAGGATAGTGACCAGTGGCGACCCATCTATTAGTGGCACAGGGATAGTATCCCTCATTCTACAGGGTAGTGACCAGTGGCGCCACCCTATCCATGCATCTGGCCCCCTAATCTACATTTGGGGCGCCAGATGCATGGGTTCCAATGGGGGGGTCTGTTTTTTTTAAGCACGTGATTAGAGTCAGAGGCTCTAATAGGCTTAAAAAACGGTGGGCTCGGGGTGTAGAGCACTGCTCTCCGAGCCCACCTAGTTGCGTGACAATAGCGAATGAAAATTCACTTTTGTCACATTGAATCTCCTCCCCGCCAATCAGGAAGTAGGTCCTGAGACTCATTTCCCGATTGCCCAAAATGCCAAGCGATCTTATTGGACCACGATGAGGAGAGAGGAGGAGGGAGGAGACGTGGAGGCTGCCAGAGGAGATGCAGAGGACCCTTAGAGTGATGTATTGTGCTTGCAATTTAAAACGGAGCTCCACCCAAATGGGAAACCTCTGCTTGTTTTCACCCTCCACTGCCACATTTGGCACTTTTTGCAGGGGAGCCTTCAAAGCCAGGTACCCACTCCCACTTCCGGCTCAGATCGCTGCGGTGAACTGAGCCAGAAGTTTGACCCCCCTTCTTCCCCGGCAGTCTTCAGGGAGGCATCCCAGGTCACAGAAGACTATGGAACCATTTACAAGGTGCAGCGCGGCTCGCATGTGCGCAGTAGGAAACAGGCCGTGAAGCCAAAGGGCTTCACTTCCTGTTTCCCTTACTACAGATGTGGGTGCCTGCACCAACAGCCAATTGAAGAATCGGCTAGAGTGAGTACATTGTGGGATTCCTGGACAGGTAAGTGTCCTTATATTAAAAGTCAGCAGTTACAGTATTTGTAGCTGCGGACTTAATTTTTTTTTAAGGAGCCTGGAGCTCTGCTTTAAAAACAAAGGGTTATGTTGACTGCATTTTCCGAAAGAGCTGCTATGTCACCCGAGAAGCTACAATGTCACAGGAGCAACAGTCATATTATGAAAGAAAGACTCCCCTGTTAAAGTCAATCAAGTAAAAAAAAATCCATTTAGAGAGAGTCTATACTATTCATATCCTTGTTGGTGGCTTTGGTGAATATTACCATTGTCACCGCCCAGGAATATAGTCATACTAGCTGTCAGAGTGCATTCTCCATGCTGATATGCCTTCTCATCCATCCTGGAGATGTGGCCGTGCCAACACAAAACAGATGGCAGAGCCAGAGGGTTTCCAAGTGGTCTTGGCCATACGGAGATGACAATGCTTTACTTTGCCCCCTGAGTAGGAATGTATCCTGACAAAGATCAATGAGCTTAGAAAATCCCCTCAGCAAGCACTATTATGCTATCCAGTGGAGGAGGCTCCGAGACATATGAGGAGATTGATCGTCTTTATATTTGTAGCAGCAAAAATCTCCATCATCAGATTTTGGGGGACACCAATGATCCCATTTGAGTTTGTGAAAGACAAATTATCATGGACTACTGCCTGGTCAATGAACGTCTTTCTGCAATTCTAAATGACAAACTCAAATTAGCAAAGACAAAAAAGGGCGCCGCTCACCAACCAAGTGCATTAGAATGTACAGAATCTCACAAAAGTAAGTACACCCTCACATTTTTGTAAATATTTTATTCTATCTTTTCATGTGACAACACTGAAGAAATGACACTTTGCTACAATATAAAGTAGTGAGTGTACAGCTTGTATAACAGTGTAAATTTGCTGTCCCCTCAAAATAACTCAACACACAGCCATTAATGTCTAAACCGCTGGCAACAAAAGTGAGTACACCCCTAAGTGAAAATGTCCAAATTGGTCCCAAATTCTCAATATTTTGTGTGGCCACCATTTTCCAGCACTGCCTTAACCCTCTTGGGCATGGAGTCCACCAGAGCTTCACAGGTTGCCCCTGGAGTCCTCTTCCACTCCTCCATGACGACATCACGGAGCTGGTGAATGTTAGAGACCTTGCGCTCCTCCATCTTCTGTTTGAGGATGTCCCACAGATGCTCAATAGGGTTTAGGTCTGGAGACATGCTTGGCTAGTCCATCACCTTTACCCTCAGCTTCTTTAGCAAGGCAGTGGTTGTCTTGGAGGTGTGTTTGGGGTCGTTATCATGTTGGAATACTGCCCTGCGGCCCAGTCTCAAAAGGGAGGGGCTCATGCTCGGCTTCAATATGTCACAGTACATGTTGGCATTCATGGTTCCTTCAATGAACTGTAGATCCCCAGTCATGCAGCCCCAGACCATGACACCCTCACCACCATGCTTGACTGTAGGCAAGACACACTTGTCTTTGTACTCCTCACCTGGTTGCCGCCACACACGCTTGACACCATCTAAACCAAATAAGTTTATCTTGGTCTCATCAGGTGTACTCACTTTTGTTGCCAGCAGTTAAGACATTAATGGCTGTGTGTTGAGTTATTTTGAGGGGACAGCAAATTTACACTGTTATACAAGCTGTACACTCACTACTTTACATTGTAGCAAAGTGTCATTTCTTCAGTGTTGTCACATGAAAAGATAGAATAAATTATTTACAAAAATGTGAGGGGTGTACTCACTTTTTTGAGATAGTGTAGATGAATGTGGCCAGCATCGCTCCAGCAATGTCCCCCTGATATGTTTCACCCCGCTCACCAGGTCTTGGTCACAGAAGTGGGCTGATGACAAGCTCAAATTGTTTGAGGAAACATGGTATCCCTGGATCAACTACTTAACGGGGGGTACATAATAGGTTATGATAATGCACTCCTGGATTGGACGGGCTATACTACTTACTCTGAATTTCCTTTCTTTTTTTTCTGTTCATTGTTTTATTTGTGTTACTTTCCTGCTAGGTTGACATGTTGCCAAAAGAAATGCTCAGGAATGTTAGCCTAGGACCCTAGGGTCCACTAACTCTCCCAATGCTCAAGAATGTTAGCCTAGGACCCTGGGGTCCACTTACTCTCCCAATGCTCAAGAATGTTAGCCTAGGACCCTAGGGTCCACTTACTCTCCCAATGCTCAAGAATGTTAGCCTAGGACCCTGGGGTCCACTTACTCTCCCAATGCTCAAGAATGTTAGCCTAGGACCCTAGGGTCCACTTACTCTCCCAATGCTCAAGAATGTTAGCCTAGGACCCTAGGGTCCACTTACTCTCCCAATGCTCAAGAATGTTAGCCTAGGACCCTAGGGTCCACTTACTCTCCCAATGCTCAGGAATGTTAGCCTAGGACCCTTGGGTCCACTTACTCTCCCAATGCTCAGGAATGTTAGCCTAGGACCCTGGGGTCCACTTACTCTCCCAATGCTCAGGAATGTTAGCCTAGGACCCTTGGGTCCACTTACTCTCCCAATGCTCAGGAATGTGAGCCTAAGACCTTGGGGTCCACTTTCTCTCCCAATGCTCAAGAATGTTAGCCTAGGACCCTAGGGTTCACTTACTCTCCCAATGCTCAAGAATGTTAGCCTAGGACCCTGGGGTCCACTTACTCTCCCAATGCTCAGGAATGTTAGCCTAGGACCCTGGGGTCCACTTACTCTCCCAATGCTCAGGAATGTTAGCCTAGGACCCTGGGGTCCACTTACTCTCCCAATGCTCAAGAATGTTAGCCTAGGACCCTAGGGTCCACTTACTCTCCAAATGCTCAAGAATGTTAGCCTAGGACCCTGGGGTCCACTTACTCCCCCAATGCTCAAGAATGTTAGCCTAGGACCCTGGGGTCCACTTACTCCCCCAATGCTCAGGAATGTTAGCTTGGACCCTAGGGTCCACTTACTCTCCCAATGCTCAAGAATGTTAGCCTAGAACCCTAGGGTCCACTTACTCTCCCAATGCTCAAGAATGTTAGCCTAGGACCCTGGGGTCCACTTACTCTCCCAATGCTCAGGAATGTTACCCTAGGACCCTGGGGTCCACTTACTCTCCCAATGCTCAGGAATGTTAGCCTAGGACCATAGGGTCCGCTTACTCTCCCAGGTGGAGGGTCCCCTGGCGGACCATGTCTTTTCACAAATGCTGTGCCCCAAGTTGTGTACTTGCATATACTGCTCTGAAGGAGGGGGTCCCATTGACGACCATATAGAAGCGTGTAGACTCCTTTCTACTCGGGCAACATTAAAGTTGATAGGATTCTGCAACTCAAGGGTTCCCCAAAATCTTGAGGGTGCTATCATAGTAGTGTGAGAATGTTACGGATTTATTTTCTCAACATTTTTCCTATGACTGTTCTTAGATGTACGGCCAAAGCTTTGTACTGAGCAACTTTGCATAATACGTTGATTTTTGTTTCTGAAATATAACCAATAGAAATTTTTGGAAAGAAAAAAAAAACAGTGAGGAATCCATATAAAACTCTTACCACCATGATTCCTGAACAACTTTAGGCTTCCAAGTTGGCCAAGATATTCTGCATATAAGAGAGAGGGAAAGAAAGATACACCAGTCAGGGAAATAAACAAAAACTGATGCAAAAAAATAATATAATATAACTGGTTGAGTCTCGTGACTTCTGCATAAAAATCACAATTTTTCACATTTGCTAATTGCAGGAACTGGGCTGCAAATTCTTAATTCTCATGGATTTAAAGGGCAAATAAACCCCAGAATGCTTTGCAAACTGAATGTCATAGAGGTAGCCAGTAATAAAAGGTTATTTATACAATTATAAATTTTACACAAATACTTGACAATATACATCAGTGTATACAAATGTAATGCTTTCCTTCAAATTTCATTAAGAAGAATTTACACAATCTTAAAAGGCGACTACTACTACAAAAAATGTATCTTCTCATGTTTTCATCTTTATATTCAACCAAGCTGTCCATCTAAAGCTGTCAGTCAAACTCCTGTGTTTTTGGGGTTAACAGCACCCCGCTAGCGGCCGAAAAGCATTGCAAAAGTGCCACTTAAACAGTGGTAAAGCTCCGCTAAAACGAGCGGCGCTTTACTGCCAATGACTGGCGCTTTCAGCGTGAAAGCAGCCTTATGCCGCGTACAGACGATCGGACGTTCCGACAACAAAACCGTGGATTTTTTTCCGACGGATGTTGGCTCAAACTTGTCTTGCATACACACGGTCACACAAATGTTGTCGGAAATTCCGAACGCCAAGAACGCGGTGACGTACAAGACGTACGACGGCACTATTAAAGGGAAGTTCCATACCAGTCGTGTTAGTAGAAGTTTGGTGAGAGACGATTTGCGCTTTTCAGCCTCGTGCTTTTCAGTCCGTTACAGCGTGACGAATGTGCTATCTCCATTACGAGCGCTAGTTTTACCAGAACGATCGCTTCCGTCTCGTACTTGATTCAGAGCATGCGTGGGATTTTGTGCGTCGGAATTGGCTACACACGATCGGAATTTACGAGAACTGATTTGTTGTCGGAAAATTTGAGAACAAGCTCTCAAATTTTTGTTGTTGGAAATTCTGACAGAAAATGTCCGATGGAGCCTACACAAGGTCGGAATTTCCAACAACAAGCTCCCATCGAACATTTGTTGTTGGAATGTCCGATCGTCTGTACGCGGCATTATTCCAGATTTGTAGGCCGAAATGTTGCAGTCCCGCTAAAAATCGCTGATCAGCGCCATTACTAGTAAAAACAATAAAAAAAAATTAAAAAATCAATAAATCTATCCCAATGTTTGTAGACCCGATAACTTTTGCGCAAACCAATCAATATACGCTTATTGGGATTTTTTTTCACCAAAAACATGTAGCAAAATACATGATAAAGAAATTAGATTTTTTATTGGATATGTTTTATAGCATTAAGTAAAAAAAAATTTGTTTTTTTAAATTGTCGGTCTTTTACCAAAAATATGTAGAAGAATACATATCGGCCTAAACTGATGAATAAATTTTTTACTTTCAATAGTTTTTATTAAGTTTATCAAAGACAACATAGATACACAGGTACAAAAAAACAACGTTTTGTAGGCACAAAAGTTTATAAAGCACAAATAGTATTCATCAGAAAAACTGTAGTATACTGTGGTCTCCCGTCGGACTCTGACACAGTCCCCATTCGTGCCTCAATCATGGGCGAAGAAGATGGCAGCCCCCCCAGCACCCCCAATGGGAAAAAAATATTTTTTTAATATTTTTTTGGGATATGAATTATAGCAGAAAGTAAAAAATATTGTTTTTTTTATTTTTTTTCAAAATTGGTCTGTCTTTTTTTGTTTATAGCGCAATTAATAAAAAAAAACGCAGAGGTAATCAAATACCATAAAAAAAAAAAAAAGCTCTATTTGTGGGGAAAAAAAGGACATCAATTTTATTTGGGTACAGCATCGAACGACCGCACAATTGTCAGTTAAAGCAACGCTGTGCCGTATCGCAAAAAATGGCCTGGTCAGGAAGGGGGTAAAACCTTCCGGGGCTGAAGTGGTTAATGCTTATATTATCTATATACACAATGCATCCATGGCACTCAGTTTGAAAAGAACACTTAAGCCCCGTACACACGTTCGGACTTCCATCTGACTTTTCTGTGGTTTTTTGTCCGAACGGAGTTGGTCGGGAACACCCATAGCATACACACCACAGGACTTTTCTGCAAACTTTCCCAAAACTTTTTGCAACATCACGTGGTTTTTCTGCTCTTTACCGCCACCCTTTGGTCAACTTCTGCTATTGTTGGTTGATTTTAACATTAGTTGTTTTGTCCATCAGACAAAAGTCCGATGGTTTTCTGTACACACGTTCGGACTTTGCTCCATCGGACTTTTGTTGGCCAAAAGATTGTCCGTTTGCAGACCCAACTTTTGTCCGATGAAAACAAAAAAAAAAGCAAAAAAGTTTGTCCGATGGAGCGTACACAAGGTCGGATTGTTGGTCCAACTTGCTCAAAATGACATTTGTTGGCCAAAAGTCCGACCGTGTGTACGGGGCTTTAGGCCCATTTCACACTGAGGCGTTGCAATAACACGCTAAAAACGATTAGCATTATTACCGCGTTTTTACCGCGTTAGTGTCAGCTAATAACCCTACCCCCTTACATCACATCCTGTGCACTTCCTGGTTTTTCGTAGCTTCTGGGCGTTTTTAAAGCGGTATTACCGCGGTTTTACAGCGGTACTCATTCATTTCAATGGGGATAGGCGTTTTTACAGCGCTATTTTATGCGCCCCAAAGTTGCTCCAAAAAAGCTGTTTGCAGGATTTTTTCCAACGCACAGCCAGCACAACGCCCTCAGGGCTTTCACATTGAGAATGCTGGGGCAGGATTATTTCAGGCGATTTTACAGCACTATTTTTAGCGCTAAAACGCCTGAAAAACGCCTCAGTGTGAAAGAGGCCTAACATTCCAAATCAGAAAGCCTAGTTTTTCCTATACGCTATGCCTTTGGCAAGCCTCCGCATAGGCTCCGTACGGCTTCACAGCCTGTTTCCCCTACTCAGAATGGAGGAGCTGGGAGCCTGCCAGCAGCGATCGCCGCGGCAGGGCCGACATCGCGGGAGAGTAGGACAGGTAAGTGTCCTTATTAAAAGTCAGCAGCTACACTGTTAGTAGCTGCTGACTTTTTTTTTTTCCTGCACCACCACTTTAACTGCAGGTTTCTCATTACTTGAAAAAGTTTGTTTGGGCTAAGCTGGTTCAACCACTTCAGCACCGGGCCTATTCTGGCACTTCTCTCCTTAGGGTCATAATTTTTTTGCTAGAAAATTAGTCAGAACCACCAAACATTATATATTTTTTTATCTCGCACGGTATTTGCGCAATAATTTTTCAAACGCCTTTTTTGGGGGGAAAAAACGGTTTCATTAATTAAAAAATAACAAAACAGTAAAGTTAGACCAATTTTTTTGTATAATGTAAAAGATGATGTTACGGCGAGTAAATAGATACCTAAAATGTCACGCATTAAAATTGCGCACACTCATGGAATGGCGCCAAACTTCGGTACTTAAAAATCTCCATAGGCGACGCTTTATAAATTTTTACCGGTTTAGTATTTGAGTAACAGAGGTGTTCTAGTGCTAGAATTGTTGCACACACTGTAACGCATGCGGCGATACCTCACATGTGGGGTTTGAACGGCGTTTACATATGTGGGTGGGACTTACATGCGTGTTCACTTCTGAGCGCGAGCTACCGGGGACAGGGGCGTTTAAATTTTTTTTTTTTTTTTTATTTTCCTTTTTTTTTTACACTTTTATTTCTATTACAAGGAATGTAAACATCCCTTGTAATAGGAATCTATCGTGACAGGTCCTCTTTATGGAGAGATGCAGGGTCAATAAGACCCCACATCTCTCCTCCAGGCTGGAAAGCATGAGATCGGAAAAAAAAAATTCACTGATCTCATGCTGACAGCTGCGATTGCGGCTTTGTTTACTTCCGGGTACCCGGGCGTGATGTCACAACGTCGCGCCCGGGCCTCTGACGGTCATAGGAAATCTCTATTGTCCTGAGCCGGCGCCGGCCGATTCGTTCTCCGGGCCCCAGATGGCACGGGAGAGTGCGGAGAAGCACCGGATGGCAGCGGGAGGGGGGGTGTCCCCTCCCGTCGCCTATAAGAACGATCAAGCGGTGGAACTGCCGCTATGATCATTCTTATCGTGCACAGAATCGCCGGCAGAAAAGAATGATATCTGAATGATGCCTGTAGCTGTAGGCATCATTCAGATATCACCGCACAAATTCAAGGACGTCATATGACGTCCTCGGTGTAGAAGTGGTTAAACAAATTATTTCCTTTACTAATATATGTGCCTGCTGGGACCACTGTACAAACTGTATGTATCATCAGTGAAGGAATTTGATTGTTTGGACCAGCTTGGCCCAAATGAATGATTTACTCATAGGAAACCTGGAATTGGGCATCAAATCCCTGTGCCATGGTGTGCAAAATGACATCTTGACTATGTTAAAATGTGCTGCTGTTGGAGGCATGTAAGGTATGAACAAGATTTCTGATGTGTTTAGTAGGGCTGCACCAATACCACTTTTTTAAGACCGAGTACAAGTACCGATACTATTTGTCAAGTACTCGCCTATACCGATTACTGATACTTTTTTAAATGTCATGTGACAGTAGCAATTATATGCAACACTGATGACCACTGATAGGTGGCACTGATGGGCACTGATTAGGCGTGGACTGTGTGAGTAGGTTTTTATTTTTATTTTATTTTTCAATTTTATTTCTTACAATTTCTTTTATGTATTACCTTTTACAATTTATATATTTCAATTTTTTTTATTTTTTTACAATGCTTTATTTATTTATTTGGGGGGGGGGGGTGTCAGTGTTTTGTTTTAATTATTTTTACAATTTAAGCTTTAATTATTTTATTATTATCTCTCTCTTTTTTTTTGTATTTATCAGCCCTGTTTGGAGGGGGGGGGGGGGGGACAGATCCCTGACATCTACCCTTTGAGACAGAGAAAAGGACTGGGAACAGAGATTCCCCAGTCCCTTTCTCTGCAGCCTCAGCTGCACTAAAGATGAATGGACAACAGAAGACAGAGGCTCCTCTCCATTCACAAACTGGAGCATCGTAAACACAGTTTACTCTGCTCAGTTATGAATGGACAGAGTCAGTAATCACTGACTCTGTGCATTTGGAAAAGGAAGGAGCCGATAAATGACATATTTACAGGCTTCCTCCTCCACTCTCCATCCTGACAGATCTGGGGGGGGGGGTGGAGGAGGTCCCGTGGAGCACAGAGGGGGACCCGTAGGAGGACACGGAAAGAGGGAGGAGGACACTGGAAGGAAGAAGAACACCTGAAGCCAGAGGAGGACACAGGGGACAGTCGAGGTAATCGGTGCTGTGGTGGGGGGTGTTACAAGCACTGATCCCCCATTAGTAACTGTGCCCGCCGCTGCACCGATCACCTGTGAGGCCACCCGCCTGGAATTGGCACCGATACTGATACTAATATTTACTAAAATGTTGTAATATCTGAGACGTTTCATGTTCTAAGGGAAATTCACACCAACCACTACGTTACAACACAGCGGCTGGTGTTCGGTACAACAAGGCCGGACAACTGCAGTGCTGATGCACCAATCTTGGTGCATTGCACTATTCCTTTTTTTCTTTTTGTCACACAGAGACAATTCATCAAGTTCTATTGGCCACTGTGCAGTGTGAGGTAGAGTCAATGCTCTGTGTTGCGTTGGAAAAAAGTACAGCGCCACCTGGTGTGAATTGGTCCTAGAAATAAACTCAATAAATTGCTTGTAATTACCTTTGCTCTTACTTTCAGGTTTCTCATGCTGAAAAATAAACAAGCAGGGTAAACAATAAGATAGATAGATAGATAGATAGATAGATAGATAGATAGATAGATAGATAGATAGATAGATAGACACTGTAGATAGATAGATAGATAGATAGATAGATAGATAGATAGATAGATAGATAGATAGATAGATAGATAGATAGATAGATAGATAGATAGATAGATAGATAGATAGACACTGTAGATAGACACTGTAGATAGATAGATAGATAGATAGATAGATAGATAGATAGATAGATAGATAGACACTGTAGATAGACACTGTAGATAGATAGATAGATAGATAGATAGATAGATAGATAGATAGATAGATATACACTGTAGATAGACACTGTAGATAGATAGATAGATAGATAGATAGATAGATAGATAGACACTGTAGATAGACACTGTAGATAGATAGATAGATAGATAGATAGATAGATAGATAGATAGATAGATAGATAGATAGATAGAAAGATAGATAGATAGGATAGCAAGTGATGGGAAATTGAATAGAGTGAGGATACTTTCTCACTCTATTCAAAACACGTTCAAAAAAGTTTTGAAACAAAGTTTTTAAAACAACTAACCCATAGAACAATGTACTTTGTGGAGAAGAGTGAAGTGACGGTAAGTGATGGGAAATTTCCTCCAGAGAAACATACAGTAGACAATAATAAATACTTGACAGAAGTTCTAATTCTTTCCTGCTCTATTCATTATAAAAATAAAATATTTTTGTAATTGGGCTTTAAAGAAGCTCTGCACTGGTGCGCAGTCATGTTGGAACAGGAAGGGGCCATCTCCAAACTGTTCCCACAAAGTTGGGAGTATGAAATTGTCCAAAATATCTTGGTATGCTGACGCCTTAAGAGTCCCCTTCACTGGAACTAAGAGGCCAAGCCCAACCCCTGAAAAACAACCCCACATAATAATCCCCCCTCCAGCAAATGATTTGGACCAGTGCTCAAAGCAAGCATCATAAAGACATGGATGAACTTCACTGGCCTGCACAGAGTCCTGACCTTAACCCGATAGAACACTTTTGGGATGAATTAGAGCAAAGACTGCGAGCCACGCCTTCTCATCCAACATCAGTGCCTGACCTCACAAATGCGCTTCTGGAAGAATGGTCAAACTTTCCCATAGACACTCCTAAACCTTGTGGACGGCCTTCCCAGAAGAGTTGAAGCTGTTATAGCTGCAAAGGGTGGGCCAACCCAATATTGAACCCTACGGACCAAGACTGGGATGCCATTAAAGTTCATGTGCGTGTAAAGGCAGGTGTCCCAATACTTTTGGTAATATAGTGTTACCACTATGGTAATGTAGCCAAGCATCTACAGGAGAATCAAGAGTAGTAGAGTTTACTAGCGCTTTAATGACGTCAGGACCATGGACCGCTGGAACAGGAAGAAGAAGACGATCGGCCTAGCAGCACGGAGGTACAAAGGATCAGGTAAGGAAATTTACTTTTCTATGCCCCCCTAGACCTAAACGAGCAGTTAACCTTTGCAGTGCAAGTGCCGCCCCCACTGCAAAGGAGAATTTTCAAGTTTCCTGGAGTTGAGATTTAAGATATTGACAGGTGATATGAGAAATACAACATTTATTCCTAATACTGTACTCACCTGTTCAGAAGATGATTCTGTGACACAAACAATAGACATAAATTAGTCATATCTAGATTATTATAACAGGAAACACAGTAAAGAAACAGGCACCCCCCCCCCCCCCTCCCCAACTCTGTATAGTCATTGCAAACTGTTCCACAAGACACTTAAAAATACACTTAAAAAAAAACCCAAAAAAACAATAAGTAACAAAATAAAGTTAGCCTAATTGTTTTCTATAATGTGAAAGATGATGTTATGCCGAGTAAATAGATACCCAACATGTCACGCTTTAAAATTGCGCACACTCGTGGAATGGCGACAAATTATGGTACTTAAAAATCTCCACAGGCGACACTTTCATTTTTTTTACAAGTTACTTGTTTAGAGTTACAGAGAACATCTTGTGCTAGAATTATTGCTCTTGCTCTAACGATACCTCACATGTGTGGTTTAAACTTTGTTTACATATGTGGGCATGACTTACGTATGCGTTCGCTTCTGCGCGCAAGCGCAGAGGAATAGGGGGCTTAAAAAAATTCTCTTTTCTTATTTATTTTTTATTTTTATACTGTCCCTTTAATTAGTTTTTTTTATCACTTTTATTCCTATTACAAAGAAATTAATCATCCCCTGTCATAGAAATAAGCATGACGGATCCTCTTTATTGAGAGGTCTGGGGTCAAAAAGACCCCAGATCTCGCATTTATCTTTAAAAGCAAAAAAAAAAAAAGATAAAAAATAAAAGTAATTTTCACTTTAAAAAATAAAATAAAAATCCTATCTGCCGGCTATCTTTCATTCACTCGGCTTCCTGCCTAGCAATCGGCCGCACCGGATCAGTTCCGGGCTTACCGACGGCTCCGGTAAGCTTGGAAACCACTGGGAAGCGGCGGGAGGGGGGCACCTCTCCCGCTGCCTATAAAAATGATCCCGTGGCAAATTCTCTGCTGTGATCACTTTTATCTTAAAGCCGACCACCTAACGGAAAACAAAAAAAAAATACTGGGGGTTATGGCAGCTAGCTGATGCCATAACCCCCAGTATTCATTGTCAAAATAATGACGCACAAGTCCGTCTGACTTTTTTACGCAGAGGTGATCAAATACCATAACAAAAAAAAAAAAAGCTCTATTTGTGGGGAAAAAAAGGACATCAAATTTATTTGGGTACAGCATCGAACGACCGCACAATTGTCAGTTAAAGCAACGCTGTGCCGTATCGCAAAAAATGGCCTGGTCAGGAAGGGGGTAAAACCTTCCGGGGCTGAAGTGGTTAATGCTTATATTATCTATATACACAATGCATCCATGGCACTCAGTTTGAAAAGAACACTTTAAGCCCCATACACACGGTCGGACTTCCATCAGACTTTTCCCTGGATTTTTGTCCGAACGGAGTTGGCCAGGCACACCCATAGCATACACACCACAGGACTTTTCTGCAAACTTTCCCAAAACTTTTTGCAACATCACGTGGTTTTTCTGCTCTTTTCTGCTCTTTACCGCCACCCTTTGGTCAACTTCTGCTATTGTTGGTTGATTTTAACATTAGTTGTTTTGTCCATCAGACAAAAGTCCGATGGTTTTCTGTACACACGGTCGGACTTTGCTCCATCGGACTTTTGTTGGCCAAAAGTTTGTCCATTTGCAGACCCAACTTTTGTCCGATGAAAACAAAAAAAAAAGCAAAAAAGTTTGTCCGATGGAGCGTACACACGGTCGGATTGTTGGTCCAACTTGCTCAAAATGATGTTTGTTGGCCAAAAGTCCGACCGTGTGTATGGGGCTTTAGGCCCCTTTCACACTGAGGCGTTGCAATAACACGCTAAAAACGATTAGCATTATTACCGCGTTTTTAGCGCGTTAGTGCTAAAAATAGCGCTAACGCCTATGCGTTTTTACCGCGTTAGTGTCAGCTAATAACCCTACCCCCTTACATCACATCCTGTGCACTTTCTGGTTTTTCGTAGCTTCTGGGCGTTTTTAAAGCGGTATTACCGCGGTTTTACAGCGGTACTCATTCATTTCAATGGGGATAGGCGTTTTTACAGCGCTATTTTATGCGCCCCAAAGTTGCTCCAAAAAAGCTGTTTGCAGGATTTTTTCCAACGCACAGCCAGCACAACGCCCTCAGGGCTTTCACATTGAGAATGCTGGGGCAGGATTATTTCAGGCGATTCTACAGCACTATTTTTAGCGCTAAAACGCCTGAAAAACGCCTCAGTGTGAAAGGGACCTAACATTCCAAATCAGAAAGCCTTGCTCTGCCTATACGCTATGCCTTTGGCAAGCCTCCGCATAGCTGACAAATCCAGATGTTCCCATTTCTACTAGGAAAAAGGGCGAGGGATGTGATTACACAGCAATGGAATTAATCTGATCTCTCCTGCTATTTGGGTTGAACACACGCTTTTCAGGCTATCCACAGGTGTTGATTTACTAAAACTGGAGAGTGCAAATCTGGTGCATCTGTGCATGGCAGCCAATCAGCTTCTAACGCAGGCTTGTTCAATTAAGCTTTGACAAAAAAATGGAAGCTGATTGGTTTCAGTTGCACCAGATTTGGCACTCTCCAGTTTTACTATATCAACCACTCAGTATAGCTATGGACCTGTATATGTAATATTTCATATTTCACTAATTAATATTGAATGTAAAAATTCCTTCAGCCCTGAACATTAATAAACAAACTGACCACAAATACATTCATTAAAAAAATTCTGTAAATGTGAAATACTTTATCCACAAAATTCCATTGCTATTTCAACACTAGCGCATTATCCTGGGCATACTGCCATCTTGTGGTTTTTATGCTAACTGCATTTCAAATAATAATTAAAAGTTACAATATTGCATCCACTTTAAAGCCACAGGTCTCGTACACACGACCGGTTTTCTCGGCAAGAAAACTGCTGGCAGAGCTTTTTGCAGAGAAAACCGGTCGTGTGTATGCTTTCTTGTCGGGAAAACAGCCGGGAATCTCGATGAGAAGAATAGAGAACCTGCTCTATTTTTCTCGTCGGGATTCTCAGCAGAGTGTTTCCTGCCGAGAAAACCGTGAGTGTGTATGCTTACCTGTCCCAGGTAAGCCTGCGCATGCTCGATGAGACTTTGACGCATGCGCAGTAGCTTACAAGGGTAGTGTAGAGTGTAGCAAGATGGCGGCGACGGCATCGAATGTGACGAGCGCAGGCTCGTCGTAGTCGATGACGTCACCGCGTTCTTGCTATTCAAAAGAATGGTGGTTCTTTTGAATGGCCGTGTGTACACAGGGCTTGGCAAGGCAAGCTTGCCAGGAATCCCATCAGGAAAACCGACGGTCTTCTAATAGATGGGATTCTCGCCCATGTGTACAGGGCTTAACTGCAGGTTTCTCATTACTTGAAAATGTTTGTTTGGGCTAAGCTGGTTCAACCACTTCAGCACCGGGCCTTTTCTGGCACTTCTCTCCTTAGGGTCATAATTTTTTTGCTAGAAAATTATTCAGAACCACCAAACATTATATATTTTTTTATCTTGCACGGTATTTGCGCAATAATTTTTCAAACGCCTTTTTTTGGGGGAAAAAAACGGTTTCATGAATTAAAAAATAACAAAACAGTAAAGTTAGACCAATTTTTTTGTATAATGTGAAAGATGATGTTACGACAAGTAAATAGATACCTAAAATGTCACGCTTTAAAATTGCGCACACTCATGGAATGGCGCCAAACTTCGGTACTTAAAAATCTCCATAGGCGACGCTTTATAAATTTTTACAGGTTACTATTTGAGTAACAGAGGTGGTCTAGTGCTAGAATTGTTGCACACACTGTAACGCACGCGGCGATACCTCACATGTGGGGTTTGAACGGGGTTTACATATGTGGGTGGGACTTACATGCGTGTTCACTTCTGAGCGTGAGCTACCGGGGACAGGGGTGTTTAAAAAAAAAAAAAATTTTTACATTTTACTTAATTTTTTTTATTTTTTACAATTTGAAAAAAAAAATTATCACTTTTATTTCTATTACAAGGAATGTAAACATCCCTTGTAATAGGAATCTATCGTGACAGGTCCTCTTTATGGAGAGATGCAGGGTCAATAAGACCCCACATCTCTCCTCCAGGCTGGAAAGCATGAGATCGGAAAAAAAAAATTCACTGATCTCATGCTGACAGCCGATATTGCAGCTTTGTTTACTTCCAGGTACCCGGGCGTGATGTCACAACGTCGCGCCCGGGCCTCCAGCGGTCATAGGAAATCTCTATTGTCCTGAGCCGGCGCCGGCCGATTCGTTCTCCGGGCCCCAGATGGCACGGGAGAGTGCGGAGAAGCAACGGATGGCAGCGGGAGGGGGGGTGTCCCATCCCGCTGCCTATAAGAACGATCAAGCTGTGGAACTGCCGCTATGATTATTCTTATTGTGCACAGAATCGCCGGCAGAAAAGAATGATATCTGAATGATGCCTGTAGCTGTAGGCATCATTCAGATATCACCACACAAAGTCAAGGACGTCATATGACGTCCTCGGTGTAGAAGTGGTTAAACAAATTATTTCCTTTACTAATATATGTGCCTGCTGGGACCACTGTACAAACTGTATGTATCATCAGTGAAGGAATTTGATTGTTTGGACCAGCTTGGCCCAAATGAATGATTTAGTCATAGGAAACCTGGAATTGGGCATCAAATCCCTGTGCCATGGTGTGCAAAATGACATCTTGACTATGTTAAAATGTGCTGCTGTTGGAGGCATGTAAGGTATGAACAAGATTTCTGATGTGTTTAGTAGGGCTGCACCAATACCACTTTTTTAAGACCGAGTACAAGTACCGATACTATTTGCCAAGTACTCGCCTATACCGATTACTGATACTTTTTTAAATGTCATGTGACAGTAGAAATAATATGCAACACTGATGGCCACTGATAGGTGGCACTGATGGGCACTGATGAGGTGTGGACTGTGTGAGTAGGTTTTTATTTTTATTTTATTTTTCAATTTTATTTCTTACAATTTCTTTTATGTATTACCTTTTACAATTTATATATTTCTTATTTTTTTTATTTTTTTTACAATGCTTTATTTATTTATTTATTTATTTTTTTTGGGGGGGGGGGGTCAGTGTTTTGTTTTTATTATTTTTACAATTTAAGCTTTAATTATTTTATTATTCTCACTCTCTTTTTTTTTGTATTTATCAGCCCTGTTTGGGGGGGGGGGGGGGGATTTGCTGAAATATCAGGTGTCTAAACAGATCCCTGACATCTACCCTTTATGACAGAGAAAAGGACTGGGAACAGAGATTCCCCAGTCCCTTTCTTTGACAAACTGGAGCATCGTAAACACAGTTTACTCTGCTCAGTTATGAATGGACAGAGTCAGTAATCACTGACACTGTGCATTTGGAAAAGGAAGGAGCCGATAAATGACATATTTACAGGCTTCCTCCTCCACTCTCCATCCTGACAGATCTGGGGGGGGGGGGGTGGAGGAGGTCCCGTGGAGCACAGAGGGGGACCCGTAGGAGGACACGGAAAGAGGGAGGAGGACACTGGAGGGAGGAGGACACCTGAAGCCAGAGGAGGACACAGGGGACAGTCGGGGGTAATCGGTGCAGTGGTGGGGGGTGTTACAAGCACTGGTCCCCCATCAGTGCTTGTAACTGTGCCCGCCGCTGCACCGATCACCTGTGAGGCCACCCGCCTGGAATTGGCACCGATACTGATACTAATATTTACTAAAATGTTGTAATATCTGGGACGTTTCATGTTCTAAGGGTAATTCACACCAACCACTACGTTACAACACAGCGGCTGGTGTTCGGTACAACAAGGCCGGACAACTGCAGTGCTGATGCACCAATCTTGGTGCATTGCACTATTCCTTTTTTTTTTTTTGTCACACAGAGACAATTCATCAAGTTCTATTGGCCACTGTGCAGTGTGAGGTAGAGTCAATGCTCTGTGTTGCGTTGGAAAAAGTACAGCGCCACCTGGTGTAAATTGGCCCTAGAAATAAACTCAATAAATTGCTTGTAATTACCTTTGCTCTTACTTTCAGGTTTCTCATGCTGAAAAATAAACAAACAGGGTAAACAATAAGATAGATAGATAGATAGATAGATAGATAGATAGATAGATAGATAGATAGATAGATAGATAGATAGATAGATAGATAGATAGATATGTAGCGGGGTCTCTAAATTTAGATGGGGTACACCTGGGTGGTAGTATGATCCAGGTGTGTAAATTATGGGAGTAATTGGACCATTTGTATTCGTGGAGGATTGGGCGGTGTAATAATCTCCTTGGCCTGTGGGTGGCAGGTGCCCGCAGGCTCGAGGTAGATTTGCCGCCATAGTGCTGTCCTTTTTGTCCCTTCTCGGAGATGGTACGGCGAGGGCGGGGAACATGCCGTGTCGTCATTGGAGGGGATAAAAGGGGGAGACGCCCTGGTCACGAGGTCTTGCTCTTTTGGAGGTCCTTCATCACGCGCCCAGGCACCTTAGGCCTGGGTGCGGGCGGTTCTGAATTCCGGCTCGGGTGCCCTAGGCCTGACCGGAATGGAGTTGGAGTCCATCCCAGGCACCTTCAGCCTGGGGTGAGGTACTAAACCAGGAGGCCTGGGGCCCAGTGACTTTGACTGGGTCCCGCGAGGGTGGAGAAGTCCGAGGGTCCCTGAAGTGGATGGGGCCCATGTCTGAGGCGAGGAGGCCGGGGAGGTTACCCATTCGGAGAGTCTGGAGCAGCATCAACCCAGTGACGGATGGGCCTCTGGTAACTTCCTTGGAGGGACATCTTCCCCTGACAGGGGCCACAACGCAGCGAAGGTACTCCTATCTACGTTCTCCTGAGTCGCTGGTAGAGACTTAAGTTCTAAGTTCTCTCTAGCCAAGGCTATAGTAACCGCTGGTGAAACCACAGTGGTTTAGCTGACAATCAGGATAGTGCCTCGACCTGCTCATCCCACCGTATCAAACTGTTATTGGGTCTCAACCAGTTGGCTACTGAAGCACTATTTATTGTAAGTTATGCAATAAAACAAGAGTTGGACTGTGATCGGTGTGTTGAACTCTGATTAATGGGAGCAAAGGGAAGTGCTGGCACGGCAGGACTTGATCCTTGACTAAGACACACAGGCCCGAGGAAAATATCTGGTACTGGCCTTCACCTCACCCACAGCTATGGGGAGGACATGGGCCGTAGCGCATCTCACCCTGTCGTGTGTGATACCCCTAGAAGAAAGAGATGGGGTGAGGCCGCTACACGTGGGGGCTCGTGAGTCCGGGATGATGTGTGTTTTGACTTTGGAAGTAAGAATGGCTGTGTCTGGACTTTGCTGCCCGGAGGAGTTCCGAGCAGGTCGGCCATGTAATCGGCCAAAGTGCATCCCTGCTCAAAGTCGTGGAAATGACCCTAAGACGGGAAAAGCCCATGCAGAGGAGCGAGAGGAGGGAAAAGTCCAGCCGTGTGACGTACTACATGTGGGGGCTTTTACTGCACTGCGCCATGAGGCACCCCGAGACTACACAGTTCATGGGCGGAGTTTGATGGAAGCCCGCGAAAACGTGCAAGTCGTGGGAGGAGTCTGGCCATGTGGAGGAACTCACGTGGAGACTTTGGCGCGTGGTCAGTGCGTGATGGAGCAGCAGACAGTCGGGATGGCCTCAAGCTCCCCGTGGATTCCGGTTCCCTACCCCACGAAGATGACTACCTTTGCTGCTCCCCTTACAGACACGGGGATAAGACTCAGGCCCCGAGGACAGTTGGCTCTGTACACCTGCAGAGACACGGAGGCCCTCGGCGTGATCTGTCCCGGATGTTTGAGACTGGTGGTCCACCTGAAGCCATTCGGGCTTTGCGAGGCATGCAAAGAGTTCTTGTTCGAGGTGGAGCCATCCACAGTAAGGCCCCGGGCCCTTCGCCTCAACAGCCTCACAGGTACCGCTACTGCGGAAGGGGAGATCCAGGCCTTTTCGGAGGTTCCCGTACGCCCTGACCAGGGCGATGTGACTGCCCAATCAGAGACTGAGAAAGAAAAATCTGAGGATGCTGCTTCGGTCACCACAGATTCTCTGCTCCCACCTCCGAAGAGGAAAGTCGGCCTGGTGCAGGCCTCCTATGGTCGTGGAAGAGCTTCACCCCGTCGCTTGCCTGGCCTGGATGGATCCGGTTGGAAGAGTCCTGGACATCCCAGTTCTACAAAAGGTCAAGGTGAGCCAGGGGCTGGGACTGTGGTGGTGGTTGGAGGTGTCGGGGGTCCACAGTCGGTGGAGCCCGCTAGGGAGGGTAGTTCCACGTCTACTAGAGGCTACCTTCCCGCGGAGATGTATGACACCTCCGACCTAGAGTCACTGTCGGATTGTGGAGATGATGGTGAGATCGATGAACTGTTTCACCAGAAGGGCTGGGACAAACGCCCATTACCTATGCTACGTGCACCCCAAGATTCGTCTATGTCCATAGGAGATAGCACGCCCCGGGCGGAGGCCCCGGAGTCTACGAGGAAGCCTAGTCCTCCAATTGCTCTTCCACAGTCCACAGCATCACCCGTTTTGTTGGCGGGGAAACAACGAGCATCACTACGGGCACCGAGAGAAAAGCCATTAGAGGTAGTGAAAGTACCTCGGCACCCGGAGGCCATTGTTCAACCAGGAGAAGGTGAGCGGGCCACAATGCCTCCCTTGGCCCGATTGCAACGACTCTTTTCTCAGAGGGTCGCTCACGAGTACGGATGGGAATATCCTTACTTGCCCAGGGACTTGCTGTTTGAGGTTGAAGTTCTGCGACAGCGATGGTACGATGAGTTTGTTTGGGAGAAACTTAAAGTGCCTCATGCCCAGCGATACTTGTCCTGTTCGCCACCGGTGTCGAAAAAGTTTAGAGACTGCAGAGCAGACTGGATGTGGGGCCGCCATATCCATGCGGAGAAGGTGCGCATCTGCAGGAAAGATGGAGAGGACGCTGACTATTCGATTGAGGTTTTCGATAAGCATCTGAAGCCCTTGTTCTTGCCTGACCCGAAGTTTTACTTGTGAGAAGAGACTCACTTGTGTTTTTTTTCCTGTAGCAACTTTCTGGAAGTGTTCTTGCCGGAGCATCGAACTGTACTCTAGTTTTTTATTTGGGTTTTTTTTTTTTCTACTCTTTGGAGGAATGAGAGCTGTTTGTTTGTTCTCTCTTCTTTCACAATTTAAAGACAGAGACTTTGGGGGTAGAATCAGAGTAGGGACGCAGGAAGACTGAAGATGTCACCAAGTGTCATCACCGTGGCATCGTCACCAGGTGGCGGTGTTGCGCAACGGATGTTGTTTGTACATTTGCATCACTTTACTCATTGGAGCGAATGGGTCTCTCGGCTGATAGACCCATTCATTCCAAATTAACACAGAATGTCAGGATGTGTTTTTTTTTCTTGTGTGTTGTTTTTTTTTCCTTCTGCAGGAGATTCGTCTGTCAAGACTACTGAGTGTGGGGTGGTTCTTAGAGAGTAAAGGGATGGATTGTATATGTGTACATGCTTAGAGGGTTTTATGAAAAAGTTTATTGTTTTATGTTCCCCTCCCCTTTGAGCAGGTCTTGGCATGGTTAAGGTTCAAATTTTTAGGGATAGCCTCTGGGGTCAGGCTTATGTCACCACTCTTTGGGAGACTTGGGTTTGCACCAGACGCTGGGGACCAGCGTCAAATCACATGGGGGAGTATGTAGCGGGGTCTCTAAATTTAGGTGGGGTACACCTGGGTGGTAGTATGATCCAGGTGTGTAAATTATGGGAGTAATTGGACCATTTGTTTTCATGGAGGATTGGGCGGTGTAATAATCTCCTTGGCCTGTGGGTGACAGGTGCCCGTAGGCTCGAGGTAGATTTGCCGCCATAGTGCTGTCCTTTTTGTCCCTTCTCGGAGATGGTACGGCGAGAGCGGGGAACCTGCCGTGACGTCAATGGAGGGGATAAAAGGGGGAGACGCCCTGGTCACGAGGTCTTGCTCTTTTGGAGGTCCTTCATCACGCGCCCAGGCACCTTAGGCCTGGGTGCGGGCGGTTCTGAATTCTGGCTCGGGTGCCCTAGGCCTGACCGGAATGGAGTTGGAGTCCATCCCAGGCACCTTCAGCCTGGGGTGAGGTACTAAACCAGGAGGCCTGGGGCCCAGTGACTTCGACTGGGTCCCGCGAGGATGGAGAAGTCCGAGGGTCCCTGAAGTGGATGGGGCCCATGTCTGAGGTGAGGAGGCCGGGGAGGTTACCCATTCGGAGAGTCTGGAGCAGCATCAACCCAGTGACGGATGGGCCTCTGGTAACTTCCTTGGAGGGACATCTTCCCCTGGCAGGGGCCGCAACGCAGCGAAGGTACTCCTATCTACGTTCTCCTGAGTCGCTGGTAGAGACTCTCAAGTTCTAAGTTCTCTCTAGCCAAGGCTATAGTAACCGCTGGTGAAACCACAGGGGTTTAGCTGACAATCAGGATAGTGCCTCGACCTGCTCATCCCACCGTATCAAACTGTTATTGGGTCTCAACCAGTTGGCTACTGAAGCACTATTTATTGTAAGTTATGCAATAAAACAAGAGTTGGACTGTGATCGGTGTGTTGAACTCTGATTAATGGAAGCAAAGGGAAGTGCTGGCACGGCAGGACTTGATCCTTGACTAAGACACACAGGCCCGAGGAAATATCTGGTACTGGCCTTCACCTCACCCACAGCTATGGGGAGGACATGGGCCGTAGCGCATCTCACCCTGTCGTGTGTGATACCCCTAGAAGAAAGAGATGGGGTGAGTCCGCTACAGATAGATAGATAGCAAGTGATGGGAAATTGAATAGAGTGAGGATACTTTCTCACTCTATTCAAAACATGTTCAAAAATTTTTTGAAACAAACTTTTTAAAACAACTAACCCATAGAACTTTGTGGAGAAGAGTGAAGTGACGGTAAGTGATGGGAAATTTCCTCCAGAGAAACATACAGTAGACAATAATAAATACTTGACAGAAGTTCTAATTCTTTCCTGCTCTATTCATTATAAAAATAAAATATTTTTGTCATTGGGCTTTAAAGAAGCTCTGCACTGGTGCGCAGTCATGTTGGAACAGGAAGGGGCCATCTCCAAACTGTTCCCACGAAGTTAGGAGTATGAAATTGTCCAAAATGTCTTGGTATGCTGACACCTTAAGAGTTCCCTTCACTGGAACTAAGAGGCCAAGCCCAACCCCTGAAAAACAACCCCACACCATAATCCCCCCTCCACCAAATGATTTGGACCAGTGCACAAAGCAAGCATCATAAAGACATGGATGAGCAAGTTTGGGGTGGAGGAACTTCACTGGCCTGCACAGAGTCCTGACCTTAACCCGATAGAACACTTTTGGGATGAATTAGAGCAAAGACTGCGAGCCACGCCTTCTCGTCCAACATCAGTGCCTGACCTCACAAATGCGCTTCTGGAAGAATGGTCAAAATTTCCCATAGACACACTCCTAAACCTTGTGGAAAGCCTTCCCAGAAGAATTGAAGCTGTTATAGCTGCAAAGGGTGGGGCAAACTCAATATTGAACCCTACGGACCAAGACTGGGATGCCATTAAAGTTCATGTGCGTGTAAAGGCAGGTGTCCCAATACTTTTGGTAATATAGTGTTACCACTATGGTAATGTAGCCAAGCATCTACAGGAGAATCAAGAGTAGTAGAGTTTACTAGCGCTTTAATGACGTCAGGACCATGGACCACTGGAACAGGAAGAAGAAGACGATCGGTCTAGCAGCACGGAGGGACAAAGGATCAGGTAAGGAAATTTACTTTTCTATGCCCCCCTAGACCTAAACGAGCAGTTAACCTTTGCAGTGCAAGTGCCGCCCCCACTGCAAAGGAGAATTTTCAAGTTTCCTGGAGTTGAGATTTAAGATATTGACAGGTGATATGAGAAATACATTTATCCCTAATACTGTACTCACCTGTTCAGAAGATGATTCTGTGACACAAACAATAGACATAAATTAGTCATATCTAGATTATTATAACAGGAAACACAGTAAAGAAACAGGCACCCCCCCCCCCCAATTCTCTATAGCAATTGCAAACTGTTCCACAAGACACTTAAAAATACACTTAAAAAAAACCCCAAAAAAACAATAAGTAACAAAATAAAGTTAGCCTAATTTTTTTCTATAATGTGAAAGATGATGTTATGCCGAGTAAATAGATACCCAACATGTCACGCTTTAAAATTGCGCACACTCGTGGAATGGCGACAAATTACGGTACTTAAAAATCTCCACAGGCGACACTTTAATTTTTTTTACAAGTTACTTGTTTAGAGTTACAGAGAACATCTTGTGCTAGAATTATTGCTCTCGCTCTAACGATACCTCACATGTGTGGTTTAAACTTTGTTTACATATGTGGGCATGACTTACGTATGCGTTCGCTTCTGCGCGCAAGCGCAGAGGAATAGGGGGCTTAAAAAAATTCTCTTTTCTTATTTATTTTTTATTTTTATACTGTCCCTTTAATTCTTTTTTTTTTTTTATCACTTTTATTAATATTACAAAGAAATTAAACATCCCCTGTAATAGAAATAAGCATGACGGATCCTCTTTATTGAGAGGTCTGGGGTCAAAAAGACCCCAGATCTCGCATTTATCTTTAAAAGCAAAAAAAAAGATAAAAAATAAAAGTAATTTTCACTTTAAAAAATAAAATAAAAATCCTATCTGCCGGCTATCTTTCATTCACTCGGCTTCCTGCCTAGCAATCGGCCGCACCGGATCAGTTCCGGGCTTACCGACGGCTCCGGTAAGCTTGGAAACCACCGGGAAGCGGCGGGAGGGGGGCACCTCTCCCGCTGCCTATAAAAATGATCCCGTGGCAAATTCTCTGCTGTGATCACTTTTATCTTAAAGCCGACCACCTAACGGAAAACAAAAAAAAAATACTGGGGGTTATGGCAGCTAGCTGATGCCATAACCCCCAGTATTCATTGTCAAAATAATGACGCACAAATCCGTCTGACTTTTTTTATCGGAAATTCCAATCGTGTGTACAAGGCATAAGAGTAAACTTAATATATTGTTAGTAATTACCTTTGTTCTCACTTTCAGGTTTCTCAGGCTAAAAAATAAACAAACAGGGTTAAATGAGAGATTAGATAGATAGATAGATAGATAGATAGATAGATAGATAGATAGATAGATAGATAGATAGATAGATAGATGCTGTAGAAAAAATAAACATATTCTAATTCTTCCTTACTCTATTTAAAATGTGTTTAAAAAAATGTTTAGGTCCACACTGAGCATTAAAACAACTAACCTATGGAGTAATGTACTTTTTGGAGAAGAGTTAATATTTCAGAAAGGTTTACTTTCTTCCTGTGACCCCATTAAGGCGATTTTAATTCACCTGTCCCCATTACACCAGAACTAGAAAGGAGGTCACTTGGGCAGGAAGACAAGAACAGCAAAAAAAATACTGGCAGATTCTCTTACTCTTCCCCACTGTACAAAAAATGTTCTATTTTTTTTTTTGTTTTTACTTTTTATTCCTTGTACCCGTTAAGAGAAATTTCTCATCATTTATGTCGTGACAGTAAGTGATGGGAAATTTCCTCCATAAAAAAAAAAAATATATATAAAAAATATTATTAGTAGTACTAGTATTATTAATAATAATAATATAATAAAATAATATTATAAAAATTATACAACAACAATAAATGATGATGATAATAAAAATAATAATAATAATATAAAATAATAAAAATAAGATAAAATAATAAGAATAATCATAGTTACAATAGTAAAATGATAATATAAAATAGCAAAAATATAATAATATAACAATATTATAATATATCATGATGATTATAATAATAGTTTAAAATAATAACAATAATATAAAATAGCAATAATATGAAATAGTAAAAAAAAAAAAAAAATAACAATAATATTGATAAAATAATAATAGAGAGACAGAATTCCAGGTACTTTATGACCTCTAGCAAATTTATAGACATCGTGAAAAGGTAAAATTATGCAGAATTCACAAAGCTTTTTTTTTCTTTGCTACCACACCTTATTCAGCTCAATTCACAAATATGCATCACATGCTTTATATACCTGCTCTGTGTTATTTTTTGACTACTAGTATTACTATAGCACCGTTTGATTTATTTTTTCAGTCCTTGGGATAAAATCAATATAAAAGCCAATTTAAATGAACACTGCACATTGCTCTTTAAAGAGACCCTGTCATCAGACTATTCATTTAAATCAAAATCACCCCATAAGATGCATATAACTTATTTTTTTGTATGTTATTTACCTCCCATTAGACCGCTGTTATGTAGAGTTGTGCCATACAACCCCCGGTTCAGTTGCCGCCAAAACTCTCGAACTTTGCAAAAATTCGTACCCAAACCTTGAACCCTATTAAAGTCTATGAGACCCGAACTTGAAGTCCTCATTTTGAAGGCCCCAGGCACTATATTTAAAATGAATTTTTCATTTTTATTGTTTCACTTTAAGCATCATTAAAATCACTGCTCCTGAAAAACAATATTTTTTCCAATTTTTTTTTACATTGGTACATGTCCCTTAGGGCAGTACCCGGGCCCCCATACCCTTTTTATGGTCACTAGCTTGCATATAAGCCTTCAAAATGGGCATTTTTTTTATTTTTATTTGGGTCCCAAAGACTTCAATGTTTTTTTCGGGGCTCGGGTCCGAACCTTTGCGATGTTTGAGAGTTCTGGCGCAAACCGAACCGGGGGGGGGGGGGGGCGGTATTTGGCCCATCTCCAATGATAAGACAGCCTAGACCTCGTGGTCAGCTGGTTACATGATTTGTGACGATAGCAATGCCTTTTCTTGTTGCAAAACATTTTATTAGGTTTTAAAAATAAATATAGAAACAAAATTAGAAGAATATAAAAGAGCGGAAACGGGTACAATGTTTTACTATATATAATAGGAATATAAAAACTTGTGTCAATTGTAATAAATTATAAGAAAAGAAAGAGGCTCAGAAAAAAAAAAAAATAATGTCAGCTAACAAAAATTATAGAATAAATATAAGGTAAACTAATATAAGGGGTATATCTCAAGTTTTATGTTTTATGTTTCCTGGTAGCTTATTAACCTCCAGAACGAGTAAAGGATTCAGGAAGGGTTTCCAGCGTTCCGTAAAGAAGACTATGCCCAACGCATTTTGCAATTATTTTAGGTCAACATTGAAAAGCTCTATTAGATGAGATTTGACTTGAGATATAGAAGGAAGATTTTAATCAAATGTGTCAGTATTAATCTTTTACCTATAATTAAGGTGTAATTCATTAAAGTTCAGTCTCTCATTGAACAGGAACCAACAGGACAATTTTAGGCAACAAGAACAAAAAAGAACTTCTAGAGTCCTAATACTTTCAGCCCAACTGTTGGCTGTCAGGTGAAAATCATCTGATGGCTATACAGCTGCCATGGACCCCTGGTTGTACATCTCTCCGACTGACCCACCATGTTTCCCAGGCTCGGTTATGGCACCTGTAGGTGCGGGGCCCCCAAGCTGGTTGCTGTCTGTCAGATAATTAGCTGCCCAATCACTTACACGCTCCTCCTGCACATTCGCCCTCTACGTACGCCCCACCATGTTTCCAAGAATCCGCCATTCCACCTGCGGACCCGGGATCCCCAAGCTGGCTGTTGGCTGTCAGATGTACAGCTGCCCAATGGCTTTCATGCACCTCCAGTAAATTCACCCCCTCTCGCACGCCTCCATCATGTTTCCCAGGCTTTGCTATTGTGCATCTATGTGCAGCTACCCTATAAGCAGGCCATACACAGTTTAAATCTGGGCCAGTTCCTGCTGAACCATTAATGGGCAGGCTGAATGTACCAAGTTGGTTGATCAACTTGGGTACAACCAGGCTGCCGGATTCTCTTGCGATGATTGCTAGATGATGCTATAGCCGCTAGAGATAATCAATGTCTTCTCCCAGTGTGGACGGCATCCCTCGCCATCACCCACCGGGAGAAGACAATGGCCAGGCAGGAGGGATTCCCACATCAGCACTGTCTGTTTTGATGGGGAAATCAAGTGAATTTTTTTGGAAAGAAATTCTCTCCATATTTAGCCAACTCCACACACACCCCTGGCGCATTCGCTCACCCATGCATGCCCCTGCCATGTTTCCCTGGCTCCGCGCTCCCATCTGTGGACCTGGGACCAGCATGGTGAGTGCTGCCAAGCAGAGGGGAGGGAAACCATTGAACATCCGTTTGCTAATCTCCCCTATTTAGACTGAACATGGAATCAACATACATTACATCACTTCCAGGTTTGGCTGTCACATGGCCAGGGAACAAGTTCATGGACAACAATCTGCACTCTATTAGCTTCAATGCATGTTTAATAGACCCCAGGTGTCTCATTGAATAAAGCTTTATAGTTGCCCAAATGCTTCCACGGACCCCTGGTAGTGTGCCCCCCCCCATGACACCTCACCATATTTCCCTCGCACTTGCAGGCCAGGGACCTTAAATTCTGCCCGATCACTTGCACACATCCCTGGGAAATTCCTCCCCCACCCATGCCCCTCCCACATTTCCCAGGCTCCGCTATCCCAACTGTGAGTTCAGGGCCCCCAAGCTAGCTGTTGGCTGCCAGATGTACAGCTAGCCTTTCATGCTCCCTTGGAACATTTTCCCCCCACACACGATCCCACCATGGATCCCGGCTCTGTGCTCCCATCTGTGACGGGCATGGCAAGTGCTGCCGGTGTTCTGTTGAGAAGTGCCCCCCATCGAATAGTGCCCGCGCATGCAGGACGGAGCCGCACTCCAGCTAAGTTGCCGATCAGCTGGAGTGACGTGACCAGGGCGCAAGCGCACATCATAGGAGGTATCTCTGGATAGGAGATACCATTTCATGGGCACAATTGAAACCTATACAAACAGCGGGGGGAGACCGTAGTTCTCACATTGTGCCTCGCTGTTGCGGGGCGGCTTTACAGTGTGCTGATGGTCTGGTTTTGTCTGTGTTGCAGGGCGGGTTTGCTGTGTTGAATGGCCGGTTTTGCCTGTGTTAACGGGGAGGTTGCAACACAGACAACACCAGCCCTTCAACACAGCCACTAGCCGCCCTCCAGCAGCAGCGATGCACCATCTGAGAGCTACGGTCTCCCCCCGCTGTTTGTATAGGTTTAAATTGTGCCTTTGAAATGGTATATCCCATCGAGAGATACCTCCTACGATGTGCGCATGCGCCATGGTTACGTCAGCCCAGCTGATTGGAAAATCAGCTGCTGTGCTATGATGTACGGCGCATGCGGCGTTCGTCCCGGGCACTATTCGATGGGGGGGGGCACTTCTCGACAGAACACCAGGTAGACAGAAGGGAAACCATTGAACATCTGTTTGCTGATCTTCCTTATCTAGATTGAAGATGGAATGTGAATTACATCCCTTCCAGGTTTGAATGTCAGTTCCCTCAGCCACTGCGGTCAGGAAGAAGCTTATGGAACAGGATCTGTGCTCCATTAGCTTCAGTGAAAGTCTAATAGATTACAGATTTCTCATTAAATAGAACCTATGACATCAAAATATTATCACATAGGGGACCCAAAAACTAGTTTAGTTAAAAAAAAAAAAGTAAAAAATGTAAGTTACACCCAACCACTTACACTTCTTAACCCCCCCCCCCCCTAAATAAAAACAACCCCACACTCCTGCCGTCTAAGCTTTCTCCATTGTCAAAACCGATGCAGGATCACTAACGCTGGAGCATGGAGGAGCGCCACCTGCTGGAGGATCTAGTAAATTAAAGTGCTTTTACTCTCCCCTAGACTAAACAAGCAAGTAACCCATGAAGGGCAGGAGCAGCCCCACTAAAAATGGGATTAATTTTAAGTTTTGCCGGTCTTTGTAGCAGCTAAACTGTAAACATGTATAAAATTCACACATATAAGCAAGCGTCTTCAGGAGAATCAAACAACCACCAAAACTGTTGGGGGGGGGGGGGGGGATTTAATATGAATTTATATTACAATATTTAGCCCTAACACTTTACTCACATTTTCCTGTCCAGAAGATGGTTCTGTGATTTAAACAATAGATATAAATTAGTCACGGTCAGGTTGTGATAACATTTCGGGGACAGACTCCCCCCCCCCCCCAACATTATGAATAGTGACTGTGAACTGTTCCACAAAGGCAGATTGTTTGCACACCCACAAGTACCCAATGAAAATACCTGAGTATTTCATTATTTTATATTCTATTGTGTTTTATTCTATTTTATTCCATTCTATTCTTAAACTTTGTATTCTGTTTTATTCTATTCTTTTATATTCTATTGTGTTTTATTCTATTTTCTTCTATTTTTTCTATCATATTCTATTCTAAATCATTCTATTCAATTTTTTTTTTATTCTACAAAGTAGAAATCATCATCTTATTTCGCTTTTATACCTTACTGAATGAATTATAATATTTTTTTTTTTTCATAATTCAAATTCATTTTCCAATATGAATTCGCTTTTGAATTTGAATTTATTTTTACATTTAAATTCAGAAAATTCATTATTATGATTTATTTTTGGTTTTGTGGAAATTCGTTCCTAATGTGATTCGGAAATTCAGATACATACTGTATGAATCTCCGAAAAACGAAAATATTGTCCGAATTTCAATTTGTAATTAAATGAATCGCACATGTCTTGTTATAATTAATCTCCATTGGAAAGCTAGCAGAGGGTCCAAAGGCCCTTTGTAGAAGTTCATGTATAAAGGATTTATTTATTAAAAAAAAAAAAAAGTGCAAACTCTCAGAATTCGCTCAGACATTGAAATAAATCCCCCTAATGTGTGTAATATGTGTGTAATGTAATTATATATTTATTTCCTCCGACCATCAGCTCCACCTAGTGGGCATAATGTGGTATTTTTCTGATAGTGGCCTTTCAGGAAAATATCACATTACGGCAAACTAAGAAATAAATAAAAAATTACATTTCACACATATTACAAACATTACGGGCATAATTTGTGACCCTGCAGTGTCTCTAGCAGCAATGCTTTTTTTTTTGAATCCCTGTATGTTTTATTAACTTAATTTTTTCCACTTCCTATCACAGGGTGACAACTCCTGTAGCAAAAAATGAACAGCAATGTTGTCATTCTGTGGAAAGGGTAGTCTTCGGTCGCTAGTCTTGGGTGGACTCTTATTCTCTGCTGGTGAAAATGTGCAATTTGTTTTGTTCCAAATTAGTTTTTTAATGAATTTCGACAACTTCGTTAATTCTGAAATATCCGAATAAAAGAAAACCTGTTTAACAAATTTTGTAAAATATTCGTAATTTAAAATATTCTAAAATTCGGAAATTCAAAACTTCGGAAATTCGAAATCTGAAAATCTGAAAAAAAAAGAAAATCTGAAAATTTGAAATAATAACTAACTAATAACAACTTAAAGTGGATGTAAACCCGAAATTTATTTTTTTTGTTTTTGCTGTCACAATGTAGAGTATAAGATTTCCTATCATTTGTGCCAGGTCTTGCCACAATCCAGCTCTGAGCAATCCTCTTTTATTGTTCAGTGAGATAAAACGAACAAACAGAGAAAAACCTTTGTCCGTTCCGCCCCCTTGCTTTGAGTGACAGGTTATTTACATATCTTGTGCACTAGCTTTAGACAGGCATTATTTTTTAATTCCCACCCCCACTCCTTTTCTGAAGTCATGTGGGTACTTTTCAGGATTTTGACTGGATGTTAGTGATCATAGCAGAAGGAATACACAGGAGAAAATGCATGTTGACAAGGGGAGTGTAGAGGTGGGCGGGGAGTCTACTGACATCACGACTCCACCCACCGAGCTCCAGACAACAGATCCACCCACAGAATCTGCAGTTTTTCAGGTCTTATAACAGACAGAGGGGAGACATTTGACAGATAAGGATACATGCAGGAGGCATCTATATCCTTATAGATCAGCACTATGGCAGTAGTTTAGAAAGGATGAGAGTGAGTTTACATCCACTTTAACTATTACTAACTATTAAATGATAGGTATTGGAATTTCCTTTCAAATTTGGCTGTTAGTGAAGGTAACGAATACGAATTTATCTGAAGTTACGAATTATCCAAAATAATGAATGCCGCATCTAAAAAAATGAAATGGAACAAATTAATAATAATAAATAATAATAATAATAAAAAGTTTTTATTATTGTTGTTATTTATTATTATTAATTTGTTTTGTTCCATTCGTTTAGATACGGCATTCGTTATTTCGGATAATTCGTAACTTCGGATAACTTCGTATTCGTTGCGTTTACTAACAGCCTTATTAGAAAGGTAATTCCAAAACCTATCATTTAATAGCTAGTTATTATTAGTTAGTTAGTTATTCTTTTGAATTTTCTGATTTTCTTTCGGATTTTCGTATTTTTAAATTTTCAAATTTACGAATTTACGAATTGCGATCATAACGAATGACCCGAAAAACAAGAAAAAAAAAACGAATGAAACGAAAAGGAACAAATTTTTCGGCAGTGCACATGTCTAGCTTGTATGGTACGACAAATTAAACAGAAAGTCGCAAGAGAAACGGGAAAACTGGAAATTTCCGCCAATTAGGAAAACTCAATTGCAAATGAATGTAATAGATAGTTACTACACAAGCTTGGTGTTTTTGGACTGGTCATTTCCAGAGGGAGGGCTATGATTAAAATTTTTGGGGTTACAGAAAATTGGTCAACATTTTGGTAGATATCTACTAAGTGAATAAACTTTAGTAGAGCCAAATCTTGCATGGTAGAGATGGTAATGGATAGGTTCTCTATGTATTAAGGCACAAAGTATTTTGCAAAAAGCAGATGAGATGATAAATGCAACTGGAAACTCTGTTTACTTGCAATAATGAAAAGCCCTTACCTTTTGGTTCGCCGGGTTCCTATGAAGAACAGAGAGAATGAAAGTAACAAGATGCCATTAGCAGGTTTTTAAATGGTTTTCATTTAACGGTTTTGCTGCCAGAACTGTTTTTGCATTTTTTATTTTTTTTGCACACATGTTTTAAAAAAAAAAAATTAGGCCTGAAGATTAGGTAAAACCCTCCAAAAGTTATATATTTCATGAAAGCAGAAAGCCTGGAGAACAGCATTAGTGTGAAGGTTTATCATGCGCAAAATTTCAGTAATCAATACACTGAAGTTAAGTTTAGAACACACAAAACACGTGACTTTTTTATTATTTTTGGTCAAATACAAAAGATGAGGTTGTGCTGAGTAAATAGATACCCAACATGTCAAACCTTAAAATTTTGCGCGTGAAATGGTGACAAACTTCTGTACCCCGCATTTTCTATAGGCAACGCTTTAAAAGCCCCTACAGGTCATAAGTTTAGAGATAAATGTGAATAATTGGCCTAAAATGTTATCTTTTACTCTAGGGTGTGCAGGGATATGTACCGTGTATAGCGCAATCAACATTTTCATATGAAGGTGCCCTAGACTTGTGTGGTTACATTTGTATGTGGGGGTCAGGGGGGTTCAGAAATTTTTTGGAGAGGGTTTGAAATGTTTGAGTGTAACTTTATTTATTTTTTATATTTGTTTTATCACATAGGGGACCAAAAGGCCTTTTGACCCCTGATTTCTCACCTGGCCCTCCACGGAAGCTAATTGAGTGTAGAGTGAGCTCCACTAGCTGCTCTGACCACAGCAGATTGGGAATATGACAGCTGAATCTGGAAATTATGTAATACACTTCACTTCCAGGTTCTTACTAGGTGGGGAGATCAACGAATGGACGTTCGCTGGTCTTCCTCCCCTCTATCTAGAGGCACCCACCCAGGTTCCCAGATTGGAGCTTGTGGCTGATGGATACCTAATGTCTGTGGAAGCAAAGGGGTTAAAGTGTGTTTGTAGCCTACCAATGACAGCATATCACACACTTGCCAGATCTCGGCCTTTTGACTAATGGCAGTTGCACATTGGCATGCATCCCTGACACTACATGTGCACACAGGCCAAGGAGGATATTTAAGCCCATTCCCGTATGGTGGCCGATGCTGTGACTTCTATCATCTATCTTGTTCAGGAGATCATCATTGTTCTGCCTTGCTCATTGTCAACCCAGATTGCCTAACTCTGTTCTTATCTCTCAATTGCTGACCTTGTCTGTCTCTGTGATTTGTGTCTGCCGTCTGCCTCAACCCATGTTTAGGCTTTGACTACTCTTGCTTGCTGCCTGGCTTGACCTCAACCTGAACCTCAGCCAGCTTTAGAACTGTTTAACTGTTTAATGTCTCCACATTGCAGGACCACCCTGCTTCTGTGACCCATTGCTGATGGGTTTCTGAGGGCCACAACCTGATGACATCTCCCAGCAAAACAGGCCTGGGGCCACTAGGTTCACTGACCCATCACGCCTAGTGGGGTGCTCTGGTGACCATGACCCCAGCCTGAATCTCAACAATCTATAGAACTGTTTACCTGTCTCCACATTACAGGACCACCCTGCTCTTGCAGCCCCTTAATGGTGCTATCCTAAAGGGGTGCAACTGGGTGACATCGGGCAGCAAAGCAGCCCAGAGGCCACTGGGGTCACTGACCCATTACTCCTAGTGGGGTGCTCTAGTGATCTTGGCCCTAGCCTGAACCTCAACCATCTATATAACCGTTTACCTGTCTCCACATAGCAAGACCACCCTGCTCTTGCAGCCTCTTGATGGTGCTATCCTGGGCGCCGTGACTGAGTGACATCTGGAAGCAAAGCAGCCCAGAGGCCACTGGGGTCACTGATCCATCACGCATTGTGGGGTGCTCTGGTGACCTTGACCCCAGCCTGAATCTCAACAATCTATAGAACTGTTTACCTGTCTCCACATTACAGGACCACCCTGCTCTTGCGGCCTCTTGATGGTGCTATCCTGAGGGCCGCAACTGAATGACATCTGGCAGCAAAGCAGCCCAGAAGCTGCTGAGGTCACCAGCCCATCACTTCTAGAGGGGTGCTTTGGTGAAGACCACAGTGTCACTTAAACTTCATACCTAAGGTGATCCCATGTCACCTGCCAGGGGTGTTATCCATAATAGATTTTTGGCTCAATATTCACATATCAGTTGGACACTGTTGGCAGTGAAAGGAACTAGAAGTAATAATTGGCTGCATTTAATGATTTCCGTAATTTTTAATGGACAAAAAAGAAGGCGTGTTGGTTGAAGGGTGGAAGCAAAGATGAAGGGGGGCTGTCGCAATGGTAGGAGAGTTGCGAGTGCCACATGAAATGGCCTGGCGGGTCGTATTTGGCACACAGGCCTTGTGTTTGACACATGTGTCTTTCATGCTCTCTTGGAACATTTGCCCCCCACACACGCTCCCACCATGGATCCTGGCTCTGTGCTCCCATCTGTGGACCTGTGGCGGGCACGGCGAGTGCTGCCGGGTAGAGGGGAGGGAAACCATTGAACATCCATTTGCTGATCTTCTTTATCTAGAATGAACAAGGAAGGAATGGGAATTACATCCCTTCCAGGTTTGAATGTCAGTTCCCTCAGCCACTGCGGTCAGGAAGAAGCTTATGGAACAGGATCTGTGCTCCATTAGCTTCAGTGAAAGTCTAATAGATTACTGATTTCTCATTAAATAGAACCTGTGACATCAAAATATTATCACATAGGGGACCCAAAAACTAAAGTTTGGTAAAAAAAAAGAAGGGTAAAAAATGTAAGTTACACCCAACCACTTACACTTCCCAACCTCCCCACCAACCCCCCCCCCCCCCCACACACTCCCGCCGTCTAAGGTTCTTACATTGTCAAGACTGATGCAGGATCACTAATACTGGAGCATGGAGGAGCGCCACCTGCTGGAGGATCTGGTAAATTAAAGTGCATTTACTCTCCCCTAGACTAAACAAGGAAGTAACCCATGCAGGGCAGGCGCAGCCCCACTAAAAATGGGATTATTTTCAAGTTTTGCCGGTCTTTGAAGCAGCTAAACTGTAAACATGAATAAAATTCACACATATAAGCAAGCCTCTTAAGGAGAATCAAACAACCACCAAAACTATTGGGGGTGGGGGGGGGATTTTAATATGAAATTCTATTACAATATTTAGCCCTAACACTTTACTCACATTTTCCTGTCCAGAAGATGGTTCTGTGATTCAAACAATAGATATAAATTAGTCACGGTCAGGTTGTGATAACATTTCGGGGACAGACCCCCCCCCCCCCAACATTATGAATAGTGATTGTGAACTGTTCCACAAAGGCAGATTGTTTGCACACCCACAAGTACCCAATGAAAATACCTGAGTATTCCATTATTTTATATTCTATTGCGTTTTATTCTATTTTATTCCATTCTATTCTTAAAAACTTTGTATTCTGTTTTATTGTATTCTTTTATATTCTATTGCGTTTTCTTCTATTTTCTTCTATTTTTTTCTATCATATTCTATTCTATTTCATTCTATTATATTCTATTTATTTATTTATTTTATTCTACAAAGCAGCCTAAGTAGAAATCATCATCTTATTTCACTTTTATACCTTACTGAATGAATTATAATATGTTTCCATTTATAATTCAAATTCATTTTCAAATTTGAATTCGTTTTTGAATTTGAATTCATTTTTAAATTTAAATTCAGATAATTCATTATTTCGTTACGATTTATTTCGGTTTCGTGGAAATTCGTTCCTAATGTGATTCGGAAATTCAGATACATATAAATCTCCGAATAACGAAAATATTGTCCGAATTTCGATTCGTAATTAAATGAATCGCACATGTCTTGTTATAATTCATCTCCATTGGGTAGTTAGTAGAGGGTCCAAAGGCCCTTTGTGAAGTTCATGTAAGAAGGATTTATTTATTTTAAAAAAATTGCTGTGCAAACGCTCAGAATTCACACAGACATTTAAATAAATTCCCCCAATGTGTGTAATATGTGTGTAATGTAATTTTCTATTTATTTCCTCCGACCATCAGCTCCACCTAGTGGGCATAATGTGGTATTTTTCTGATTGTGCCCTTTCAGGAAAATATCACATTACGGCCACTAAGAAATAAATATAAAATTAAATTTCACGCATATTACAAACATTCCGGGCATAATTTTCGACCCTTCAGTCTGTCACTAGCATTAATGCAGCAATGTTTTGTTTTTTTCTGAATCCCTGTATGTTTTATTACCTTAATTTTTTCCACTTCCTATCACAGGGTGACAACTCCTGTAGCAAAAAATGCACAGCAATGTTGTCATTCTGTGGATAGGGTAGTCTCTGCTGGTGAAATGTGATTTTATTAGACATGTGCAAATCGCTTCGTTCCAAATTAGTTTTTTAACGAATTTAGACAAATTCGGAAATATCCGAATTAAAGAAAACCTATTTAACAAATTTTTCATAATATCCATAAATTAGAATATTCTAAAATTCGGAAATTTGGAAATCCAAAATCTGAAAACCCAAAAATGAGAAAATCAGAAATAATAACTAACCAATAATAACTTAACTATTACTAACTATTAAATGATAGGTATTGGAATTTCCTTTCAAATTTGGCTGTTAGTGAACGTATTGAATACAAATTTATCCGAAGTTATGAATTATCCGAAATAATGAATGCCGCATCTAAACAAATGTAACGGAACGAATTAATAATAAATAATAATAATAATAATAATATTAATAATAATAATAATAAAAAGTTGTTTATTATTGTTATTTATTATTATTAATTTGTTTCGTTCCATTCGTTTAGATACGGCATTCGTTATTTTGGATAATTCGTAACTTTGGGTAACTTTGTATTCGTTGCGTTCACTAACAGCCTTATTAGAAAGGAAATTCCAAAACCGATCATTTAATAGTTAGTTATTATTAGTTAGTTAGTTATTCTTTCAAATTTTCGGATTTCTATCTTATTTTCGGATTTTAAAATTTTCGAATTTACGAATTCACGAATTTTCGAATTTACGATTAACAATCATAACGAATAACAAAAAAAAAATTAATGAAACTAAAATGAACAAATTTTACGGCAGTGCACATGTCTAGCTTTTATGGTACGACAAATTAAACACAAAGTCGCAAGAGAAACGGGAAAAATGAAAATTTCCGCCAATTAGGAATGTAATAGATAGTTACTACACAAGCTTGGCGTTTTTGGACTGGTCATTTCCAGGGGGAGGGCTATGATTACATTTTTTGGGTTTTCAGAAAATTGGTCAACATTTTGGTAGATATCCACTAAGTGAATAAACTTTAGTAGAGCGAAATCTTGCATGGTAGAGATGGTAATGGATAGGTCCTCTGTGTATTAAGGCACAAAGTACTTTGCAAAAAGCAGATGAGATGATAAATGCAACTGGAAACTCTGTTTACTTGCAATAATGAAAATTCCTTACCTTTTGGTTCGCCGGGTTCCTATGAAGAACAGAGTGAATGAAAGTAACAAGATACCATTAGCAGGTTTTTAAATGCTTTTCATTTAACGGTTTTGCTGCCAAAACTGTTTTTGCATTTGTTTTGTTTTTTGCACACATGTTTAAAAAAAAAATTTTTAGGCCTGAAGATTACCTAAAACCATCTAAAAGTTATATATTTCATGAAAGCAGAAAGCCTGGAGAACAGCATTAGTGTGAAGGTTTATCAAGCGCAAAATTTCAGTAATCAATACACTGAAGTTAAGTTTAGAACACACAAAACACATGACTTTTTTATTCTTTTTGGTAAAATACAAAAGATGAGGTTGTGCTGAGTAAATAGATACCCAACGTGTCAAACCTTAAAATTTTGCACGTGAAATGGTGACAAACTTCTGTACCCCAAATTTTCTATAGGCAACGCTTTAAAAGCCCCTACAGGTCATAAGTTTAGAGATAAGTGTGAATAATTGGCCTAAAATTGTATCTTTTAGGGCTCTTTCACACGGAGGTCCGTTCAGGTCCGCCTGTCAGTTTTTTAGGCGGACCTGAAACGGATCCTCCATGTACCCCTATGGAAGCACGGATGTCAGCGGAGACATGTCCGCTGACATCCGCTCCGCTCCGCTCCGCCAAAGTGTGACGGAGGAAAACCCTATTTTTCCTTCCGTCGGCGGAGCGGATCGGATGACAACGGACTCTACGGTCCGTCGTCATCCGATTCCCCATAGGGGAGAGCGGCGCTCTGACAGGGCGGTCCCTGCACAGTGTGCGGGGACCGCCCAGTCATCCGTCGGCTCAGCGGGGATCAACGGAGCGATCCCCGCTGAGCAAGCGGAGCTTCACGGGGCGGATCTGCACGGATCCGCCCCGTGTGAAAGGGGCCTTACTCTAGGGTGTGCAGGGATATGTACCGTGTATAGCGCAATCAACATTTTCATATGAAGGTGCCCCAGACTTGTGTGGTTACATTTGTATGTGGGGGTCAGGGGGGTTAAAAAAAAATTTGGAGAGGGTTTGAAATGTTTAAGTGTAACTTTATTTATTTTATTTTTTATATTTGTTTTATCACATAGGGGACCAAAAGGCCTTTTGACCCCTGATTTCACACCTGGCCCTCCACGGAAGCTAATTGAGTGTAGAGTGAGCTCCACTAGCTTCTCTGACCACAGCAGATGGGGAATATGACAGCTGAATCTGGAAATTATGTAATACACTTCACTTCCAGGTTCTTACTAGGGTGTCCGTTTATGAAGCAGTGAAATCTATTCACTGCTTCATTCGCAGGCATTCACAGTGGAGATCTTTCTGATCATTGGCGGGGAGAACAAGTTCAAACACTTCTCCCCCGATTATCTCTGTGTCATAAACGGTTAATGGACTGTGATCAGTGGCGATCCTTGGGATCTCCACTGATCACTGCTTCATAAACTGACACCTAGGTGGGGAGATCAGCGAATGGACGTTCACTGGTCTTCCTCTCCTCTATCTAGAGGCACCCACCCAGGTTCCCAGATTGGAGCTCGTGGCTGATGGATACCTATTGTCTGTGGAAGCAAAAGGGTTAACGTGTGTTTGTAGCCTACCAATGACAGCATATCACACACTTGCCAGATCACGGCCTTTTGACTAATGGCAGTTGCACATTGGCATGCATCCCTGACACGACATGTGCACACAGGCCAAGGAGGATATTTAAGCCCATTCCCTTATGGTGGCCAATGCTGTGACTTCTATCATCTATCTTGTTCAGGAGATTATCATTGTTCTGCCTTGCTCATTGTCAACCCAGATTGCCTAACTCTGTTCTTATCTCTCAATTGCTGACCTTGTCTGTCTCTGTGATTTGTGTCTGCCGTCTGCCTCACCCATGTTTAGGCTTTGACTACTCTTGCTTGATGCCTGGCTTGACCTCAACCTGAACCTCAGCCAGCTTTAGAACTGTTTAACTGTTTAATGTCTCCACATTGCAGGACCACCCTGCTTCTGTGACCCATTGGTGATGGGTTTCTGAGGGCCACAACCTGGTGACATCTCCCAGCAAAGCAGCCCTGTGGCCACTAGGTTCACTGACCCATCACGCCTAGTGGGGGGCTCTGGTGACCATGACCCCAGCCTGAATCTCAACAATTTTTAGAACTGTTTACCTGTCTCCACATTGCAGAACCACCCTACTCTTGCAGACCCTTGATAGTGTTATTCTGAGGGCTGCGACTGGGTGACATCTGACAGCAAAGCAGCCCAGAGACATTAGGTTCACCGACCCATCACGCCTAGTGGGGTGCTCTTGTGATCTTGGCCCCAGCCTGAACCTCAACCATCTATATAACCGTTTACCTGTCTCCACATAGCAAGACCTCTTGATGGTGCTATCCTGGGGGTCGCGACTGAGTGACATCTGGCAGCAAAGCAGCCCAGAGGCCACTGGGGTCACTGATCCATCACGCCTAGTGGGGTGCTCTGGTGACCTTGACCCTAGCCTGAATCTCAATAATCTATAGAACTGTTTACCTGTCTCCACATTACAGGACCACCCTGCTCTTGCAGCCCCTTGATGGTGCTATCCTGAGGGCTGCGACTGGGTGACATCTGACAGCAAAGAAGCCCAGAGGCCACTGGGGTCACTGATCCATCACTCCTAGTGGAGTGCTCTGGTGATCTTGGCCCCAGCCTGAACCTCAACCATCTATATAACCGTTTACCTGTCTCCACATAGCAAGACTACCCTGCTCTTGCGGCCTCTTGATGGTGCTATCCTGGGGTCGCGACTGAGTGACATCTGGCAGCAAAGCAGCCCAGAAGCCGCTGAGGTCACCAGCCCATCACTTCTAGTGGGGTGCTCTGATGAAGACCACAGTGTCACTTAGACTTCATACCTAAGGTGATTCCATTTCACCTGTCAGGGGTGTTATCCATAATAGATTTTTGGCACAATATTCACATATCAGTTGGACACTGTTGGCAATGAAAGGAACTAGAAGAAATAATTGGCTGCATTTCCGTAATTTTTAATGGACAAAAAAGAAGGCATGTTGGTTGAAGGGGCAGAACTGATCTTGACACATCACAGTCAGACATTGCATATAAGGGCACCCCAGGTATCGTAGCTTCTGGGGAGCTTTTGAAGATGTTTGAATGTAAGTATAAAGTTTATTCACATAGACAAAGTAGCTGGTTTACTATATTGACAGGTGATATAAGAAATACAATATTCAGCCCTAACACTAGACTCACCTTTGAATCAGAACCTAATGCACCTGTGAGATATACAATATATACAAATTAGTTGTCTAGGTTGTGATAACAATAAAGGTAAAGCACCCCCCCCCCCCCCCCCGCTATGGATAGTGATTGCAGTCTGTTTCAAAAGGCCACAAATACCCAATGAAAATGCCCAATATATAATGATTGACATGGGTGATCCATCAATACATTTCCCTTATTTGGATCTACAGTATTCAAATTCCTTGTTATAATTCATCTGTGTTGGATAGTTCAGTAGGATGGAGACCAGAGTTTACAGTAATGAATAGGGAAGAGGTACAAAGCCCTTTTACTAGTTCATTTGGTCACTTGCAATAACATAGTAATTTGTGTTCTTCTGAGTCCCTCCAGTAACATAGATTTGTTACCTGTTGATCTTGCCAGTAGATCTGTTATTTTACTTCTTGTTAGAGATTGAAAACTTGTTCTGCAGTGAAATCACACAGCAGTGTTGTCACCCTGTGGACTAGTCCATGATGGGTCCATTTGAGTAGCTTCAAATGGACCCATATGCCCCATACACACGATCATTTTTCATGCCGTTAAAAATGCCATTAAAAAAAATGGCCATTAAAAATGATCGTGTGTAGGCTCCAGAGCATTTTTAACGACGTGAAAAACGGGCATTAAAAATTTCGAACATGCTCTCTTTTTTCACGTCGTTTTTCATGTCGTTTTTTTTAATGACGTGAAAAACGATAGTGTGTATGCTTTAACGACGTGAAAAAAATGCGCATGCTCAGAATCAAGTATGAGACAGGAGCGCTCGTTCTGGTAAAACTAGCGTTCGTAATGGAGATAGCACATTCGTCACGCAGTCACGGACTGAAAAGCACGAGACTGAAAAGAGCGAATCGTCGCTCAACAAACTTTACTAACATGAAGGGTGGCGCCATTCGAACGGAACTTCCCCTTTATAGTGCCGTCGTACGTGTTGTACGTCACTGCGCTTTGCTTGATCGTTTTTTAAAATGATCGTGTGTACGCAAGACAGGCTTGAGAGGAAACATGAAAAAAAACTACGTGAAAAACGGCAAGAAAAAAAATGGCAAGAAAAACGATCGTGTGTATGGGGCAATAGTCCAAAATGATAGAAAGCCTAAAAAAATTCAAGGACTGAGTTTTTGGGCAGAAGAAACATACCAAGGGGTCCATGTATAAAACAGTTTGCCACACAGGTGTCTTAAGCATTTACACAGGCAAACCGATCTATCCCTTTGTAAACTGCGCATCCCCTATCATCACCAGCTCCATCTAGTGGCCATAATGCAGTATTTTCTTTATTGAGGTATTTCAGAAACATACTGTATTATGGGCACTAGATGGAGCTGCCGATCATAGAAGATAATCATATTAAAAACAATACTGGGATTATTAATTGTGCCTGTGCGAATGCTTAGGACATTTGCACGGCACATTTTTTTTATACCTAGACCCCCATAGTCTCTTTTGCCTAAAAGCAGTGGAGAATATGGCAGTGGTGGGGGACGGATCAGCAACTGTCTAAAACGGTCAGTGCTGGAGACTACATCATAGATATTATTTCTTTAACAGCTTGCCGCCCGCCGTCGATTGACAGCTGCGCAATGGCACTCCTGTGCGATTAGCCATAGCTGTATGGCGGATGCTTTAAGGAGTACAGGGGGCGGGCGCCCGCCGCGTGACGTGGGAGCCAATGCGCGTGGCTGGAGGCCGCGATGGCCGCCGACTACCCGCGAATGCTTCGGAGAAGGACAGAACTGAGATCTGTTCTGTCAGGGTGAGGAGAGCGATCTGTTTCTCCTAATGCTTAGGAACAACAATCGGTCTCCTCCCCCAGGCAGTCCCATCCCCCCTCAGAGTTAGAATCACTCCCTAGAACACACTTAACACCTTGATCGCCCCCTAGTGTTAACCCCACTGTTACAGTGGTCACATGATCACCGATCCTTCCTGCCCCTCCCGGGCATTCAAAACTATTTAAAGGGATGCCGCCGGGGAGGCCGGAAAGGAGATACATTTGAAATGGAACTCTCCTTCTATTTATGACTTTCCTTGAGTAGGGGTAGTAATGGTCTCTCCTGTAACAGCTTGTGGGTTTTTGCAACCACAGTCCGATGTGGTTACAAATTTGGGCTGTATTCCGGCTGATGAAACCTACTTTTGCCATGCAACCGATTGAATACAAAGCAACAATAAAAAAATAAAAAAAAAGTCCCCTTGAAATGGAAAACTAAATTTTTATTAGAAATCAGTTTATTAAATAAGTTCTATGCAAAACTTGTGTTTTGGGTTGCTTATTCCCAGAATAAAAAAGCTATGCTTATCATCTTCCTGCTATTTTCTGATTTAGCAGATTGGCTAAAATTATGGGGGATGTAGATTGCTAATAACGAGCAGGTCCTTTCTGTTACTGAGGCAAAAATATTTGTAGCAGCCAGCATAGCAAAAGACAAATGTGGACAGATACATTTTAAAAATATGTGAAGTGCTAAAGTGAAAAAGTCTCTGTATATCTACAGGATAGGTTTGTGCAACAACAAAAAACAATGTACCATAAATGGTCATGATTCTACAATATATGAGTATACATATGAATCTCACACTAAAAATGAATAAACATTGACCAAATGTGAAAAAAGTGACTAAATATGGAAGTAAAAAAGGAGTCCACAAAGTGAAAAATACAGAAGACAACCGCCACCAACTTTGAGAAGGCTTACAGGAACATATGGACTCAATAAGGCATATGACGAAATGCGTTGAGACGAGCCTTGCTGATGCTATTGCGTTAAACGTACTGCTATTCGAATATTCCTTAAAGCGCTTTTTATTTTACTAAATGTGAGTGTTCTTACTTTTTAATAAATCCCCTCTTTTTACACTTACGGTTTTACACTATGTGGACACTATGTGGAGCATTTGTTTCCTTTCTGGTTATACCGTATGAGTGTATAAGGAAGACTTGGTCCACCCTTTGCTTGAGACTGCCGGTCCTGACCGGTCATTACTACATTGAGCCCTCCAAGGGATCATCTCCCATTCTGGCCAGGAGTAAGAGGCGTGGAAGTTCCATCCCATTGGTGTATATACACCACAAGCCTTAGCGACTCATTGGTCATATGCCTTATTGAGTCCATATGTTCCGGTAAGCCTTCTCAAAGTTGGTGGCGGTTGTCTTCTTTACACATGTGATTCCTATGAGATCTTTACTGATACCATAAAAACTTATCCTCCTTCTTTGGATCAACTTCAACATTTATTTTTAGCTTTGTGGACTCCTTTTTGTATTTCCATATTTAGTCACTTTTTTTTACATTTGGTCAATATTTATTCCTTTTTTAGTGTGAGATTCATATGTATATTCATGGTACCTTGTAGAATCATGACCATTTATGGTACATTGTTTTTTTGTTGTTGCACATATTGTCCTGTAGATATACAGAGACTTTTTCACTTTCACATATTTTTTTTGTATTTTTATTATATTTTTGTTACTGCACAAAGCATTAGCAAAAGGCAGATGGGAAGGTAAATATAAACTGAAAATTCTGTTTATGTGCAATACTGAAAAATACTTACGCTCCAAACTGACTGAATCCTAGGAAAAATAGAGAGAATGAAAGCAATCAAGATATCATTAACAGTCTTGTTTTTTTAATGTTTTTATTTAAAGTGCTCCTGTAGTCTAAACTTTTGTAAAATTTTCGCTACAGTAAAAATTAGTTAAACCTCTTAAATGTTATTTTTTTATTTTTTTGCTGTCTGTGTCCCCTGTTCTAGATTTACCCCACTCCCTGAGACAGAAAGGAAGTGAGAGATAGGGGTTGATTTACTAAAGGCAAATCGAATATTCTCACTGCAAGGGAATTTTTCCTTAGCTACAGCTGGCCATACATATACATACACACATACAAATTTTGATCCATGTATGGTCAGGCTGATTGTACCCAAGTCAATCCATCAATCGACTTGGGTACAACCAGCAAGTTGGATTTTTCTACATGTGATTACTGCCAGCAGCTGTAGCCGCTAGTGGTAATGACTGTATTCCAGCGCTGTGGGAGGCATTCCCCAATTAACGCTGACTGTGTTGATGGGGGAATCAAGTGCTTTTCTTTCATCCATGGTGGAAGGAAAGAAAATTGAGTCATCTATGACTTACTTTAGTGAATAAGGTGAAGCTCTGGTGACTTCCATCATCCAATCGTGTACAAACAAAAAAAAAAACTGGTATTTTTGTTCTTTTTTTATTTTCCTCGCACACGATTGGGTATTCCCTGCAAAGTGAATTTTCATCACATTCACTAAACTAAGGGAAATTTCCCTTACAGAGTTACAATCTTTCGATAAATCAACCCCATAGTCTCTCCAAAGTGGGAGGAAATCCCATCTTAGGCATAGGTCACTGGAACAGGTGTCCCCATTGGAAAATGTTTCCCTTAACCCATTCTTCCGGTGACAGACATAAAATTTTGGATTTTCCCATCACTGTTCCAGTGGTCAATAGGAGGAAAAAAAACAGATGTATCTACCAAGCAAGGTCACAGACAGCAGAAAAAAAATAACTTCAATTAACCTTCCACTATAGGAAATACAGATTTTCATACAAAGCTCTAGTAACAATAGTATGTAAAAACAAGTACATTGTAATGAGATATTACAGAATTTATAGAGAGTGGTTATAAAAGAGTTATTATAAAACATGATTTTTACTAATTTAAAAGGTTCAGATAAAAAATAAAAAATAAAATAACAAACATGTTATACTTACCTGCTCTGTGAAATGGTTTTGCACAGAGCAGCCCCAATTACCCTGCTGGCCCCTCCCCCTGTGCTCGCTCCCGAGCCACCTCCTCACTGGCTGTCGTTGACAGCAGTGTGAGACAATGGTTCAGCCAATGGGGGGGGGGGAGAGACCTGGGAGGTGAGTATGTGGGGGGGGCGTTAAGGGGGGAGCTAAACACTGAGGATTTTTACTTTCATACATAGAATCCATGAAGGTAGAAAACCTTGAGCCTTTAAAACTACTTTAAGCTTTGCCATATGCAATACTTGATATAAAAAATGCGGGTCCTCAATACTTCTACCTGACAGATGAATGTGGAAATTTGAATGTTGGTTCCTGTTTATTGTTATTTTTTAGGTTGTTGAGATTTAGCCAAGGAAAAAAATGTATGTAGCATAGGGTTACTTGGGCCCCCCTTGGGGCACAGATTACCAATTAGTCCAGGGCAGACTTGGATGTGCCTCCTGAACACTGGGATCCCCCTTACACACAGGTCAGTGGGGGAGCTCCAACCCCAGGACCTCAAATTTGCTGGGGCTCTAAGACACAAAAGTCTCAAATCAGCTGGGGCAGCACCAGAGGGTGCGAAGAACATCACCCCCACCATCGACCACTCGGGAACACTGGGTAAAAACCAGGCTGATAGAGCTAGATTAACCAGTGCCTCTATAGAGTCCAAAAACTTTTTAATAGTGTCTGTCCTCTTTGTACTTCTTCCATCAAGACTATTAGCCCAAGCAAATAACCAAATGTCCAGGTGGGATTGCCATTCCTTTTTATAGGAAGGTGAATTCCTAGCTTGCATATTCCAAGTACACAGTTACAAGATTCAACATCAGACAAAGGTAGCTTCACAGATATACACTCCGTATCTTCCAAAGTAGCACAACTCCAACTGGAGAGATCTAATGTTCACACAGTTCGAATAAGCATTACATAACATTATTCCCCCAAAGAAAGTGCAAATGTGCTCCAACCGTCCCATCTACACCAAGGAGCAATCCCAACATTCCTTCAAAGGGATGAATTTCCGACAGAAAAAGTCCGGGGGAGCTTTTGGTCGGATATTCCGACCGTGTGTATGCCCCATCGGACTTTTTCTGTCGGAATTTCCGATGGACTTAGATAGAGAGCAGGTTCTCTATTTTTCCGTCAGAAATTCCGACTGAGTTTTTCCCGTTGGCAAGTCCGACCGTGTGTACGCGGCATAAGTATGGCCAAAGCAAATCAAGTTTCTCTTCAACTTCCCTCCTTGAACCAACCCAACTCCACCCACTGGTCCTTAAATACGGTACCCCTAAGGACACAAGGAAGATTGACTGAAAATGTTGCCCAGCAATCTTCTGGGCAAGACCACTGGTTACAGGGCCCTACACTCCTCTACCCTTAGACACCACAATCCATCAAAAGATTTCTCTACTCTTCACCACCTACATTCTGCTAATAGACAGGTGAGAACAGGCATTGCTTGTAAAGGTGTTAAGTACAGTATATGCATATGAGATGTACGCTCGTGACAATGGAAGTAGAAGTTGGTTGGACGGATTGGTTTAAGAGCCAATTCGCACCATCTTGTTGTGGTTAGGCAACTACAATCAAAATTCCAGGGAACTTCAATATACAAACTTGTAAATGCACTATACTTAGTAGAGACCACATGAGTTAATCTTCTCCCACTTCCAACACGTACATAAAAGTCAAGTCAAATTTTCTAGCAGGTTTTAAGGCACATTGCAAGTAAATGAAAAATAATTAATAGAAAGGAAAAATCCAGCAAGTATCATTTTAAAAAGTCTTTTTCTGTGCTTTATTATAAGTTGGTGACAGGGTCTCTTTAAAGTGTATGTCCAGACAAAACGTTTTGCTTAGTTTTAAATGGAATGAGAGAGGAACTAAATCCCCTGACTGTTTTTTCTGCTCTCCAGGGCTTCAATAGAAAGATGTGCCATAATTTATTGTCCTGGTAACCATATTTAATTAAACAGGAAGTAAGGGGAACTCTTCAACACAGGCAGAAATAAAAAAAATATTATTTTCAGAAGAGTGGAAAAAGGTTAGAGCCCCTGTCATATTTCTATTTATTTAGTTGGGTTTAGAAGATTGGAGCACCACACAAAAAAGTTGAAATCCAGAAAAATCTGTAATACACTTCATAGCCAACTTGAAGGGAGGTGCAGTCTACTTTCTCCACTGCAGGTGGCGCTCTTCTGTAGCAGAATTGCCATTGGAGAGGAAGTGAAGAGGAACATGCTTCCTCTATAGTTTTCTGGGTAACTGGAGAAGCATCCAATTGGATACTGCCATCTCATGTGACTGTAGGAGCCATCTTGGGTCAGGCAGAGCCTATTTAGGGCCTTGGCTCCCAGGTTTGGTGCGCATTTGTGAGTTGGTGGAGTAAGGACAGATACCTCACCTGGTAGGGACAGAACTAGCGGCAAGGAAAGGTTTCTGATGAGTAGGGAAAGCATAGGACTTGCGACTTTTCTCGACACCTTGTTTGAGCACATGATGGACAAGCCGCATTCTACCCCCCTCTACAGACACTGTCAGTTTGGCTGCATTCTGCTCTCTCCACGCTGTTGGACCTGTGAGTGTTCCCAGTTGGGCTGCCTTCCCACCCTGTTATATGTGAACTGTCTCTGCATTATTCCAATACAAGTTCTTTCATACACAGTTTGGTATGTTTGCCCTGGATTCTAGAAATACATTGGCTATCAAGGATATTACAAATTTGGAATAAAATCTTTCTGGATTTTAACTTTTCTGTGTTGCAGACCAGTTTTCTGACCTATTTATAGCATTTACAATCCTGAGTTTCCTTGGGAATTTCTCTGTGTAAGGAAGCAGCCCAAATGCACCAATGGAATAAAAAACAGTAAATGCCACCAGAAGGGTTCACAGTGGCTGCATTTGTTGGGCACAGTGGCTGCATTTTATGGGCACAGTGGCTGCAATTGATGGGCACAGTTTCTGAAATTGATGGACATGTGGCTGCAATTGATGGCACAGTGGGGCTGCAATTGATTGGCACAGTGGGGCTGCAATTGATGGGCACAGTGGCTGCAATTGATGGGCACAGTTTCTGAAATTGATGGGCACAGTTTCTGAAATTGATGGACATGTGGCTGAAATTGATGGACATGTGGCTGAAATTGATGGGCACAGTGGCTGCAATTGATGGCACAGTGGGGCTGCAATTGATGGCACAGTGGGGCTGCAATTGATGGCACAGTGGGGCTGAAATTGATAGGACAGTGGCTGCAATTGATGGGCACAGTGGCTGCAATTGATGGGCACAGTGGCTGCAATTGATGGGCACAGTGGCTGCAATTGATGGGCACAGTGGTTGCATTTGATGGGCACAGTGGCTGCATTTGATGGGCACAGTGGTTGCAATGGATGGCACAGTGGTTGCATTTGATGGGCACAGTGAGGTTGCAATTGATAACACAGTGGCTGCATTTGATGGGCACAGTGGCTGCAATTGATGGGCACAGTGGCTGCAATTGATGGGCACAGTGGCTGCATTTGATGGGCACAGTGGCTGCAATTGATGGCACAGGGGCTGCATTTGGTGGGCACAGGGGCTGCATTTGGTGGGCACAGTGGCTGCATTTGATGGGCACAGTGGCTGCACAGTTTCTGAAATTGATGGACATGTGGCTGCAATTGATGGCACAGTGGGGCTGCAATTGATTGGCACAGTGGGGCTGCAATTGATGGGCACAGTGGCTGCAATTGATGGGCACAGTTTCTGCAATTGATGGACATGTGGCTGAAATTGATGGACATGTGGCTGAAATTGATGGGCACAGTGGCTGCAATTGATGGCACAGTGGGGCTGCAATTGATGGCACAGTGGGGCTGCAATTGATGGCACAGTGGGGCTGCAATTGATGGCACAGTGAGGCTGAAATTGATAGGACAGTGGCTGCAATTGATGGGCACAGTGGCTGCAATTGATGGGCACAGTGGCTGCAATTGATGGGCACAGTGGCTGCAATTGATGGGCACAGTGGTTGCATTTGATGGGCACAGTGGCTGCATTTGATGGGCACAGTGGTTGCAATTGATGGTACAGTGGTTGCAATTGATAGCACAGCGAGGTTGCATTTGATGGGCACAGTGAGGTTGCAATTGATAACACAGTGGCTGTATTTGATGGGCACAGTGGCTGCAATTGATGGCACAGTGGCTGTATTTGATGGGCACAGTGGCTGCATTTGATGGGCACAGTGGCTGCATTTGGTGGGCACAGGGGCTGCATTTGGTGGGCACAGTGGCTGCATTTGATGGGCACAGTGGCTGCATTTGATGGGCACAGTGAGGCTGCAATTTATGGATTTTTTTCAGTTTGTTTGCTTCCCCCAAAAAAATGTTGAGCACCAGCTACCACTGAATGGCAGGTACCAAGTAATGCCTAAATTTAGATTCCAGCACCATCCAATCCATTACTGTCTATGTCCTTGGATTTTCCCTCACTTCCTGTTCGGTGACACAGGGAATGCGAGTAAATCTTTCTAACTCAGCCCTGGATAGCAGTAAAACCAGACAGGTGTTCTAATATTGCCACACTATATCCAAAACTGAAAAAAAAAGGCTTAAAAAACACTTTTAGTGCTGACTTCTTGAAGGAAAAAAGATTAAACATCTTAGTGACATTTACATTTTTGGAATAAACATTATTAGGAAAAAAATATATTATGAGATAAAATAAATAAAATGCCTTGATTTAGTATGTACGATAAGTGAAATAACTCATCCGTCTTAGTAAATTAAGCCTTATGTACTTACGCTGCTTGAACCCCCATCAGACTGGTAAGATCCCCCTGCAATGATACACAATAAATTAACAGAATTCAAATTGACGTCACTAACGGTGCTTTAAATGGGAACTTCAGGCACATACATAAAAATATCATTTAGGTCAAGAATGCATTCCTTTAGAAATCAAAATTCTACCTTTTTTGAGCTCTTTTTGCAGTTCTTGATTATGAGTTTGAAGAATTTGGGTGACCTTTACAGGCCACTCCTCCAAAAACGTTCAGTTTTTGGTAGAAGTTGGTAAGTTAAAACGGTTGTATACCAGCATTTTTTTTATACACCTGTAAAGGAAAAGGCATAATGAGCTTGTATGCACAGCATACAAGCTCATTATGAAATACTTACCTTAGAATGAGGCGTCGGTGTCCCTCCCGGTCCATGCCGAGGCAGTTGACATTATGCCTCGGCGTGTCTTCCGGGTATCGCGGCTCCAGCGCTGTAAGTGGCTGGAGCCGCGATTCGCCGCATGCGCACAGGAGACTTCTTTCCGTCAAGGTCCGGCGTTCGCCGGGCCTTCAGCCGAGAATCCCCCATGCGCATGCGCCGCTGCAGTCAGCGGCGCAGTGCAAGGGGAATATCTCCTAAACTGTAACGGTTTAGGAGATATTTATTTTACCTACAGGTAAGCCTTAATATAGGCTTACCTGTAGGTAAAAGTTAAAAAAAAGACTATACAACCACTTTAAGCATATTTAAACCCAAAAACAAACATATAAAATATTGCAGCTTGCCAGTCCTTAGATGTGGTGGCAATTTTTAAGCAGTTACATCAACAGTTTTTTTTTTTTTTTCCTTTCTTGGGATTCATTGGACAAATTTTGTGCCCATTGTGACCGTGGCTCTCTCAGCCCCACCTTGCACAGAGATTTTCCAGCTTGTGGGACAACATTCTAAGTGTCAGCAGACTGAGAGTGGTAGTCACTGGGGGTTGGTTAATTGCGCAGCTAATTCTTTCCACACAGTCCAACAGCCAAATAAAGGAATGTGCAGGGAACTATGCTGCTAATTGGGAGGCTGTGGGTTAGTGCTGTCACCCCGCAACGGAAAGTGCTGTTACTGGCACAATCTTCAGGTAAGAAACTTTGCAACAGATTCACAAAAAATAGGATTTTTATAACAGCTTACCTGTAAAATCCTTTTCTTGGAGTACATCACGGGACACAGAGCGACATAGTCATTACTAATGGGTTATATAGATACCGTCAGGTGCTGGCACTGGCAACTTCCAAAACCGGAAGTACCCTCCCCTATATAAGCCCCTCCCATCCGGGAGCACCTCAGTTTTGTAGCAAAGCAATAAGTGTTCCCAAAGAGGGGTGGGAGCTCTGTGTCCCGTGATGTACTCCAAGAAAAGGATTTTACAGGTAAGCTGTTATAAAAATCCTATTTTCTTTTTCGTACATCACGGGACACAGAGCGACATAGTCATTACTAATGGGATGTCCTAAAGCAATGCCAAATGAGGGGGGGGATACACCATATATAAGCTGAGCGCTATCAGACATGAGGATCTTTTGCGGCCTGCAACACACTGCGCCCAAAGGCGACATCCTCCTGACTTCTAACGTCCACCTGGTAGAACCTAGTAAACGTGTGTACCGAAGACCATGTTGCGGCCTTACAGATTTGAGCCAGGGAGGCCTGGTGATGCACTGCCCATGAAGTTCCAACTGCTCTCGTGGAGTGCGCCCTAACTTTGAACGGAGGCAGTCTACTTCTCAAGCTATAGGCTTGTATTATGACCTGTCGAATCCACTTGGCTAAAGTAGATTTTGACGCTGCCTGACCCTTTCTGGGGCCTTCCGGCAGAATAAACAAAGTATCCGTTCTGCGAATCTGAGCAGTGGCTTTTAGATAAGCTTTAACTGCTCTTACTACATCCAAAGAATGCAATAACTTTTCCTCTACCGAAGTAGGCTTGGGGAAAAAAGAAGGAAGAACCACATCTTGGTTCAAATGAAAACTCGATACCACCTTAGGAAGAAAGGCTGGATGAGGACGTAACACTACTCTGTCCTTATGGATAACCAGATATGGCTCCTTACAGGACATAGCTGCTAATTCCGATACTCTTTTAGCCGAACAAATGGCTACTAGAAAAATCAATTTCCTGGTGAGAAGCACCAAGGAAATATGCTGTAATGGTTCAAATGGTTGTTTCTGTAGAACCGACAGAACCAAGTTTAGATCCCATGGACATATGGGAATATTAACCGGAGGACTAATACGCATCACTCCTTGTATAAAGGCTTTGACTAGTGAATGCGAAGCCAAGGGCCTTTGAAAAAATATTGACAAGGCCGAAATCTGACCCTTGATAGTACTCAAGGCAAGCTTCCTATCTACAGCCCATTGTAGGGAGTCCAGACTCCTACCTATTACGTACTTACGTGGATGCCATTTCTTGGCTTCACACCAGGCGATGTACGCCTTCCAGATTCTATAGTAGATCTGCCTGGATACCGGCTTCCTGGCATTGATCATGGTAGATACCACAGAATTAGAGAGCCCTCTCTTTTTTAGAATGTGGGCTTCAATAGCCAGGCCGTCAAACCTAGGGCTGGTAAGGAAGGGTGGTATATCGGTCCTTGCGAAAGCAGGTCCGGACGATGTGGGAAAGTCCAAGGACTCCCCACTGACATTTTACAATCTCCACGTACCACGCTCTTCGGGGCCACGCTGGAGCCACCAGAATCACTGGTTTCTTTTCTACCCTGATTCTGCGGAGTAATCGAGGTAACCATTGTGGCGGTGTGAATGCATATATCAGCTTGAACTGATCCCAAGGGAACACTAGGGCATCCGAGCCGCAAGCTAGGGGATCCCTTGTCCGAGAGACAAACCTGTCCCCCTTTGCGTTGAATCTGGATGCTAGAAGATCTACATCCGATGTTCCCCACCGCTGACATATTGTCCAGAAAACCTCGGGGTGAAGGGACCCTTCCTCTGGGCCTAATTGCTGGCGACTTAGAAAGTCCGCCTTCCAATTCTCCACTCCTGGAATGAATACCGCAGATATGGCTGGGACATATTTTTTCTGCCCATTTCAGGATGTAATTTACTTCCCTCTGGGCTGCACGACTCCTGGTGCCCCCCTGATGATTGATATATGCCACTGCTGTGGCATTGTCTGATTGAATTCTGACAGGGGACCCTTGGAGTTTGGATGTCCATGCTACTAGGGCATACCGGGCTGCTCGTATCTCTAAGAGATTGATGGGCAGGGCCTTTTCTGCATCCGACCATCTGCCCTGGAGAGACTATTGCTCCAGTACTGCTCCCCAGCCTATAAGGCTGGCATCTGTAGTGACCACCTTCCAAGAAATCGGACTGAAGGATTTCCTTTTTTCCAGATTCTGGGAAACCAACCACCAACGGAGGCTCTTGCGAACGGAAGGGGACAAGGACATTGTAAGTCTAGGCCTGAATTTTTTTGTTCCAGGCTGACAGTATGGCCCCTTGCAAATTCCTTGAATGGAATTGACCGTAGGGTACTGCTTCGAATGATGCCACCATTTTTCCCAGCAGCCTCATATACAGGCGTATGGACGGCTGTCTTTTTTGTACCCACTAAGTGGATCAAATCTTTCAAAGACAACACCTTTCCTCGAGGCAAGAATATTTTTCTCTGGCCTGAATCCAACCTTAGCCCCAAGTATTCCAGACTTTTGACTGGTTTTTAGGGCTGACTTGTCTCGGTTGATAATCCAACCGTGAGATTCCAGATACTTGATCGTCTTGTGAACGACCACGTCTAGTTTTTTCACTGAGTGGTCTATCAGCAACAAGTCATCCAGATATGCCATTATCATTACACCTTGTGTTCTTAGATTGGCCAATAAAGGGCCAGAATTTTTGTGAACACTCTTGGTGCTGTGGCCAAACCGAAGGGTAAGGCTCTGAACTGAAAATGGCGCCCTTCTACTGCAAAGCGTAGAAATTTTTGGTGGACTGGAAAGATGGGAATGTGCAAATAAGCATCTTTGATGTCGATCGTGGCTAACCAATCCTCCCCTTGTAGGGCAGTGGCCACCGATCGGATCGACTCCATCGGAAAGTCCTGATATACAGGAATTTGTATAGCCCTTTTAGAATTAATATGGGCCTCCCGTCCGCGTTTGCTTCGGGACTGTAAAGAGGTTTGAGTAAAACCCGAACCCTCATTCTTCCAGGGGAACCTCCATAATTACTCCTTGGAGCAATAGTTGTTCTAGTGCCAACAGGGGGGACTCTCTCTTCCGGGGATCCCTTGGCACGTTTGACCTCAAAATGGGAAGGAGGAGAGTCTTTTAACTCCAAACTGTATCCCAACCCTACTGCGGAGAGCACCTATCTGTCTTGATCGTGTCCCGCCAGGTCTCTTTGCGAACAACTGGAGTCCTCCCCCCACCCGACTGAGTGGGGGCTTCAATGAATTTAACTTTGGGGGAGGTTTTGTACCTCCCCTGACCCAGGGTTTCTCATTACCCTGCTACTGTCCCTGTTTTTTACCCCCGGGATTTGACCGAGGAGGCCGTCGGAACTGTTACACAGCCGATGCCCCAGGGACTGGAGAAGCAGGCCTCTTAAAGAGGGACCTCTAATTCTGCTTTTAACCGGCAAGAGCGTATTTTTACCGCTGGAATTTTTCTGGATATATTTGTCCAGGTTTTCCCTGAATAAGCGTTCACCATGAAATGGGACGCTAACCAGCCATTCTTTACAGGGAGCTTCAGCAGACCAGTTTCTGAGCCATAGGAGCCTACGCATATGTACTATAGACAGCGTAAGGCGGGAGGCCTGATGGACTGAATCCTCTATGGCGTCAACCGCAAAGCCTAAGGCTCTAGGTAGATCAGCTAGGGCAAAGCCTGCTGATCTGTCAAGTCCCTCAAGACCTGTTTCAACTGATCCTTCACTGCTTAGCAGACCCCAATAGCTGCTACTGCTGGTTGTATCACCAAGCAGATTTTCATAAGGACTCCAATCTTTTATCTATTGGGTTCTTGAACATTTGGACATTATCCACTGGACATGTCAGTGATTTATACATACAAGAGATGGCTGCGTCCACTGTAGGGACCTTCCATTTTTTTTTTTTTTTTTTTTTGATGAACTTATCCTCCATGGGATAGACCACCGGAAATCTCTTGGGGGAATAAATATTTTCTCAGGACGTTCCCAATCCTGGTAAATGAGCCCTTTCAGTAAAGGGTGAAGTGGAAAAGAACAAACAGTCTGGGGGCTTCTAGCGACCCCAACGAGGATACAGTAGTGGTTGATGGTTCCGCAAGGTGCATTTTTAAATGCTGATCGGACCATGTTAGTCAGAGACTGAACCCATAATCTTTCAGCTTGAGATGCTGAGAAAAGGTTCCCCCACTGTTGATTCCTCTATAACAGAATCAACCTTATCCTGATCCCCTTCAGGCAGGTCGATCCCTGTATGGGACTGTTGCTCTGCTAACAGGCACTCTGAAGGAGGAGACGGAGATCGGGCGTGCTTTCCCTGACAGGGAGGCAGCGATAAATGTTGACAATCTCTCTCTAATCCTCCCAGAGCTGAGGAAAAAACCTCCTCTGTTACATACACAGGAGCAGGTGACTGAGGACAGCCACAGTACCAAGTACCCCTGCGGGGTCTCTACGGTCACTTACCTCTGAACTTCAGGGGAGACTGGTGCAGCAGAAGTATGCCCAAGATCCTCCGAGCCCGATGAGACCCCCTTCGCTTCCTGGAAGATTCAGTTCCGGAGCTACTGGACGGCATATTCCTAAGCCTAAAGCTGAGGTATTCCAGCCGTAATACACCACTTTTACTGAGAATAGTCTAGCACAATTGCTGCTATATCACAGTTGGTGTCTACTAATGTGCCTTTCTAGGGGATGCCTGTATCAACCGCTTGCTGTATGCCTTTAAATGTTGCCAGCTCTGTCTCTGTACTTCATAGCCAGCTCACTACAATATTGTGGTTTTTTTAAAACTGCTGGGACGCCCGCACATGCGCAGAAGCGCTGCGGCGCGCACAGAGCGTCATCCCCCAGGCTCCGCCCCCTTTCCCGGCTCACCTCTATATATAGAGGCGCGTGCACGCGCACGCGCGCGGGCACGTGCGCCTTCGGCGCTAATTTCAAATATGGTAACAAGGGACAGGAGCCAGGGCCCCTCTTTGCCGCAGGCCGGGGGATGGACAAACACTGCAACATGGCAGAGGAAGCAGTTTCCTATAAGAGAACTCACCATCTGCCTGGACTTTGCTCTGCTGAGAAGAAGCTAGTCCACTGACAAGAAAACATTCCACAGCGGCCTCTAGTGGACAAACACAGGTACCGCAGTCTAATATATTAAATATATATATAAAAAAAAAATTTTTTTTTTTTTTCTTGACCACCTTTAAAAATTATTACATTTTTTTAGTAGTTACAGGCATGCACAGAATTTTGCGGGAATACCATTAGGTAACAGACAGAAAGACAAATTAGGCTTGGGGGTCCCCCAATAGAACCAAGTTCCTGGGGGCCCCCACTTACCTGTTCCCCGCCGCAGGACTTTGTTTGGTCCACAAAAGCCCAAACTTCACCTATCACGGCAGGCATTGTAATCAAACCTTCAGGGACCGGGTTCCCAAGGATTCCACTCCCCTGGACCTGTATAGCACCCTGCACAGAAAACATCTTGGTCGTGGGTATGACCAGAGCTCTGGATCCCAGGGTCCAGCTCTCCTAAGAGAAGCATTACAGGCAAAACCTTGCTCTTCTCTGCAAGGCCCGGGTACCGACCGTTTAGCTATGAAGCTTTTTTGGTCGGATCCGGAATAGCTTACTGAGGCCCAAAAGAACCTGTACGCAAGCTCAGTGAAAAACACATGTTTCTTCTTGGCCAACACCTTAGACACTGGCAAAAAACTGAGGTGCTCCCGGATGGGAGGGGCTTATATAGGGGAGGGTACTTCCGGTTTTGGAAGTTGCCAGTGCCAGCACCTGACGGTATCTATATAACCCATTAGTAATGACTATGTCGCTCTGTGTCCCGTGATGTACGAAAAAGAAAAAATATTTGCTTAAAGGGGTTGTAAATGTTCGTTTTTTTTTCACCTTAATGCATCCTATGCATTGAGGTGAAAAAAATGGCAATGACGCCCCCCCAGCCCCCCGTTTTACTTACCTGAGCCCCGAATCTGCTGTGCGCATCCCCCAGCGTCCTCTTCTCTTTGGAGTCTGGCCATCGATTGGCTAGATTTGCTAGATTGATAGCAGGGCAGCCATTGGCTCGCGCTGCTGTCAATCACATGCAATGACGTGGCGCGCCAAGGGGCAGGGCCGTGTGATACAGTCGGCGGCTATGGCAGCCGGCTGTATCACGGGAGCACGCCAGCAAGACAGCTGTCGAGGGACCCCAGAAGACCAGGATCGGGGCCACTGTGTGCAAAACTAGCTGCACAGTGGAGGTAAGTATAACATGCTTATTATTTTTATTTTTTTTTAAACGGGAACCTTTAGTGTCCCATTAAAGGGTAACTCCACTTTCTTGGAGGAAAAAAAATGCAAATAAAGAAAAAATAATATAGCGCATATAATTGCGACACAAGTCATATTGTAATTGAATGTTATTAAAAATTACCTTTCCTTTTCAATCTGCAGCCGCTCTAATTTTCTGAGAATGCATTGAAATATGGCTACATGGAAGTGCTCTGTACACAGAATGTGTACTGACCACCCCCCAGAAACATAATTTCCAGCTTGTGTAATTGGCTCACCAATTTTCCCAGAAGCCTGCCTAAAATACAAGTCAGATTTCAGGCATCCCCTGCAACAAAAATTTCATTTTTGGAGAGACACTTTCAATAGGAACATGTCTAAAGGGATGCAGGCCCAGCAGCTTTTCTCAGTAATGTACTGCAGCTGCACAGCTGACAGTTTATTATGAAACCACTCCCATTAGACCTACACAGAACAGAGGCACAGAAAAACACACAGTGGGATTTCTTTAGACTAACAAAAGGTAGGAATCTACAACAAAGGTTATTATAATCCTTGCAATGTACACAGATCACCCAGAGGGGAATGTTTTTTTTTCTCAACAAAAGTGGAGTTACGCTTTCAAAAATATGTATACAGTGCGTCATGGTACCAAACTGAAAAAAAATGTCTGGGTTTGAATATACTTTAAAATGGGTTAGAAAAATTTGAACTGAATGACGTTTTGTTTCACTTTATATAAAAAAAATAACTTTCCATTTGATTCATAGCCTGTTTTAAATGAAGTATAAAAAAAAGTAAACAAAGTAAGTATGAATTGAGGAGAGTTTCAAGCATGGTTAATGTGGTTCTAAAACCAAAAGGTTTTGTTACCTACTCTAAGGTAGAAAATCTCCCCCCTACTCTAAATATTTACCTTGGTCCTGTATAGGTCCAGCGCTGTGCCCATCTGCAGGAGCACTGATCGCTCTCTCTGCTCTCACAGGCACAGAGGCAGCAGCAGGAGCCACTGGCTCCTGCTGCTGTCAATCGAACCCTGTCAGGAGGTAGTAGGTGTGGGGGGCCAAGCCATGCTGTGCATGTCTATAGATTAGGGAGTGCGCCCGCACATGTGCTCTCATTGCAAGAGGCTTGATATGGGGGGGGGGGTAGGGAGAACAGTAGAAGTGGAGAGCGCCAGCAGGGGACCCTAGAAGAGGAGTTAAGGGGGGCCACTCTTACACAGGACAGGTAAGTATAAACCTCTTTTTATTATTTGAGCCTGACTATCACTTTAATATCACTTGTACTTCCCACTTTATAGATGCAGAGGGTGCCACAGTTGAAGGTGCTAGAAGCTAATCAGTATATCCTCCAAATTATTATTATTAGAATTATACAGGATTTATATAGTGCTAACAGTTTGCACATCACTTTAAAAATTGATAGAAGACAGTACAGTTACAAATACAAGAGGGATCAAAGGGCCCTGTTCACTAGAGCTTACAATATAAAAGGGAGGGTCATGTAATACAAAAGGTAATAATTGTTAGGGATGGGCTGATGAAGAAAGCATAAGTACAGTTTATAGGATCAGGACGACACTGGATGGAAATAAGGGCCTTGAGGCAATTAAAGGGGTTGTAAAGGTTCGTTTTTTATTTTCTAAATAGGTTCCTTTAAGCTAGTGCATTGTTGGTTCACTTAACTTTCCCTTTGATTTCCCTTCTAAATATTTTTTTTCTTTGTTTTCTTTGTCTGAATTTCTCACTTCCTGTTCCTCCTCAGTAAGCTGTTCAGTAAGCTGTTCTGGCTGACTCCACACCACTCGGATGATGGTGTGAAGTTTACTGAGGAGAAACAGGAAGTGAGAAATTCAAACAAAGAAAAAAAACATTTAGAAGGTAAATCAAAGGAAAAGGTAAGTGAACCAACAATGCACTAGCTTAAAGGAACCTATTTAGAAAATAAAAAACGAACCTTTACAACCCCTTTAAGTTTGCATTTTCAGCGCTATACAAGTTATTCACTCACTCACTCACTCAATAGTTGGAAGCAGGATACACCCCTCTGAAAAGATAGGTTTTTAGGGATCACCTAAGGGCAGATAGAGTAGGAGATAGTAAGACAGTTTGGAGTAAGGAGTTCCAGAGAAAGGGAGAAGCCCTCCCTTCCGAGGATGGGAAGAGTTGACAAGAGAGCTAGAGAGCAGGAGGTCTTGGGAGGATTGAAAAAAAAACTGTGTGGGTGGTATTTAAGAAAAGGCTGTGGATGTAGCTGAGGGTAAAGTTGTGGACAGCTTTGTAGGTTGTTGGTAGTATTTTGAATGCTATTTGTTCATGAGCCGAAAGCCAATGGAGGGAACGGCAGAAAAGGGTATACTCTAAATTAGTGTTTCTCAAACTTTTTTCCAGTCAAGGCACCCTTTAAAATTATAGACAATCTCAAGGCACCTTTTAAAATGATGGTCAGTCTCGAGGCACCCCATTCTAAAATGTAAAAAACTATTCTAATAATTTTACATAATGCAGCAACATCCACACATAATACACCCAACGTTAGAGGTGATTTTTCTTCCTAAGCAAATACACTTTTGCACACTGGTACTGACTAGTATTCCAATGTTTCTCTTCTCCCTTAATTTCTTTCAATCAGTCAACTTATGTGACCCCAGTGCTGAGGGAGAGAAGCAGGGGAGGGTCAAACAAGGATGCTGTGGAGGTGACATACATCCTCCTTATCAACTGATGACATCATTGGTTGTTAGGATGCCAGTGTCTAGGAAGTCATAATGGTGTATAATGAAAACCTGTGGCTTTGTGTAACTAAAAGGCAGGCTTCATCCATCTTCTGGCTTGTATACAATTTTTGATCAATTTTTAGGCATTTTGCCAAGGCACCCCTGAAGAAGCCTCACGGCACCCCAGGGTGCCTGGGCACCCTGGTTGAAAAAGGCTGCTCTAAACAGTTGGTAACATGGATAAGTCTGGCAGCAGCATTCATGATGAGGGCCAGAAAACCTATGTAAAGGTAGGCCAAAAAATAAGGAGATACCATAGTTAAGGAGAGAGATAATTAGGGAGTGAATTAATAGCTTTTTGGTGTAGTTGGTTAAGAAGGGGTGTATTTTGGAGAAGTCTGGATGTTAAAGTGGCAAGATTTGGACAGTGGTTGGATGTGGATCTGAAATGAGAGGTCAGAGTCCAGGAATCAAAAAAAGTATTGGCTACTCATGCACTGTCATTGGTTGGTGGGAGAGTAGGGGTATATGTCAAAGGCTCAAGATCTACCAATAACTGTCTAGCAGGTTTAGCTGTGAGGCTGGTTCTTCTACTATCAGAAAAAGCTTAGGAGCCTTCAGCATGGATCACATGATGTGCCATCATAGCTCATGGGTGGTCCAGGGACCTGACTATGCTGCTCTGACAAAACTAGGCTTTGGTGCCACATGATTTTAGGGATGCAGAGGGAGGGAGTTTCAGATTTCTACATGACTCACAATTACCTTTCATATCCTCAAAACCAGAAAAACTAGCTGGCCAGCAATGCAGAGTCAGAAGTTTTTGTGAAAGTGGGGAAAGGAGTTCTGGATTGAGCTAAAAATCAAAGAGATGGATTGCAAGATCTCCCTTGATGCCTTAAAAATTATATGAAAGACCTAAAGGGTAGCTTACTGGAACATTTGCTACCCCCTCTTTAAACATTCTGTGCACTCTTTACTAGGGGTGGGTGAATGGTCCGGCCCGAGCATAAGTTCGGGCCAAACTTTGGTTGTTCGGATGTTCTGGTGAACACCGAACAATATGTTGTGTTCGGGAAAAAATCTGAAAGCCGCGGAACCCATTAAAGTCTATGGGACACTAACATGAAAAACCAAAAGTGCTAATTTTAAATGCTTATATGCAAGTTATTGTCATAAAAAAAATGTTTGGGGACCCGAGTCCTGCCCCAGGGGACATGTATCAATGCAAAATAAGTTTTAAAAACTAAAGTTTTTTTGGGAGCAGTGATATTAATAATGCTTAAAGTGAAACAATAAAAGTGAAATATTCCTTTAAATTTCGTACCTGGGGGGTAACTATAGTATGCCTGTAAAGTGGCACATTTTTCCCGTGTTTAGAACTGTCTCTGCAGCAAAATTACATTTCTAAAGGAAAAATATTTTTTTTAAATATGCTCATGGCTAGAATGAATTGTCGGGTCCCGGCAATATAGATAAAACTCATTGAAAGAAACGGCATGGGTTCCCCCCCCCCATTCCATTACCAGGCCCTTTGGGTCTGGTATGAATATTAAGGGGAACCCCAAACCAAAATTAAAAAAAAAATTGCGTGGGGGTCCCCCCAAATTCCATACCAGGCCCTTTCATGTTCGTGTCCCATAGACTTTAACGGTGTTCGCGTGTTCAAACTAATTTTTTGCCTGTTTGCAAGTTTGGGGGGGTGTTCGGCTCATCCTTACTCTTTACTCTTGAAAGATTTCCTTTTGCATGAAAGAATTGAAAGTAGGGTAGGCCAGTGAATATAAAAATTCTCATTAAAGATGTATAAAAATGTGATATAACCTGTACAATTGCTGCATAAGAAGACAAGGAGAGAGGCGCCTCTAAGTGCAATAGTGTAACAAGTTTTTAATAGTAGATACAAATACACTCACATTTAGGTGAATTAACATAGGCGTTTAAAATGTCAGGATGACGATCATCAGCAGCAGGTCACAGGGGGTTCTCAGCTCTGCAGCTTAACCACATGTGCGCTCCTAGCCTCGCTCTTAACACACTACAGGATCGTTGTCCCCGGAAGCCGGCCGCTCCATCTTCAGAGACACTCCTGTCATTCTACGCAGAGCTGAGAACCCCCTGTGACCTGCTGCTGATGATCGTCATCCTGACATTTTAAACGCCTATGTTAATTCACCTAAATGTGAGTGTATTTGTATCTACTATTAAAAACTTGTTACACTATTGCACTTAGAGGCGCCTCTCTCCTTGTCTTCCAGTTACCCCTGAACATGGTTTCTGTTCATCTATGATGGCCGCCCTGTGCACAGTGGATCCCATTTATCCCTGCTCCACCCATATACACCGCAGTGTGTAAACAGACTCCTAAGGACTTCCTTTAAGACTGTCTATATATATACATATGTTGTATGGTATTTTTTCATCTTATCTTTATATTTTATATATTTTTTTATTTTATTTTTTATTTATTTATTTATTTATTTTTTATTTTTTATTTAATTATTTATTCATTCATTATTTTTTATTATTTTTTCTTGCTTCATATTGATTACTTTGGGTAATACATGTTTCTGTGGATATTGTGCGCCACCACTTGTCTATACAATTGCTGCATAAACCTGGTGTGTTGCAGTAGCGTCACTAGGGTTGGTGTCACCCGGTGCGAAAAAAAATGGTGTCACCCCCCAACAACTACAGACTCCACTCCCACAGTATAGATCCCCTCCCTCAGTACAAACCCGCTCCACTAAGTACAGACTCCCCGCCATCAATATAGACCCGCCTCCCTCAGTATGAACCTCCCCCTCAGTACAGACACCCCCACCTCAGTGCAGACACCCCTCAGTTACAGACACCCCCCTCAGTACAGACACCCCCCTCAGTAACAGACCCCCCTCAGTAACAGACCCCCCTCAGTAACAGACACCCCCTCAGTAACAGACACCCCCTCAGTTACAGACACCCCCTCAGTTACAGACCCCCCCTCAGTTACAGATCCCCCTCAGTTACAGACCCCCCCCTCAGTTACAGACCCCCCCCTCAGTACCAGACCCCCCTCAGCACCAGACCCCCCCTCAGCACCAGACCCCCATCAGTACCAGACACCTCCCTCAGTACCAGACACCCCCCTCAGTACAGACACCCCCCTCAGTTACAGCCCCCCCCTGGTGCAAACCCCAGCAGTACAGACACCCCCTCCCCCCATCAGTAAAGATGCCCCCCTTACCTTACAGACCTCAGAACAGAGCGGCAGATACACACAGCGGTGTGTCCCTCGAGCGCGGGCTCCTCCTCCTCCTCTGTGGATGTAAACAGAGAGGAGGCAGAGGGGGCGGCGGCTTCCTTCCGCTCCACTGAGGGACACAGCCGCAGCGTGAGCCTAAGGCACAGGGCAGCAGGCGGGCGGGCGGGCGATGTCAGTGTGGTGCAGCTGCGCTACCCACGGGTGTCACCCTCTGGTGGGTGTCACCCGGGTGCGGCCCGCCCCCCCCCCCCGCACCTGGCTAGCAACGCTAGTGGTGTGTTGGACTGGTGATTTTAGGGGTTGAGGATCTCCGGGTACAAAAACTTTACAATGGACTCACAAAATGTTGAATGGTTTAAGAAAATTGGATACAGTGAGGCATGGTACCAAACATATGGAATAAGAGATTCTGGGCTTACATACACTTTAAAAAAGATTCTAATCACAACTGGATGACATTTAGTTAGCCTATTTTTTTTATAAAATGCTGCTTTCAATTTTTTTTGCATTTTAGTGCTTCTGATCAGTAGTACATAAACCCATATAAAGAAATCACTCGCTAACTGAAGGCTTGCCTGGTTCAACTGTAGTAGAAACAAAAAGGTAGCAAAGTTAGAATGGATTTACCAGAGCTCCAAGCATGGATTAAACCCAAATCATCATAAAATGTCAATACATGCTTAATTACAGGAGGCATTGGAAAACATGATTGCAACCCAAAAGCCAAATTAGGGAATTCACATGGTTTCTCTTAATTGTAAGGCAGTGGCTTTGCATTGTCAGCCTGCTACAGGAAGTACTGTTACGGGCAGGATCTTCAGGTAAGGAACTCAGAACAATTTTCTCAAGAAAACTGTACACAGTGAGGTACCCAACAGACTGAAAAAAATATTATGGGTTTACATTTATGGTAAAATTAGATCCAAATTATACCTGGATAACATTTAAATCCCTCCATATAAAGAAATTACTTACCATCAGAGTCAACTGTTCCAAATAAAATACAAAAAGAAAGAAGAGTGAGAATGGATTTAGGCTTCCGAACATTGTTAACATCATGTGTGCTTCCAGATTGACAGATGCAGACAGGAGCTGGAGCTGAAGGTGCCTACAAGTATCTTTCATGTCCTTCAAATCAATAATCAATAAACGTATTGGCTACTAATATACTGTCTTTGGTTTTTAAAAGAGTAAGGTGTGTGTCAAAATTAAAATTCTACCAATAACTGCCCTGACTTCAGTTCCCAGGCAGGTTCCTCTACTATCGGAATTAGCTTAGGAAGCAGCATCCAGCATGGATCACATGATGTGACATCATAGCTCATGGGCGGTCTGGGGACCCGACTGTGCTGCTCTGACAAATTCAGGCTTTGGTGGTACATTTCATTGAAGGATGCAGAGGGAGAGAGTTCCAGATCTGTACATGACTTGCAAGTACCTTACATATTCTCATTACTGGCCAGAGTCAATAGTTTGTAAAAAAAAGTGCTGAAAAGTGTTTGTGCTAAAATCAAGGCGTATGATGGTGGAACCCTCTTGGTAAAAGAAATGTAGTAATTGCGCAGGTGAAGAGTGGTGATAAATAATCAAAAAAGCAGCTAGCAATCACACAAACAGAACACTTTGTGTAAAAACATAAAAAACAAAAGATTGACACGCTAATAACTTGTGAACAATATAATAACTAAATAATGGTGATTAGCCCATAAAGTGTCCAAACATGAATAAATCCTTGAAATCGTGTCTCTTGGGGTGATAGATGACAGAAAGACCAAAAGTGCACCTTCCACCTTGAAAATAAAACATGTGCCCTTACCGGCAGGGCAGCCATCAGAAATTTTGGAGCCCCTTACACAGATTTAGGACAGGACCTGACCACAAACATTCCCTAGCGCCTGCCCACTGGCCGTCCCACTGAGTCCCCATCCATGCCCCTGGAGGGGGGGCTGTTGATGTGAAAGGCGGCGGAGGCTCAGGCTTGTATGCCTCCTTTTCTATTGCAGGCGCAGTGCAGGCCAGCAGCTGCCTGCAGATAACAGTTTAACCACCTCGCGCCCGCTGTACGACTATGTACGGCCGCAAGGTGGCTCTACAATGCCGGGAGGCCGTCTTTTTAGGGCCTCCGCACCTCCGGCCACTGGGGGGCGCATCACTGTGATGCTGATGCGCGTGCCTGGCAGCCGCGATGTCCGCCAGGTACCCGCGATCGGCCGGTACATAGACAAGGACGTGGATCTCTGTGTGTAAACACAGAGATCCATGTCCTGTCAGGGAGAGAGGAGACCGATGCTGTGTCCCTTGTACATAGGGACACAGATCGGTCACCTCCCCAAGTCAGTCCCCTCCCCCCACAGTAATAATCACTCCCAGTGTACACATTTAACCCCTTCCTCGCCCCCTAGTGTTAACCCCTTCCCTGCCAGTCACATACAGTAATCAGTGCATATTTATAGCACTGTTTGCTGTATAAATGTGAATGGTCCCAAAATAGTCTCAAAAGTGTCCGATGTGTCCGCCATAATGTCGCAGTCACAAAAAAAATCACTGATTGCCGCCATTACTAGTAAAAAATTATTTTTTTATAAAAATGGCATAAAACTACCCCCTATTTTGTAAATGCTATTACTTTTACCAAAAATATGTAGAAGAGTACGTATCGGCCTAAACTGAGGAAATAATTTTTTTTAAAAAAAAATTGGGATATTTATTATAGCAAAAATCAAAAAATATTGCTTTTTTTTTCAAAACTGTCGCTCTATTTTTATTTATAGCGCAAAAAATAAAAACCGCAGAGGTGATCACATACCACCAAAAGAAAGCTCTATTTGTGGGAAAAAAAGGACGTAAATTTTGTTTGGGAGCCACGTCGCACGACCGCGCAATTGTCATTCAAAGCGTGACAGTGCCGAAAGCTGAAATTTCGCCTGGGCACAAAGGGGGTGTATGTGCCCAGTAAGCAAGTGGTTAAAGGAGTTGTAAAGGCAGAAGGTTTTTTATCTTAATGCATTCTGTGTGTAGCAGCCCCCCCCTGCCCAATTACCTACCTGAGCTCCTTCTCTCTCCAGCGATGTCATTTGAAGAGTCACATGAGGTGGCAGTATCCAATTGGATGCTTCCCCAGTGACCCAGGAAACCATGTTCCTCTTGACTTCCTCTCCAACTGCAATACTGCTATGGAAGAGCACCACCTGCAGTGGAGAAAGTAGACTAAGCTTCAGGTGTACTAAGAGAGCTTTGTCTTCTATGGAGGCTTTGAAGATGCTTTGAAGCACCAAGAAAGCGACATTGGGTATCAATTTTGAAGCAAAGCAAATCAAAGCAAAGGCAACAATGTGAACAGGACTGTAAGTAAAGGGAGAAACCAGTAAGGCTGACTTCAGTGCCATTTTTTTTTTTTCCAATGGATGGATCTTCAATGATGTGTAAATCTATGTCTTACTAGGCTCCTATAATGTTGGGGTCTAGCTTTTCAGTAAGGGCACATGTTTTATTTTCATGGTGGAAGGTGCAGTTTTGGTGCTTCTGTCATCTATCATCCCAAGAGACACGATTTCAAGGATTTCTTCAGGTTTGAACCCCCTTGGTGCCTTAAAAACTATATGGAAGACATAAAGGGTATCTCACAGGAACCTTTGCTGCCCACTCCTTAGACCAGCCTTTCTCAACCTTTTCAATACACATGTGCAATACGTTTCGTTACAAATTGAAATTCGGATTAAAGTTTTGTTATTTGAAGATTTGGACGTATCCGAATTTCCGATTTACAATAGTAACGCATTTCAACCAATTAAAAATAATTATAATGAAACTAATTATACAAATTTGGATTTGAAAATGAATTCCCATTTGAAAATGAATTTGGATTCAAAAATGAATTTGAATTTAAGAAATGGAAACATATTACAATAAATACAGTAAGGTATAAAAGTGAAATAAGATGCTGAGCCCTACTTAGAGTGGTTTATAGAATAGAATAGATAAGAATAGAACAAAACGGAATAGAAAAGAATAGAATAAAAAAGAATAAAACAGAATAAAATAAAATAGAATGGAAAATAAAAGAATAGGATAGGATAAAAAATAATAGAATTGAATAGGATAGAAACTAAAGTAATAGAATAGAATATATAAAAAAAACAGAATCAAATTGAATATAAAATAATTTCATTCAATAGAACAGAATATAACAAAAAATAATAGAATAGAAAAAATAGAATAGAAATGAATAGAATAGAAAAAAAAGAATAGATTCAAATAAAATAGAAAGCATATAGCCGTCTTAATTTCAAAATTCAAATTTTGAATTTAGATTTTTGAATTTTAAATTTAGAATTTCAAATTTCGAATTTCAAATTTAGAATTTAATATTTAGAATTTAAAATTTAGAATTTAAAATTTAGAATAAAACAGAAAGAAAAATTTGAATTTCAAATAGAATAGAATAAAATAGAAAGAATATAGTCTTCTGAAATTCAAAATTCGAATTTCAAAATGCGAATTTTGAATTGATTGGAAAATAACGAATATATGAAACAAATCCAAATATACTAAACTAATTCCAAAAACGAATCACTAACATAATGAATATGATGAAATTTAATTATTAACTTAAGGATTGAATCCGAAATTAAACAAAACACATTTTTCTGGTGTGCACATCGCTACTTTTCAATAAGGAACCCTTGAAATAACTTTCTGGTCTCAGGGAACCCCTGATAAAAATCCTTACCTATGACAGGTTCCTTTGAATTACATGGAGGAATTGAAAGTAGGATTGGCCAGTGAATATGAAAATCCTCATTCAGGCTGGGTTCACACTGATACTACACGACAGTCATACGACTTTCATCCAACTTTGCTCTGCGACATTGGTCCTACATTGGTCCTACATCCATCCGACTTGAATGAACAGGATACTACTTTGATCCAACTTTGTGATAGTCTGGCTTGTCCTTTGACCAATCAAAACAATCCCAATGTGAGATAAATTCCTTTTACTGCTGCTGTAATCACCATGTCGGATGTCAAAAGTCGGATGGTAAGGACAAGGATCCTACTTTGATCCGACTTCAATGATATTCAATGGGCTGAAGTAGGATCAAAGTTGGACCAAAGTAGTACAGGGAGCATTTTCAAAGTCGGACCGACTTGTGTCGGACCAGTTAAGACGGCTCTCATAGGGAAACATTGATTTTCACACGTCATGCGACATGAGCTCCCAATGTCGGAGCGTTTGTCGCCCCAGTGTGAACCCGGCCTAAAAAGCTATAAACATTAAGATAACATGTACAATTTCTACATAACCCTGGAGTGCTGGTCTGGTGATTTTAGGGGTCAAGGACCTCTAGGTTAAAAAAAATTAAAATACAATGGATTTGCAAAAAGAATGATTTGAAGAAAATTTCCAAACTTACTGAGAAATATATTTTGGGTTTACAAACATTTTAAAATAGATCGAAATTCTAGCTGGGTGGCATTTAGTGCCGGTTCACACTTGTGCGAGTTGATACCGAATGCAATGCGTTAAACACAAACTAGATTCGCATGTCATCCAAAAAGTAATTGTTTTCAATGATGGTGTTTCACATCTATGCGTTGCGATTCCTCTCCGAAGGCGATGCGATGAAAAAAAGGGTCTTGTGCGAGTTTAGAGCTTTGCGTTGCGAATTTAGTCTCCATAGACATCAATGTAAATCGTTCTGGAATCGCATTTCATGGTTCACATATGTGCGAATTCCATCACACTATTCTCCACAAAAACATTGATCGCAGCTATGTCCCACTCCTGAAATTCGCATTAAAATCGCGGCAAAAACGCAGTAAATTCGCGGTAAATTCGCACCTCAGAATGGACTAAAAAAACGGAACAAATTCACAGCGCAGCAGTGTGAACCGGCACTAAGTTCACTTTTTTTTTTTTGTATGTGAAACACTGCTTTTGCCTTTTTTTCAACCTCTATGCAGCTGGTCGCAGAATGGTACATTCGTATAAAAAAATAAAAATAAATTACTTACCACCTCTAGGTTTGCCTGGTGAATAAATATAAAAATAAAACAAAGTGAGGATTGATTTAGGAGAGCTCCAAGCATTGTTAAGGTCATATGTACTTCCCAAATGATAGAATCATAGGGCGGGCAAAGCTACTGCCTATTCCCCTTTCTAAATATGTCTAGTTATCCTCCATACCAGGGGTCTCCAACTTTTCAATACAAGGGACACATTATACATTTTTACAACTTACTTGCAGGCTGGAAAAAATTCAGCAATATAAATGGATGAAACAAATTTAACCACCTCAATACTGGGCACTTTCGCCCCCTTCCTACCCAGGCCAATTTTCAGCTTTCAGCGCTGTCACATTTTTAATGACAATTGCACGGTCATGCAACACTGTACCCAAATTAACTTTTTATATATTTTTTCACACAAAAAAGAGCTTTCTTTGGGTGGTATTTAATCACCACAGGTATTTTTTTATTTTTTTTGCACTACAAATGAAAAAAATGTCCGAAAATGTTTTAAAAAAATGTGTTTTTCTTAGTTTCTGTTATAACATTTTGCAAATAAGTAATTTCTCTTCATGAATTTTAACCATAATTTCTCTTCATAAATTATTACCAAAATTTATACTGCTACATTTCTTTGGTAAAAATAACCCAAGTCAGTGTACCGTATATACTCGAGTATAAGCCGACCAAATATAAGCCAAGGCACCTAATTTTACCACAAAAAACTGGGAAAATGTATTGACTCGAGTATAAGCCTAGGGTGTCCTAGCATGCCTCACTGTGCCTCACTTTGCCTCACTGTGTCCAAGTGCATGCCTCACTGTGTCCATGCCTCACTGTGCCCATACCTCACTGTGCCCATGCCTCACTGTGCCCATGCCTCACTGTGTTCATGCCTCACTGTGTCCATGCCTCACTGTGTCCATGCCTCACTGTGCCCATGCCTCACTGTGACCATGCCTCACTGTGCCCATGCCTCACTGTGCCCATGCCTCACTGTGCCCATGCACACTTGTGGAGGAGAAATTGGGCTACATGTGTGCCAAGTTTCGAGTCCAGGGGACCTACGACTGGCTGGTCCTGGGTCCCCAAATTCACAGGAGAAATTACCATTTAACATTGGAGTCTATGGAAGGAGTTCCCGGCTTTGAAAAATCGGTGCTCCCCGGCCGTAGGTCCCCCGGACAACAAACTTTGCACACTTGTAGGGGAAGAGTGGGGCCGGTACCGGGTCCCCAAAGTCCGGGAGATCACGCGCAAAAAGGTGACTCGAGTATAAGCCTAGGGGGCATTTTCAGCATAAAAAAATGTGCTGAAAAACTCGTCTTATACTCGAGTATATACGGTATATTATTTGGGCTGTGTGAAAGTTATATATCCAAAAGAGACAGCGTATGCCTTTGGTCTGCAACCTGCTGAGTGGTACCAAAAACATAATGAAAAATTGATTCTGGGTTTACATAAACTTTAAAATAGATTAAAATTAAAACTGGATGACATTTAGTTTACATTTTAATATAAAACATTACTTTCCGCTTTTTTACCTCTTTTGTATTTTTTCTGTTTAAACTGTTTATTGAGTAACAGACGAACTCCCGTAATGAGGATAGTACTGTTTACATTACAAAAGTAATGCATTACAAAAGTCACCAATAAGGTGACAGCTAGGTTAATTGCAAAGACGATATGAAAACAGCAGCCTCAAGAAACTATGTATAAAATCAACAGTAGCAGCTGCTGACATAGAAGCAAACATAACCTGCATAACAGAGTGAGGCAAACTAAATTAAAATTTTTACCGGTATTAACACTGACAGCCTATTATAGCTAGACACAACCTCTGCTAAAGAGGCCCATGGTTCACAAAGAGCCTGAAATGGGCTATTAAGGTATGCTAGGAAGATAGAGCAGTAGGATAGCATATAGAAAAGAAAAGGATGGGAAAGTAGACCCCACTATGAGCGGGGAGCGACCAGAATAGGTTCCCCAGGGTAAGAGAGAACACCCACAGCCAGAGACCAATGACTAATGAATAAAGACGGGTCACCATGGCATAAGCACTGTTCCATTGAAGTCCAGGGGTAAACTACGCTTGATTCAAGGTTGCCAGATTCTATTGAATTGTCTAATGGTATCTTTATGAAGTCAGATTCATCCTATGTTTAGCTTTGGATACTAGCAGAGAGGGAGACCTCCAGGCCGTGGCTATCATTCGCTTGGCAGACGGTAGGTGGGACACAAAGAGTTTAAACTGTCTGCGCAATAAGATTAACGGTTTCAAATTTAGGAGGGCAATGGCCGGGTCTGGTTGTATGGATAGTTCAAATACTTCTGACCCCATTGCAAAAATGGTTTTCCAGAAGTTTTTTGCCATTAGACATTCCCACCATATATGCATGCGCGTACCCAAAGCCACACAACCAGGAAAACAGTTGTTCGCATAGCCAGGAACATGTTTTGTAATGTTGGATGGCACCAGATACCACCTAGCTAAAACCTTGTAGTTAGCTTCCAACTCCACCACATTGGGCGGGGAGGACTTGGTTGTAGACCAAATCTCAGACCATTCCGCTGTATCAAAGGTGTGGCCCAGATCACGCTCCTATTTAGCTACATAAGGTGGGGGACCTACAGCAGGTTTAACCAACACTTGGCTATACAGGAACGAGACCTTGAATATGTGGGTCACTTTTTCAGATATATTCAAAGTATGACATCTGTGTCAAGACAACGTCCGACCGAATGTAAGAGTATAGAAATGATTAATTTGCAGATGGTGAAACACTTATGACCGTGGTAAACCATGAGTATCGCATAGGTCTGGGAAGGAGTCAAACGCTGTGGCAGATGTCAGTTTATGGAGGTGAATTAGACCCGGCACTGCCCATTCCTGGAATGACCCTGGAGAGCCCCAAACCAGAAAAAGGATGGATTTTTTAGGAAGGAGAAAAGAGAAGCATGAGCTGACTTGCAGGCCATAAGCCATCTTACATTTATCCCATAACGTGAGGGAATGTTTTGTAACAGGGGTTGGAAATAGAAGCTCGGTCTATCTGTGTAGCCACAAAAGGTTGGCCACGAAGATAGGATCACATTCTACTGACTCAATCGCAACCCACATAGGAATTTCAAAGGTTGCGTGGTATTTGGGTAATATAGCTAGATGCGCTGCATTGTATTATGCAGCAGAGTTTGGCAGATCCAGGCCTCCTCTGTGTTTGGTAAGAAAGGAAGTAGTCTTGGCAGTGCACCCTCTTTTGTATTTTTTAATGCTGCTGATCACTAGACATGTGCATTCGTTTTTGTCCGAATGCATTTTCGTCCGAATTTCAGGTATTTTTGTTATCGTTTTAACAAACGAAAACGAAAGCGCAGAATCCGAAAACCGAAAGATCCGACATAAACAAATGCTTTATTTTCCTTTTCCTTGCAACAACAGTTCGATATAGATAAGAGAATCGACATGAGGCTGACAATAACAATCTGTGTCCATCGAACCTGTGGTCAAATGTGCCTAACCTATTAGTCCGAGATTATTCTACGTAGAGAGAAAAGATTCGACATTATAGAGAGAAAAGATTCGACATAGAGAGAAAAGATCGCTGCTGGAATTGGGTGGGGGAAGTAAAATAAAAATAATGATGATGATGAATGTTATTGACTGATTGTAACCAAAGAGGAGGAGCAGTAAAATAGCTAGAACTAACTTGACAATTCAACATAAACGACGAAGATTCGACAAAGCATCGAAAAACATACAAACGTCAAATCTGTCATTGAAGGCTTATGGTGTCTGTCGAAAGTTCTAAGAAGATTCGACGGAGCATCTAAACTGTACGATGCTGCAATCATACATTTCCGGTCAAATGCTCTGCCCATAGGCTATAGAAAAATTCTAATGTAGGTTGACTAGTAATAATACTTAATAAATATAATTATTACTAGTGTCATACAACATTAGAATTCTACTATAGCTTGTAGGTGGAACATTCGACCGGAAATGTACGATTGCAGCGTCGTACAGTTTCGCTGCTCCGTCGAATCTTGTTTGAACATTCGACAGACACCAAAAGCCTTCAATGACAGATTCGACCTTAATTAATTCAGATTTTTGTCCGAATGCAATTTCTAACAAATAAACAAAATAAATAAAAACGAATTTCGGGAGTAACTAAATAAATTTATTTTTCGGACGAAAACAAAATTCCAAAACAAAATATTTCAGTGTGCACATGTCTACTGATCACAGGCTAAAAAAAAATCCATAAAAAGAAATGATTTCGGCGTAAAGAGGCGTTCCGCCCCCCCCCCCCAATATACTGTAGCTGCTGACTTTTACTATTAGGGTACTTACCTATCCAGGCATCCAGCGGTGTCCTCACCTGAGCCAATTCTTGAATCGGTTCTCGTGTGCTGGTGCCAACGTGTCGGCTAAGGGAAACCAGCAGTGAAGCCTTGCAGTTTCCTACTGTGCATGCGCTAATTGCGTTGCGCTCTGTGAAGGGCTGGCTGTGGGGGAAAGGAGGGGGGCAGAACTTCCGTCTCACTTCGCTGGGGCAAAACCAGGTACCTGCTCCCCTCCTCTCCCCCAAAATATGCCAAATGTGGCAGCAGAGGGGAGGGAGAGGGAGGCAGACAAGTGGAGTCCTTTAGGGTGGAGCTCCGCTTTAACCAAGGTGTGTATGCAGCCTATTAAGCGAGGAGAGGATCAGATACTGGAGCCTTAAAGAAAAGCACCAGTCTCCCCCCTAAAAATGAAAAGTCAGCAGCTAAAACACTGTAGCTGCTGGCTTTTAACCACTTGTCCCCCGCCCACCGTCAATTGACGGCGGGCGGAGGACACTCTCGTTCTGACAGGACGCCATATGACGTCCTGCCTTTAAAACGAGCTAGGGGGCGCGCGCCGCGTTCCCAAGGCCCCGATGCGCGTGCCCGGCGGCCGCGATTGCCGCCGGGCACCCGCGATTGCCTGGGAAACGAGCAGGAAAGTGGATCTCTGTGTGTAAACACAGAGATCCACGTCCTGTGAGGGAGAGGGGACCGATGCTGTGTCCCTTGTACATAGGGACAACCATCGGTCACCTCCCCCAGTCAATCACCTCCCCCCACAGTTAGAACACATTGAGGGAACATATTTAACCCCTTCCCGCCCCCTAGTGGTTAACCCCTTCCCTGCCAGTCACATTTATACAGTAATCAATGCATTTTTATAGCAGGGTTTGCTGTATACATGTGAATGGTCCCAAAAATGTGTCAAAAGTGTCCGATGTGTCCGCCGCAATATCGCAGTCACAATAAAAATCGCAGATCGCCGCCATTACTAATAAAAATATTTTTTTTTTTAAATGCTATAAATCTATCCCCTATTTTGTAGGCGCTATAACTTTTGCGCAAACCAATCAATACGCGCTTATTGCGATTTTTTTTTTTTTACCAAATATACGTATCGGCCTAAACTGAGGAAAATTTTATTTGAAAAAAAATGGGAATTTATTATAGCAAAAAGTAAAAATTTTTTTTTTTTTTCCAAACTGGACGCTTTTCTTTTGTTTATAGCGCAAAAAATAAAAACCGCAGAGGTGATCAAATACCACCAAAAGAAAGCTCTATTTGTGGGAAAAAAAGGACGCAAATTTTGTTTGGGAGCCACGTCGCACGACCGCGCAATTGTCATTCAAAGTGTGACAGCGCTGAAAGCTGAAAAATGGCTTGGGCAGGAAGGGGGTTTTCGTGCACAGTAGGGAAGTGGTTAAATCCACTTTTACAAAAAAAAAAAAAAAAAAACACCACCTGCAAGACAAAGGCAGATCGAAGCCCCTGCAGCCGTCCTCGGGCGGCCGACATCTCACCCGGGGGTTACTTCCGGGTATCGCGGCTCCGGCGCTGTGATTGGCCGGAGCCGCGATGACGAATGCACACGGGAGCCGCCAGTCACGGCACAGCCTCCTTTAGGAACGGCACGATCGCCGTTGCTAAAGTGCGCCTGCGCCCGTCATTTTTGTAAATATCTCCTAAACCGTGGAGGTTTAGGAGATATTTCGAGCACTTACAGGAAAGCCTTAATCTAGGCTTACCTGTAGGTAAAAGTGGTTGTAAAGGGTTTACAACCATTTTAAAGTGGGTACAAAATAGCAGTAATCGGCTGCCATTCAGACCACATGTGCAGCTGTCCTTCTGACAGAAGCCAGTCTAAGCGACATGCTGGGGTGCGCTACGTACAGAGTGCAGGGTTTAGGGGTGTGCTGCGTACAGAGTGCAGAGTTCGGGGCTACACTGCGTATAGGGTTCAGGGGTGTGCTGTTCAGGGTTCAGGGGTCCCTATCCTTGATAAGATTGACATCCCGCCATCCAGTGTAAATCCTATTTTTTAAATTTTCAGTCTTTTTTTGTTTATAGCGCCAAAAAACAAACAAACACAGAGGTGATCAAATATCCCCAAAAGAAAGCTCTATTTGTGGGGAAAAAAATGATATAAATTTCATTCATGTACAACGTTGCACGACCACGCAATTGTCCGTTAAAATAACACTGTGCCATATAGCAAAATGAAGTAAAAAAAAAAAAGTGCCCTGCATATAGAACACTTTATTAAGATTTGGATTTGATCTGTTTTTTTAATTTATGAATTTAAATATTTTTTTTACTTTTGCATGTAACATTTTATTTGGATATATTTATAAATTTGCACTTTATATAGATTTATTAATTATATACTTTTTATAGCACTGCAGGATGAATCCAGAAATGCTGTGATTCCTAAGATATATTTAAAAAAAATGACTTACCTTTTTTGCCTGGTTCAAATTAAGTAAAAAACAAAAAAAAACAAAGTGAGAATGGATTTAGGAGATCTCCAAGCATTAATATTAACATCATGCGTACTTAATCACTGACAGATGCAGAGAAGAGCCACAGCTAATGGTGCCTCCAACTACCTTTAGGCTCGGTTCACACCATCACCGCATGCGGCTCACAGCAGGGGCCCGAATTTTGGGCTGAAATCGGACCTGGAACCTGAAACGCACCAAAAAGGGCACACGTTTTTCCGGCACACCTCACTGGACCCGCTGCAGAGATATGTGAACCGGCTCCATTGAGAGCCAGTCACATTCTCCTGCTATGCATTCAATTTGCATAGGTGTGAACCCAGCTTTAATGTCCTCCAATCCCTGGTTCCCAACCTGTGGCCCATTGGCACTTTAGTGTTCGGCCCGCAGGGCCCCTGCAGACTGTAGTCTGCTTTGGTGCTTACTCAAGCGAGTGAAGGGAAAATATTCTTTAGAGTTAATCCTCTTAGCTAATGGTTTGGTTTATTACTTTCACACTAACTTATTATATTAAACCCAGTGGTGGCTGGTGGTTTACTTTCAGTCAGTCATCCAGCCCCTCACTTATCCCATCTAGGTCGCGGGCTTCCCCTACGCCTCCGTCCCCTATGCATCATGGTGGCTTTCGCTGTGCGTCTCCCCCCTCCTCCTTCTAGCCATCCAATAGGATAGTGATGGTGAACCATGGCACCCCAGATGCTTTGGAACTACATTTTCCATGATGCACAACTACACTGCAGAGTGCATGAGCATCACGGGAAATGTAGTTCCAAAACATCTGGGGCACCATCACTGCAATAGGATGTCCTTTCAGCCAATCGGGTGACGGGTCCCAGGACCCGCTTCCTGTTTGGCCGGGAGGAGAATCAGTGTGACAATAGTGAATATTCATTCGCTATTATCACACAAGTGAGTCACACAAGTGGGTGTGCTCGGGGCGCAGTGCTCTGCGCCCCGAACCCACCCTTTTTTGAAGCCTATTAGCCTCTGGCTCTAATCATGTGCTTCAAAAAAAAAAACATTGGAATCCATGCGTCCGGCGCCCCTCATGTAGATTAGGGGTCGGGCGAATGGAAGAGGGGGAGGCGCCCCTGTGCCCCTTATAGGTGGGCCGCCACTGATTAAAACCAAAAATCGAAATACAGTGGAACCTCGTAATCCAAAGTACTCACATATCAAAGCGAGTTTCCCCATTGAAGTCAATGGAAACAAAAATAATTTGTTCCGCATTGACTTCAATGGGATGCAATACCGTATGCGGCCAGAGGCGGGGGGGCGCCGGAGAGCCTCGGAAACGGCCGAAAAGGCCCGAGGACACTTCGGCTGACCTCGGCAAACCTCAGAAAGACTTCCTACGCGAGATTTGGCGACGGTCGGCTCTGCTCGGCTCCGGAGCCCCCCCCCCCCACTTTAGGCCAAAAGCGGTACTGCACACCGCTTTGGCCTGAATCGTGCTCATTTTGCGAGACAGCACTCGCAAATTGAGTCACGATTTAAAAAAATACAGTGCTCGTATTGCAAAACGCTCGTTAACCGTGTTACTCGCAATCCAAGGTTGCAGCTTACCAATGGGAGTTTTTTTCAACCTTTTACTCTTTTGTATTTTAATGCTGCTGATCACAGGATGATGCATCTATATAAAGAAATGACTTACTTTTCTTAGGTTTCTTTGGCTCTAATGATGTGGGGAAAAAAGGAAACAAAGTCAGAATGGATTTAGGAAAGCTCCAAGCATTGTTAACGTCCTATGCACTTTCCAGTGGAAAGAAGAGCCACAGCTGAAGTTGCCTCAACTACTTTTCATACGTAGCAAACCCCTGGTGCCCAACTTGTGTTTTTTTTTTTTACACTAATGCCGCGTACACACGATCGTTTTTCACGTCGTTAAAAATGCCATTTTTTAAATTGGGCATTAAAAACGATCGTGTGTAGGCTCCAGAGCATTTTTAACGACGTGAAAAATGGCCTAAAAAAAATGAGAACCTGCTCTATTTTTTCACGTCGTTTTTCACGTCGTTTTTTTTAACGACGTGAAAAACGGTAATGTGTATGCTTTTACGAGGGGAAAAAAACGCGCATGCTCAGAATCAAGTATGAGACGGGAGCGCTCGTTCTGGTAAAACTAGCGTTCGTAATGGAGATAGCACATTCGTCACGCTGTAAAGCACGAGGCTGAAAAGCGCGAATCGTCGCTCAACAAACTTTACTAACATGAAGGGTGGCGCCATTCGAACGGAACTTCCCCTTTATAGTGCCGTCGTACGTGTTGTACGTCACCGCGCTTTGCTCGAGCGTTTTTTTTAATGAACGTGTGTATGCAAGACAGGCTTGAGAGGAAACAAGAAAAATCACGTCGAGAAAACGTCGTTTTTGAAAATGACATTAAAAACGATCGTGTGTACGCCAGTGGCGGATCCAGGGGGGGGGGGCAACAGGGCAATTGCCCCCCCCGAGACCATCTGTCACACTCACTTGCTTGCTCTGTTTTTTTTTTTTGCGCCTCATCTCCCGGATTTGGGGACCCGGTACCGACCCGCCGTAAGTCCCCTGGACTCCAAACTTGGCACAAATGTAGCCCCATGTCTCCTCTACAAGTGTGCAAAGTTTGGTGTCTGGGGGACCTATGGCCGGGGAGCACTGATTTTTTAAAGCCGGGCACCCCTTCCATAGACTCCAATGTTAAACTGTAATTTCTCCGGTGACTTTGCGGACACGGTACCGGCCGGTCGTAGGTCTCCTGGACCCAAATCTTGGCACACATGTAGCCCCATGTCTCCTCTACAAGTGTGCAAAGCTTGGTGTCTGGGGGACCTACAGCCGGGGAGCACAGATTTTTTAAAGACGGGCACCCCTTCCATAGACTCCAATGTTAAACGGTAATTTCTCCGGTGAATTTGCGGACCGGGTACCGGATGGTTGTTGGTCCCCTGGACCCCAAACTTGGCACACATGTAGCCCCATGTCTTCTCTATAAGTGTGCAAAGTTTGGTTTCCGGGGGACCGACGGCCGGTAAGATCCGATTTTTCAAAGCCGGGCACTCCTTCCATAGACTCCTATGTTAAACATCAGTCTAGTCATGGGCACAGTGAAGCGTGGGCACAGTGAGGCATGGGCACAGTGAGGCAAAGTGAGGCACAGTGAGGCATGCAGATGGAAACCCTAAGCTTATACTCAAGTGTAACGGCACCCCCCAATATGAAAGGGGTATACGCCGTTTAGAATATTCCCTCTCTGAACACACAACCACTATCGACCCTCCACAGCCAGGCGACCACTTTCCATAGGATTAATCCTTCCAGAGATACGAGACAACGCTCTGTATTTCAAGTTCCAAAACAGGGAATAACTTTATTTTCAAAACACATGGTAACACATTTCTCTTCAAAACCCTTTCCCTCCCATCCTTGGGGGAACAGGGCGGGTTAAACTATCCAATGACAATGGTGATACAGGTCAGGTGTGTTCAAACTTCTCATTTGATAACCAGTCTTAGCAGGAGGGGTGATTTCCCCCCCCTCCTCACAGAAGACACTTAAACATCCCATAATAATAGGCAGCCAGACGGTCTACTAAGCTCCAATCCACATCATCACAATGAAAGGACCTGTAGCCTAGGTGAGGCTCATTAGCATTACACAAGCAGATAGGTGACACATCAGCATTTCTCAACTAACCTGTTGAGTTCAGAAACAGTAAATAGTCCTTCACAGATATCCTTGGGGATATGGTGGATAAATATTACAGACCCATTTTAGGTAGCCCAAGAGATATTTCTTAATGTCCATTATTTTCTGGCTCACCCTGTGTCCAAAGTGACCCTCCTGTCACACATCTCCCCTTTCGGCAGAAGACTAACAAAGGAGGTGACCCCAGACGGGTTGACTCCGAAGTTAGTCCATAGGTCCATTCTTCTAATGCCGGTAGCCACACAGTACCCCAAATAAATTGCTCCAAACAGAGCATTACTTACCCAGCCAACCTCTGCCTCTCTCAGAGAACATACCCGCCGCTTGGGAGAAGACAGGGTGACTGGGCTCAATCCGTCATGCTGTTGGGGATCTGGGCGGACTGCCCAGCATCCCTGGGGTATACAAGTGGAGACTGAAGTCCCATCCCCTTGTGGTAGGTGAAAATACCCCAGTGCTTGCAAAGCAAGGCTGACATCCTCCTGTCCCAGTGTCACACCATTTTCTGGGGTTGTGTCAGTGAGGACCGAAGTCCCATCCAGTACCACAGGAACTCCCTCTTCTGTTAGTTGAGAGCAGAGGCCCGCGGCACTCTGCTCTGTTGCCAGCTCTTGTGCTGGGTCGCTGTGAGTGGAGACCGCAGTCCCATCCACCGATATCCGCTCAAGTGGCAGTTGTGTGCAGCGGCCAGTAGCATTCTGCCCTGCTACCAGTGGTTCAGCTGGGGGTAAAAGCTTTACCACCTCAGCTTGTTGCTGGAGAGGGGGGCCAACTGCCCCGGCTCCCTGAAACTCCACAGTTGTTTCCGGTGCTGGGCAGAGGTTGCTATCACTCTGCCCTGTTGCCAGCACTTCTGCTGGGGACTCCACACCATCTGCTCTGGCTAACTGTTGGGGAGGGAAAAGGGCTGCTTCTCCCCCCTGCATCTCTGAAATCCCCTGGGAAAGAGGAACCATCACCTTCTCACCTCGGGCCTCCAAAACTGCCACGGGTGTAGAGCAGGGGTCTGCAGTACTCTGTCCTGCTGCCAGTACTTGGGCAGGCGATGCATAATCCCTAACATCCTCTGAATAGTCCCTTAAATCCATACCTTCTGTAATCTGTGGCTGGGGAGATGAGCCAACTGCCCTAGCTCCCTGGAACTCCATATCATCCATTTTGGCTTTAGGGAGGGCAATCTTCAGCTTTTCCACTGCCGATTCTTCAGCCAGGCTAGCTCCCTGGAACTCCATATCATCCACTTCGGCTTTAAGGGTGGTAATCTTCAGATTTTCCACTGCCGATTCTTCAGCCAGGCTAGCTCCCTGGAACTCCGTATCATTCACTTCGGCTTTAGGGATGGCAATCTTCAGATTTTCCACTGCTGATTCTTCAGCCAGGATTTCATAGTTGTCAACTGGTATTTCCTGATAGTCCCAGGCAAAGGGAGCCCCACCCTGCTGCTGAGCAGATTCTAGCAGCTGTCTGTAGGCGATCTCCGATTGTCGTATTTCCGCCATTCTCCACTCATGTTGCCGCTCTAGTTCTCTCTCTTGTCGCTCTAGTTCTCTCTTTTGTCGCTGTTGTTCTTTTTCTTGTCGCTGTCGTTCTTTTTCTTGTCGCGCATCCTGCAGCTGGATGCCTTTAATGGCTTCCTGTATGGCGGTCTCTGATGAGTTAGCACCATATAATGCCAACCGCTGTTGAACACGTTGCTGAAACAGGTCTTCAACTGACCGGGGTCCTGCATCACCAACCCTCTGATCCATCTCGGTTAGCTCCCTGATCAAGATGGCCTTGTTCTTTGTCCCACCGGACCCTCCACGGCTCTCAAGTAAGTCTTTCAGCGTGGCTTTCCTGCCGGCTGCATAGCTGGTCATTCACTGTGGTGGTTTGGAGTGTCCCAGGAACTGGAGGGAAAATCCCGCTGCTGCCAACCAATGTAATGGCACCCCCCAATATGAAAGGGGTATACGCCATTTAGAATATTCCCTCTCTGAACACACAACCACTATCGACCCTCCACAGCCAGGCGACCACTTCCCATAGGATTAATCCTTCCAGAGATACGAGATAACGCTCTGTATTTCAAGTTCCAAAACAGGGAATAACTTTATTTTCAAAACACATGGTAACACATTTCTCTTCAAAACCCTTCCCTCCCATCCTTGGGGGAACAGGGCGGGTTAAACTATCCAATGACAATGGTGATACAGGTCAGGTGTGTTCAAACTTCTCCTTTGATAACCAGTCTTAGCAGGAGGGGTGATTTCCCCCCCCCCCTCACAGAAGACACTTAAACATCCCATAATAATAGGCAGCCAGACGGTCTACTAAGCTCCAATCCACATCATCACAATGAAAGGACCTGTAGCCTAGGTGAGGCTCATTAGCATTACACAAGCAGATAGGTGACACATCAGCATCTCTCAATTAACCTGTTGAGTTCAGAAACAGTAAATAGTCCTTCACAGATATCCTTGGGGATATGGTGGATAAATATTACAGACCGATTTTAGGTAGCCCAAGAGATATTTCTTAATGTCCATTTTTTCCTGGCTCACCCTGTGTCCAAAGTGACCCTCCTGTCACATCAAGTCAATAAGTTTTCCCAGTTTTTTGGGGTAAAATTAGGTGCCTCGGCTTATACACGGGTCGGCTTATACTCGAGTATATACAGTACTTGTTCTGCAGCTGCTGCTGCCCCAATCTTGGCACACATGTAGCCCAATGTCTCTTCTACAAGTGTGCAAAGTTTGGTGTCTGGGGGACCTACGGCCGGGGAGCACTGATTTTTTAAAGCCGGGCACCCCTTCCATAGACTCCAATGTTAAACTGTAATTTCTCTGGTGAATTTGCGGACCCGGTACCGGCCGGTCGTAGGTCTTCTGGACCCCAATCTTGGCACACATGTAGCCCAATGTCTCTTCTACAAGTGTGCAAAGTTTGGTGTCTGGAAAACCTACGGCCGGGTAGCACTGATTTTTTAAAGCCGGGCACCCCTTCCATAGACTCCAATGTTAAACGGTAATTTCTCTGGTGAATTTAAAACATATTTTTTGGCAGTGCCCCCCCCCCCCGAGAAAAGACTCTGGATCCGCCCCTGGTGTACGCGGCATAAGTGTTCGGCCCTCGGCTTTAAAGCTTACTTAAACAAGCATAAGAAATACATTCTTTAGAATGAATTATATTAGATAATAGTTTGGTTTATTTCTTTCACTCAGTCTCATTTTTTCTATGCTGACCATTCCCTTTTCTCTTTTTTATAGGGGGTGCTTTAACCCCCTTCGCGCCTAAGGGTAAAACTAATGCTAAAGCGGTTGTAAAACCGCCAGTGGCGTCTCTTGCTTTTATATTTAGGGGGGGCACATGGGGGGGGGACAAAAGAAGGGGGACCAACTATGAAACGCAATTATACAGTGGGGAAAATAATTATTTGATCCCCTGCAGATTTTGTAGGTTTGCCCACATACAAAGAAGTGAAGGGTCTATACATTTTTATCATAGGTGTATTTTAAATGATCGAGACAGAATATCAACCAAAAATCCAGAAAAAAACATATAAAGCAAATGCTATAAATTAAGTTGCAGTTCAGTGAGTAAAATAAGTATTTGATCCCCAAGAAAAATATGACTTAGTACTTGGTGGAGAAACCCTTGTTGGCAATCACAGAGGTCAGATGTTTCTTGTAGTTGGTGATCAGATTTGCACATCTCAGGAGGGATTTTGGTTCCACTCTTCTTTACAGATCTTTTCTAAATTCTTACGGTTTCTTGGCTGTTTCTTGGCAACTCGAAGTTTCAGCTCCTGCAATAAATTTTCTATAGGATTAAGGTCTGGAGACTGGTTAGGCCACTCCATGACCTTAATGTGCTTCTTCTTGAGCCACTCCTTTGTTGCCTTGGCGGTATGTTTTGGGTCATTGTAATGCTGGAAGACCCATCCATGACCCATCTTTAGTGTTCTGGCTGAGGGAAGAAGGTTCTCATCCAAGATTAATCACCCCCCTTCCCATACCTATGGCTCCAATCACCCTCCCCCCCTTCTCCCAACCAGCACATCCACTTATGCCTCCAATCCTCCCTTTCCCCCATCCAGCACACCCACTTATGATGCCTACAATCACCCCCCCCCCCCCATATCCAGGACATCCACCTATGCCTCCATTCACCCCCCCCATCCAGAACACCCACCTATGCCTCCATTCACCCCCCAACCCCATCCAGAACACCCACCTATGCCTCCATTCACCCCCCCATCCAGAACACCCACCTATGCCTCATTCACCCCCCAACCCCATCCAGAACATCCACCTATGCCTCCAATCACCCCCCCCATCCAAAACACCCACCTATGCCTCCATTCACACCCCATCCCCATCCAGCATACGCAACTATGCCCCCAATCACCCCCCCCCCCCATTCAGAACACCCACCTATGACTCCAATCACCACCCCCTCCATCCAGCACACCCACCTATGCCTCCAATCACCCCGCCCGCATCCAGCACACCCGCCTATGCCTCCAATCACCCCCCATCCAGCAAACCCACCTATGCCTCCAATCACTCCCCCATCCAGCACACCCGCCTATGCCTCCAATCACCACCCCCCCATCCAGCAAACCCACCTATGCCTTCAATCCCCCCTCCCCCATCCAGCACACCCACCTATGCCTCCAATTCCCCCTCCCCCACCCAGCACATCCACCTATCCCTCCAATCACCCCCCCCATCGAGCATACCCACCTGTGCCTCCAATCCCCACCCCCCCCATCCAGCACATCCACCCATGCCTCCAATCACCCCCCATCCACATATGCCTCCAATCACCCCACCCCCCATCCAGCACAACAACCTATGCCTCCAATCACCCCCTCTATCCAGCACATCCAATTATGCCTCCAATCACCCCCCACCCCCATCCAGCACATCCACCTATGCCTCTAATCACCTCCCCCCCCCCATGCAGCACACCCACCTATGCCTCCAATCACCCCCCATCCCCATCCAGCACAACAACCTATGCCTCCAATAAAATCTTCCGGGGGTTAAAACGGTTAAAAGTAATCAAGACATTGAAGACCTGGCTGAAGTACTCAACATTCATACATAAAACAAGTGTTATCCAGCATCAAAATATTTTTTTTCTTTTTTCTTTATAAAACACTGCTTTCACCTTTTTTTTAACCACTTTTTCATTTAAGTGCTTCTGATCACAGATTAATAAATCCATATAAAGAAATTGCTTACCTTTTGGTTTTTCCCCTAGTGAAAAATAATAATTTAATTGAGAAAAATGCATGCAGCGAGGCATGATACCAAACATACTGAAAAATATATTCTGCGTTTACATACACATTAAAACTGTTTCTAACTATTACTAGACGATGTTTAGTTTGCATTTGGGGGCAGATCTCTCAATAAAGAGGACCTATCATACATATTTCTATTGCCAGGGATGTTTACATTCCTTGTAATAGGAATAAAAGTGATAAAAAAAAAATTAAAAAATTAAAGGGACAGTGTAAAAAAAACAAAAAACGCAATAAGCGTATATTGATTGGTTTGCGCAAAAGTTATAGCGTCTACAAAATAGGGATTTATGTCATTTTTATTATTATTATTTTTTTACTAGTAATAACGACAGTCTGCGTTTTTTATCATGACTGCGACATTGCAGCGGACATATCGGACACTTTTGACACTATTTTGGGACCATTCACATTTACACAGCGATCAGTGCTATAAAAATGCACTGATTACTGTATAAATGTCACTGGCAGGGAAGGAATTAACACCAGGGGGGCGATCGAGGGGTTAAATGTGTTACCTAGGGAGTGTTTCTAACTGTGGGGGGGATGGGACTGACTAGGGGAGGAGACCGATCGGTGTTCATACTTAGAATGAACACACGATCTGTCTCCTCTCCCCTGACAGAACTTGGATCTGTGTGTTTACACACACACAGATCCACGATCCTGCTCTGTAACCAACGATCGCGAGTGCCCGGCGGACAACGCGGCTGCCAGGTACGTGCATCGGCTCCTCGCACGCCCTCAATACTGCCGGGAAGCCGAGGACGTCATCTGACGTCAGCCCAGGATGGGAGATCCCATTTGCGGACGTCATATGTCTATGGGCGGGTAGGGAAGTGGTTAAAAAACACTGATTTCACCTTCATATCCTGTTTTGCATTACGGTGCTTCAGATCACATATTGATAAATCCATATAAAGAAATGACTTACCTTCTGATTTTTCACCTAGTGAAGTAGAAAAAAAAGAAACAAGGTGAGAAATAGATTTAGGAGAGCTTCCAGCATGATTAGTGTCATTGAGCTTCCCAATTGACATTAACAACTGGATCAACTGTGGGTGGCGGATTGTCTATATGGGATTTTACTTTGTTTATTTTTTTTGTTAACCACTTCAGCCCCGGAAGAATTTACCCCCTTCCTGACCAGAGCACTTTTTGAGATTCGGCACTGCATCGCTTTAACTGACAATTGCGCGGTTGTGCGACATTGTACCCAAACAAAATTGACGTGCTTTTTTCCCCACAAATAGAGCCTTCTTTTGGTGGTATTTGATCACCTCTGCGGGTTTTATTTTTTGCGCTATAAACAAAAAAATAGCGACAAGTTTGAAAAAAAAAAGCAATATTTTTCACTTTTTGCTATAATAAATATCCCCCAAAAATATATATAAAAAAAAAACAATTTCTTTCTCAGTTTAGGCCGATACGTATTCTTCTACATATTTTTGGTAAAAAAAATCTCAATAAGCGTATATTGATTGGTTTGCGCAAAAGTTTTAGCGTCTACAAAATAGGGATTTATGGCATTTTTATTATTATTTTTTTTTTTAATAGTAATGGCGGCGATCTGCGTTTTTTATCGTGACTGCGACATTGCGGCGGACATATCAGACACTTTTGACACTATTTTGGGACCATTGTCATTTACACAGCGATCAGTGCTATAAAAATGCACTGATTACTGTATAATGCCGCGTACACACGACCGTTTTTAATGTCATTGAAAAAAACGACGTTTTTCTCGACGTGATTCTTCTCAAGCCTGCCTTGCCTACACACTATCATGAAAAAAAATGCTCGAGCAAAGCGCAAAATATACGATGGCACTATAAAGGGGAAGTTCCATTCGGATGGCGCCACCCTTCGGGCTGCTTTTGCTGATCCTTTTGTTAGTAAAGTTTGTTGAGAGACGATTCGCGCTTTTTAGCCTCGTGCTCTTCAGTCCGTTACAGCGTGACGAATGTGCTATCTCCATTACGAACGCTAGTTTTACCAGAACGAGCGCTCCCGTCTCATCACTTGCTTCTGAGCATGCGCGTTTTTTTCACGTCGTTAAAGCGTACACACGGCCGCTTTTCATGACGAGAAAAATGACGGTGTGAAAAACGACGTGAAAAATTAGAGCATGTTCCAAATTCTTAATGGCCATTTTTCACGTTGTGAAAAATGCTCTGGAGCCCACACACGGTCATTTTTAATGACCAAATTAAAAAATTGAATTTTTCTCGTCATGAAAAAGGGTCGTGTGTACGCGGCATAAGTGTCACTGGCAGGGAAGGAGTTAACACTAGGGGGCGATCAAGGAGTGTGTCCTAGGGAGTGATTCTAACGGTGGGGGGGATGGTCTACCACTGACATGACAGTGATCACTGCTCCTGATGACAGGGAGCAGTAGATCACTGTCCTATCACTAGGCAGAACAGGGAAATGCCTTGTTTACATAGGCATCTCCCCGTTCTGCAGCTCCGTGTCACGATCGCGGGACACCGGTGGACATCGAGTCCGCTGGTCCCGCGGGCAAGGTCACAGAGTATGCGGCACGTGCGCGCCTACTAAGCCGCGATTTAAAGGGGACGTACCTGTATGCCCATTTGTGCTGCCGTGGCATTGTGCCGACGTACATCGTCGTGCGATGGTCGGCAAGCGGGTTAAAAAACACTGGTTTCACCTTTATATCCTGTTTTGCAATACGGTGTTTCAGATCACATATTGATAAATCCATATAAAGAAATGACTTACCTTCTGATTTTTCACCTAGTGAAGTAGAAAAAAAAATGCACTGATTACTGTATAAATGTCACTGGCAGGGAAGGAGTTAAAATCAGGGGGGCGATCGAGGGGTTAAATGTGTTACCTAGGGAGTGTTTCTAACTGTGGGGGGGATGGGACTGACTAGGGGAGGATACTCATACTTAGAATGAACACACGATCTCCTCTCCCCAGACAGGACTTGGATCTGTGTGTTTACACACACACAGATCCACGATCCTGCTCTGTAACCAACGATCGCGAGTGCCCGGCGGACATCGCGGCTGCCAGGTACGTGCATCGGCTCCTCGCACGCCCTCAATACTGCCGGGAAGCCGAGAACGTCATATGACGTCAGCCCAGGATGGGAGATCCCATTTGCGGACTTCGGGCGGGTAGGGAAGTGGTTAAAAAACACTGATTTCACCTTTATATCCTGTTTTGCATTACGGTGCTTCAGATCACATATTGATAAATCCATATAAAGAAATGACTTACCTTCTGATTTTTCACCTAGTGAAGTAGAAAAAAAAGAAACAAGGTGAGAAATAGATTTAGGAGAGCTTCCAGCAAGATTAGTGTCATTGAGCTTCCCAATTGACATTAACAACTGGATCAACTGTGGGTGACGGATTGTCTATATGGGATGTTATAATTTTTTTGGTTAAACTAGATGGAATTGTGTCTTTTTTCAACCTGTAACTATGTAACAGTGAGGAGCTACAACTGAATGCGCTAGCGGGTACCTTATATCTCCTATAAAACAAGAACAAGATTGGCTGCTGATGCACTGTCATTAATTTGGGAGAAAACAGGGTGTTATTGACTAAGACATAGTCAGCTGAATATTCAACTACAGTGGAACCTTGGTTTACGAGTAACGCGGTTTACGAGCGTTTTGAAAGACGAGCAACTTTTTTTTTTTTTAATCCTGACTCGGTTTGCGAGTGTTGTCTCGCAAAATGAGCAGGATTCAAGCCTCTGTGGTGTGCAGTACCGCATTTGGCCAGAGGTGGGGGTGCACCGGTGACACTTGGAACGGTTCGGAGCCGTTCGGAGCCGCCCGGAGCCGTTCTGAAATATTCGGAAATACTCCATACCCGAGTGTTTCCGAGCCTTTTCGAGGGTTTCCGAGTTCAGCCGAGCTGTCTCCGGGTATTTCCGAGTCTCTCCGGCTCCCCCTACCTCTGGCCACATGCGGTATTGCATGTGTAGCGACCTCACCCCTCTCGCCCCTTCTCATTCACGGCTTGTCTGTCTCGTCTAGGGGTTAACACTGGGGGGAGGGATGAGATACACCACGGCCCATGTCCTCCAATGCGTAGAGGTGAAGGCCAGAACTATCGGGCTTTGTGTATGTGTCCCAGAGTCAAATCCTCTCCTCGGATTGACTCCCCCTTTGCTCCTAGTAACCAGAGTTCCACACACTGAACAGGTCCAACCCGTATTTATTCTTCCCAATAAATAGTCATACAGCACAGACAGGTTGAGACCCATGTAACACTTCAGTATTTGCGGGGAGTAGGCCAAGGCACATTTCTTCTAGTTACAGCTAACCACTGTAGTATCACCAGTGGCGAATAGTCACTGCCACTGACTATATTAGGTAGAACGTGAATTACCTTTGCTATCACAGCCCCTGTCAGGGGAAGGCAATCCGTCCAAGGGATTCACCGGAGGCCTCTCTGTCACCAGTAATGCTGCGCCGGACTCTTCAGAGAAGTTCCGCTCGCCAGTCTTCTCGACCTCAGACACGGGCCCCCAAGGAGTTAGGGCCCCCTCGGATTCCTCCACCCTCACGGAACTCAGTCGAAGGTACGGAGCTCCAAGCTTCCGCCATAGTACCTTACCCCAGGCTAAAGGTGCCTGAGATGGACTCCATCTCTCGCTTCGGCCAGGTCAAGGGCACCTGGGCCCGGAACTCCGAAACGCCAGCACCCAAGCTAAAGGTGCCTGGGTGCGGCTGTGTCCTCGGACTCTGGCTCTCACGTCAGGGCGTCCACCCCCTTTTATCCCCTCGCCCGTTGCGTCACAGCAGGTTCTCCGCCCTGCTGTACCAGTGCCAGGCAAGGACAAAAAGGCAGCAGTCCTGTGGTGAGTGTTCAACCTCGGCCCATGGCGACAACGCCACCCGTAGGCTACAGGGAACCTCACACCACCAGAGTCCTCCAAGAACCACAGAAAGGTCTCAGATTCCCTGACAATCAATGCATCTGGGTTACACTACCACCCAGATGCTTCCCCAAAAATCAAACACCCGCTACACATGCAATAGAAGTCAATGCAGAACAAATTATCTTCGTTTCCATTGACTTCTATGGGGAAACTCGCTTTGATATGCGAGTGCTTTTGATTACAAGCATTCTCCTGGAACGGATTATGCTCGTAATCCAAGATTCCACTGTAACTCAATACAGGGCACTTTTACCCTCTTCCTGCCCAGACCAATTTTCAGCTTTCAGCGCTGTCGCACTTTGAATGACAATTGCGCGGTCATGCAACACTGTACCCAAATGAAATTTTTATCATTTTTTCCCACAAATAGAGATTTCTTTTGGTGGTATTTGATCACCAATGGCTTTTTTTTATCATTTGCTAAATGAATTAAAAAAGACTGACATTTTTGAAAAATAAAAGTTGTTTCTGTTATAAAATTTTGTAAATAAGTAAGTTTTCTCCTTCACTGATAGGCACTGATGAGGCTGCACTGACGGGCACTGATAAGCACTAATGAGGAGGCACTAATATGCAGCACTGATGGGCACTGATAGGTGGCACTGGAGGTGAAGGCTTAATTCTGGTTTATGATCAGGATTTTGTGTTGATTTTATAGTATGTTGGTATCCTGTTGGTTATTATTTGGGGTGGTGTTAGAGAAAGTGGTATATTATTTGTATTTGGTAGTTTGATTGTCTGTTATTTTATTCTGTGTTATTTATTCCATGTTGTATTTTAATTGTATGGATGTTTTATTTGTAGTGTAGTTGTTTTTTTTTGGCTGTTATTGGTAATTCTGTTGTGTTTTTGCATTTTGTTAAGTTTATTGTGTTGTCTTTGTTAAGGGTGTCTGTATAATCATTTTCCAATTTCCCTATGGGATTAATAAAGTATTCTGTATTCTGTGTTTATTCGGTATATGCAGCACTGATGGGCACTGATTTGCAGCACTGATGGGCACTGATAGGTGGCACTGATGGGCACTGATATGCAGCACTGATGGGCACTGATAGGTGGTACTGATGGGCACTGATATGCAGCACTGATGGGCACTGATATGCAGCACTGATGGACACTAATAGGTGGTACTGATGGGCACTGATATGCAGCACTGATGGGCACTGATAGGTGGTACTGATGGGAACTGATAGGCAGCACGGATGAGGAGGCACTGACAGGCATTACTGATGGGCACTGATTGCCATCTTTGATAGGCACTAACAGGCACTACTGATGGGCACTGATTGGCATTTTTTATTTGCAATGATTGGCATCTGATGGGCACTGATTGGCATTTGCTGTATTGGGGGGGGGCACTGATAATTAATGTACTGATTATCAGCGCAGACCCCCCCCTTTCAGGAGAGCCGCCGATCGGCTCTTCTCTGCTCGTGCCTTGTCAGCGCGAATTGAGGAAAGCCGATTACCGGCACTTCCTGATTACCGCTGTGATCAGCTGTGTGTGGTCACAGCTGATCATGTGGTAAAAAGCTTATGTCATAGGCTCTTTTACCGAGATTGGGACCGCACCACCAATCGCTCTGCGCCCCGGGCCCACCCTTTTTTGAAGGTGCTTAAAAAAAAAAAAACATTGGAATCCATGTGTCCGGCGCCCCACATGTAGATTGGGGGGGGGCGTAGACATGGTTATATAGGGGCAGCGCCCCTGCGCCCTGCATTACGGGCCACCACTGCAGTGAGGCATGGTGCCAAACATACTGAGAATACATGCTACATTTGTATACACTTAAGAAGAGATTCAGAACTGGGTGACATTTAGTTCGATTTTTTATTTTATTTTTATAAAGCACTGACTTCAACATTCTTTCCTCTTTTGCTTTACAGTGCTTTTGATCACAGATTGATAGATCCATATATAAAAAGAAAAATTTACCTTCTGACTTTCCACCTAGTGAAATAGAAATGAATGAAACAAAGTGAGAAAGAATTTAGGAGAGCTCAAAACATTGTTAGTGTCATGTAAGCTTTCCAATGGACATATTGTATATAGAGGGGAGCCACAGCTGAAGGTGCCTTCCACAGTCCACTACCTACTGAATACTTCATATTCTCTAAACTACTTGTGGCCAACATCAGCATCCTTGCTTAGTGTGGTCAGTTTACAACTGGGAAGAAGGGGGGATCCAAACCCTAACTAAGCGGAATTCAATTTGCTAAAGCGCAGTGTATCATAAACAATCGTCATTAACAAAAACTACTAATAAGCTAGTGGAATTGTGAGGCTGTGGGTTAGATTTGTCAGCCTGTTAAGGAAGTCCTGTTACTGGCAGGATCTTTGGGTAAAAAACTTTACAGCAGATTCATACAAGAACAGTTTGCTTAAAGCGGAGTTCCACCCACTTTTGAGAGGTGGTCTTAAACGAAAGACCACCTCTCCACCCCTCGTTTTTGGATAATAATAATTAAAAAAAAATTCTTCTATCCTACCTTTTTCTAAAGTACAGCCTGTACTTCCGATCCATCCGGTCCGCGGCACAGGACGTCATATGCTTTCTGTGCGGCGAGTCCCCCGCTGTCTTCTGGGACCTGTGTGTGTCCTATAAGACAGCTGGCCATTCACAAAGCGCCGCGCTGACTCGCGCATGCGCAGTAGGAAAAGGGCAGTGAAGCCGCAAGGCTCCACTGCCGGTTTCCCTTAGTTAGAATGGCGGCGCGGGCACCTGGTTTCGATGGACGGATCGGCCTCGGGGGGCCACATCGTGGGCTCCCTGGACAGGTAAGTGTCCTTATTAAAAGTCAGCAGCTACAGTGTTTGGAGCTGCTGACTTTTAAAAAATAAATAAAAAATTGCGGGTGGAACACCGCTTTAAGGGGGACTTTATACAGTGAATCAGGCTACCAAAGAAACAAACAACAACATTGATTCTAGGTATGCATACTCTTATGCCTTGTACACACGATAAGAATTTCTGATGAAAAAAGTCTGATGGAATTTTTTCATCAGAAATTCCTATCGTGTGTGGGGCCCATCAGACTTTTTTCCGCAGGATTTTGGAAAAAGAACATGTTTTAAAATTTTCGGATGGAAAAAAATCCTATGGGAAATTCCGATCTTCTGTGTGGAACTCCGTCGGAGAAAAAACCCACGCATGCTCAGAATCAAGTCGACGCATGCTCGGCAGCATTGAACTTCATTTTTCTCGGCTCATCGGAGTGTTTTACGTCACTGCACTTTGGACGGTCGAAATTTAGTCAGACAGTGTGTATGCAAGACTGATGGAAGACAGCTTGAACGGAATTCTGACAGAAAATTCCATCAGATTTTAGCCCATAGGAAATTCCTATCGTGCGTACAGGGCATTAGAAATAGATCCAGAACATAACTGGGTGACATTTTTTTAGTTTGCATTTTTCTTTTTTTTATAAAACACGGCTTTCACCTTTATGTCCGCTTTTATATTGCAATGCTACTAATTACAAATTGATAAATCCATATAAAGGAATGACTTACCTTCTGATTTTCCACCTAATGAAGCAGAAAAAAATAAGCAAAGTGAGAATGCATTTATGAGAGCTCCAAGCATGGTTAGTGTCATGTGAGCTTCCCAATTGACACAATGTATACAGAGAGGAGACACAGATAAAGGTGCCTTCAACTACCTTTTTATATTATCTAAACCACTGGTGAGCAACTTGCGTCCCTTTGGCACTTACTCTTCGGCTAGGGTTGCCACCTGTCCGGGATTCACCCGGACAGTCCGGGTTTCGAATCATGTGTCCGGGTTTTAGGCGGACTAAAACCCGGACACATTATTCAGACCGGGCTGTGGCTCCCCAAGTAACCAAGATAGTCACACACAAATCTGTTGCCATCCAGGACCTGTGACAGCTGTCTGGGGGCAGGTTCAACATCACTGGGGGGGCAGGGCGATGATGTCAGCAAGAGCAATTTGGCCACACCCACTTTTCCCTGCGGCACGCTGTGCCAAGTGCATTACTACTTTCCTTGGGGCACCCAAAGGTTTCCCAGGCCGCTAAAGTGTTCGGGTTTGGCTTGAAGAAAAGGTGGCAATCCTATCTTCGGCCCTCAGGGCCAGGGCCGCTGATAAGGCAGTACAGCCAGCCCTCCTGTACTGGGCCCAGGCCCCATCAGTTCAAAAGGGGGGAACTGGCAACTGGTGCTGCCTGCTTCCCTCCTCTCTTCTCTTGTCGGCAGCTGCTGTGGGGACATAGGGGGATGTTTTAGGATGGAGAGTGGGAAGAATGTCATTTACTGGCCCCAATCACTCCTGTGTCCATTCATCACTGAAGCATAGTAACCTCAGGCTCTCAGCGAGCCAGTGAGAGCCTGAGCCGGCCGCTCCGCCCTCTCCGCAGCCCAACGCTCCAGTCAGCGACAATGGGACAAAACAGAGAGCTGTGATTGACAGTCAGAAGCTCTCTGCTCAGGAAGCTGTAAGAACCGAGAAATCAGCGTTAATCTATCTCTCTGTTCTCAGGTAAGTGTCCGATTATTAAAAGTCAGCAGCTGCTGTATGTGCAGCTGCTGGCTTTTAGTTTTTGCAGCGGTGGGTGGACCTCCGCTTTAATAAATGTTTTATACAAACAAGCATTCTGGGTTTACATACACTTTAAAATAAATCCAAACCATAACTGTGTGACATTAAGGGGTTGATTTTCAAGGAAAATAGACTTGCCCTCTGCAAGTGCAGTTGCTCAAAGCTTAGTAAATAAGGTAAAGCTTCACTTTGCAAAGGGTACCCAATAACGGGCAAGAAAAAAAAAAAACAGCATTTTTGCTTGCACATGATTGGATGATGGAAGTCAGCAGAGCTTCTGCTGATATAGTAAGCTCTGGAGCAACTGCACTTTGCAAAGCGCACAGTCTATTTGCCTTTAGTAAATCAACCCCTTAAAAGCGGAGTTCCACCCAAAAGTGGAACTCCTGCTCATCGGATTCTCCCCCCCCCCTCCGGTGCCACAATTGGCACCTTTCTGGGGAGAGGGAGGACAGGATACTTGTCTTTGACAGGTATCCTTTCGAACTTCCGGGAGTCCGGGCTGCGGCCCATGACGTCAGCGCAGGGCTCCCTCCTCCTCCCTCCCCCGGCGGGGGCCAGTAAGAGAGAGGAGCTGGCCTTACACATGCGCAGTAGGGTTCCCGGCGTGAAGCCGAAAGGCTACACTGACGGATAAAAACAATACATAAACGTGTAGCGCTATATGAATGAAATGGTACCTGCATACATTGGATAATCATATGCAACCGTGATACATAATCAAATAAACAAAAATAAATATACAAAATCCAAATAAATGGTCACCCCAGAAGATGCAATTTGTTGCGAAACGCGTCGGCGGACTCCACTGTTGCCCTTTGACCAGCGCTGTTTTATCCTTCCAATGTAAGTGTTCCTACCTACATCAAATATTTTTTCAATACAGTATCACGCTATGTGCCCTTCTCTTTTCTCTCATTTTTGCACCTTATTTGGTTTTATCAACCTGCCTCAACCGGGTCTCTACCCGTAAGCGCTACCATCTGGATCAACGTCCTCTTTGTTTCAAACTGGATTGATGTGCGGGATGCCCTGTCTGAACTACAGTTGAGGACCCAGTCGTTATAGTGGTTTACCTATGCTCAGTTGACCCTCTGAACATATGTTCTTTAGGGTCCACTTCTTCTGGTAAGCCTTCCTTTCTACTGTTCGGTGGCGGTTATTTCCTATTTGCACTTGCTTCATTCAAGTTTCCTTTGGGATCACCATTACTGTGACTTATTTTGAACATTTTCACCATTGTTGCCATCCACCATTGAACTTATCATTCTGAGGTGGTGGTCAATTTTCATTGCACTTGTGTCCTTTACCACTGTGGGAGTACCATCATAGAACACCCACACGGAACTTTTTTTACTTTCACTGTCATTTATTTGGATTTTGCATATGTATTTTTGTTTATTTGATTATATATCACGGTTGCATATTATCATCCAAAGTATGCAGGTACCATTTCATTCATATAGCGCTACACGTTTATGTATTGTTTGTATTCACCATTTGTTCACTGGTTGTGTTAGCTGCTTTCCATTCAGGCTGCGCGGAATTTTTTGCACCGGTTACACTGCCGGGTACCCTTACCCACAATGGTGGCGGCAGCACCCGATAGCTGATGGAAACATCAGCTGCGGGTGCCGACATCGCTGGACTCCAAGACAGGTAAGTGTCCATTTATTAAAAGCCAGCAGCTGCAGTATGTGTAGCTGCTGTTTTTTTTTTTTTTTTGGGCGGAACACCGCTTTAAATGCCCTTTGCACTTCATTGCTGCTGTCCACAAGTTCACAAATCCATATAAAAAAAAAGGACTTACCCTCTGAACCGCTTTCTTTTTCTAATTGAGGAGTGAAAGAGAAAACAAAGTAAGAAAGGATTTAGAACAGTTCTAAAATGGGTAATACTATGGGGGTTGATTTACTAAAACTGGATGCAAAATCTGGTGCAGCTCTGCATAGAAACCAATCAGCTTACAGATTATTTTTTTTTGGGCAAACCTTAATTGAACAAGCTGAAGTTAGAAGCTGATTGGCTACCATGCACAGCTTGCATCAGATTTTGCACTCCTCAAATTCAGTAAATCAACCCCTATGTGTACTTTCCAACTGAAAGCTGCAAAGGGAAACACAACTGAAGGTGTTAGCAAGTACTGTACTTTACATATCCACCACCAATTCAGAAAACGTATTGGCTACTAATGCACTGTCTTTAATTGGTGGAAAGAAAAGGGTGTGTGTCAAAGATGCAAGATCTACCACTAACTACCATATCTTGGTTTAGTTCCCAGGCCAGATCTTTTACTATCACAATGTCTTTAGGAAAAAGAAACCCCAACCTGGATCAAATGATGTGACATCATAGGTCATGGGTGGTCTGGAGACCTGACTGTGCTTTTCTAACAAAGATTTATTTGAGTTCCATAACAATGATTAAACGTTTTAACCCAATGTAAGGAAAATGTATAACAGAACGGTGATGTTTTGTATATACTCGAAAGTTGCATAGATTATGAGCATGAGTTTTGTATCGCAGAGGCCGATGAGGCCTGAGTCTATAGAGAAGTCAGAATCACAATGGTATCGACTATGGTGTGAGTTGAGCTGACTTCTTGAGACAGGAGGGGTTGGTTAGGTAAGTTTCAATAAGGTAGTGGAGGGGTGGAGTTTACGGGGTGGTGGATGCCACAGGGTGGATGTTATTTGTGACTAGGGGTATTACCAAGGTTGACAGTCCAGTTAGCCACCTTGACTAATTCCAATGGTTGCATGCAGTTGGGTATAGGAAGGCGGGGGTGGGTAGAAGGGAGGGGGGGGAAGAAGAGGGGGGAATGGGGAGGGGGGGAGGAGGGGTGTAACCATAAGCAAGGGAAGGGAGCTGGATCAAAACAAAGAGGGTGTGTGCCTCCAACCTGGCCCTGATCTTCGACCCATCCATCCTCAGTTATCCCGGTAGTTTGGTATATAAAAAAAAAGAAAGAAGGGAAGTAGTGTAAGGTCATCAAGAGAGTAGGGTTATAGATCTAAGTCAGTTGGTGTGTGGTTTGGGTGTATTCGGAAGTAGTTTTGAAGTGATACTAACAAGCCCAGTGGGCGGTGATCATTATTATTATAATGTGTGCTTCTGTATCGACAAAATGGGAAAGAAAAGAGCTGAAATATTTACAAATCTTCCAAACGAAAATAACGAATTGGCTACTATTGCTATGCCATTGGTTGTGAAAGAGTAGTGGGTGCGTGACAAAAATCATAGCCAGAGTTGAGGTTTATGTAGACCAGAATTGGTGCACTTAACTGTTTTAGGGTTCTTTGAAGGTTTTCGCAATTAACTTTTGTATCCTGCTGTAGTCATGGGGAATGATATATAAATATTTTCACCCAAGATCTACACATATTCCATCCAAGATTCATGCATCTACTCATGGAATTCAAGTGGACAAATGTGTGAAATATGGGTGATGGTTGTGGGAATCTTGACCCCTTATTATTAGTTTGTAGACTTAAAGACTAGAGTACATAAACCCAGAATCTATATTTTCAGTATAATTGGCATCATGGTTTACTGTATTGAGTTTTCGGAAGAAGATCGTATGCTAATCTGCTGCAAAGTTTCTTACCTGGAGATCCTTCCAGCAGCACTTCCTGTCAGGGCTGGACTGGGACAAAAATTTGGCCCTGGACTTCATCCAGACCAGCCCACTTTAATTTTTAGTGACCCCATCAGCACCCTCCTTACATCAGAGTGTCCCCAACAGCGTCCTCCTTACATCAGAGTGTCCCCAACAGCACCCCCTTACATCTGAGTGTCCCCATCAGCGTCCTCCTTTACGTCAGTGTCCCATTACATCAGTGTCCCCATCAGCAGTCTCCTTACATCAGTGTCCCCATCAGCAGTCCCCTTACATCAATGTGTGCCAATTACCAGCAGCCCCCCTTTCATGACAGAAAGAAAACCAACTTTCATGAGAGTGTCCCCATTACCAGCAGCCCCCTTTCATCGGAGTATCCCCATTACCAGCAGCCCCCTTACATCAGAGTGTCCCCATTACCAGCAGCCCCCTTTCACCAGTGTCCCTATTACCAGCACCCCCCTTTCATCAGAGTGTCCCTATTACCAGCAGCCCCCTTTCATCAGAGTGTCTCCATTACCAGCAGCCCCCTTTCATCAGAGTGTCTCCATTACCAGCAGCCCCCTTACATCAGAGTGTCTCCATTACCAGCAGCCCCCTTACATCAGAGTGTCCCCCCTCTCCTCCCCCTCCCACGTGTACTCACAGTTTTGAAGGCAGCATCTCATTCCTCTCTCCAGTCATGTGATAAGTGAGAAGGAAAGTCTGCCGGCTGTCTATCTCCCCATGCAGGCTGGAGGGAGCAGAAAGCCTAATCCTCTCTCCAGCAAGTTACGGCAGCGTCTCCTCCTGACAGGAGTGAAATCGTGATCACTCACTGTCAGTGAGGAGCGGCTCCAGGACTGCACCTGACTGGCCAACTGAGCCATCGGCCCACCGGGAAACTCCTGGTAGTCCCGATGGCCAGTCAGAATCCCGGATGGAGCGTTCTGTGTGTATCACGTGACCAGGCTCCATCCGGGATTCTGACTGCAGCAAACAGTGGCTTCGATACACGCTGCTTCCACAGGGTCACGAGCCGCTGGCTCCACACCACACGCTTACAGCCCCAGTGCCGGGATGGGCACTTTTTAATGTAAGAGGCCACCCAGGCCATATGTTCTTTTTATATATTTTCGACTGTTTTTTAAAATAAATATATGGGTTGCACTATGGAGTTTTCCATTTTGTGTTTCATATCCTTTGCCTGAAACCGAGGAAGGAGGTTCATAATCACCAGTTTCTGTCCATATGTGTGCAGGCACAATCCTGCTCAAGCTGTTTGTGACCATCTTTTTAATTAAAGAGGTCCACTCCATTTGGTAAGCGCAATCCACTAACTGTGCACTTTGGGTGTATGTCTTCATTGGAAGATTTGGTGAAGGATTAAATTTGTGCACTCCTTTGAAGGAAGAATCACTGCTTAGCACAAACTTTATTGAAGTTGTTTTCACTTGTCGGATTTGAAGCAACACTGTCATATATTTCTCACAGTTAAAGGGGACTTTCTTCTTATTTTTTATATATAATTTTTATATATAATCTTTTTTATATAATCTTTTTTGATTGATTTTTGTGTGGGAGCACGTCAATCATCACTATTGGGACTGAATATTATATAATCATAATTATTGTTCAATTAATTTTGTATGGTGATTGTTATAATTATTTTTTAGGTGTATATCAAATATCACATCACTGTGGTGTTTCTATTATACACGGTTTCCACTTTATTAATTTAAAGATACATGTTGTCACAGAGCATCTAAATTCAATTAGGTGTGAATAGCGCCCCTTTTCATATATTAACTATTCTCAGATAGGAGATCTAATACTCCATCAGCAGGGGAGCAGCTTTTTTATTATTACTATTATTTTTATTATTTTATATATAGTATTAATTATATTCAGTGGCGCTGAATTATTTAACCAAAAAACAATCTAAGACTAACCTATCTTGCCCTGTGAAGCAAAAATCGCTATACATACCTTTTCTGCCGCCGATCCGGTCCGGTCTACAGCAGTGGAGATTGTGTGCAGGAGACAGCCAACAACAGCTGGGAAATGCCTTGGAAGTGACGTCACCCATAGAGGTAAAGAGCTGAAAAACCACGTGATTTGGTGAAAGTTTGCTGAAAAAGTCCTTCCGTGGTTATGCATACCAAGTTCACGGCCAACGCAATTCGAACAAAAATCCACGGAAAAGTTTGTTTGAAGTCAGACCGTGTGTATGAGGCTTTAGATTGTAGCTGCAAGTAGATTTAGAGATTTAAAGCCGAAGTAAACCCATCCATTTAACAGTTTCAAAAAACAGTTACATTTCCGGCACATGCCGGGAATGTAACACTCCCATTGGTTGTGTTCTCAACCAAACTGTCAAACCATCCAATGGCTGCTGTCATAGCTGATCACATGTGCATCATCATGGCAGTTGTAGATCAAACAGAGGGAAAAATGGCAGCTTCCTTGGCTGAAAACGATTGGAGGGTTTACTTCCACTTTAAGTTTTAGGCTGAACTTCTACTTTAAAAAAAAAAAATGTATACAGTAATTCATGGTACCAAATATACTGAAAAATTGATTCTGGGCTTACCTACACTTTAAAATAGATCCAAACCATAACTGTATGACATTAAGTTTGCATTTTTTTCAACACAGGTTGGCAAATCCATACTTACCCTCTGAACCTTCGCTTTTTTCTAAGTAGTAGAAAAAAAAACAGAGTAAGAAAGGATTTAAAAGAGCTCTAAGCGTGGTGAATGGCATGTGTACTTTCCAATTGACAGATACAGAGGGGAACCACAGCTGAAGGAGTTAGCAAGTACTTTGCATACCTTCAAATTACTAAACTCTTTGGCTACTAATGCACTGTCTTTGGTTGGTGGAAGAGTAAGGTACTGTATGTGTCGAAGATTCAACATCTACCAATAACTGCTGTAGCTTGGTTTAGTTCCCGGGGCAGTTCTTCTACTGTGACATCATAGCTCATGTGTGGTCTGGGGTCCTGACTGTGCTGCTCTAACACAGGAAGAGAGTTCCAGATCTGTAAATGCCTTGCAGGTACCTTTTATAGATCATCAAAACCAGATACATTATTGGCCACCAATGCAGAGCTATCATTTTGTGAGATAGCACAGTAAGGAGTTCTAGATGGAGATAAAGTCAAGAAATATGATGGTGGTGCTCCATTGATGCCCTAAAAAGTATATGAAAGACATAAAGGGTAGCTTAAAGGAACCTTTTCTACCTGCTCTTTAGACATTTTGTGCAGTCCGTACTTATGCCAGGTTCCCTTTATTTGCATGGAGGAATTAGGTTGGGGATAGTAGTTAGGGGAGGCCATTCCTGCTTTAGAGTACTTTGAAGGCTCTTGCAAGCAACTGTTGGCTCCTTCTTTTTAGTCATGGAGGACTATTTATAAATGTTTTCACCCAAGATTCACACAACATTCACCTAAGATTCATACATCATCTAATGGGATTCAGTAGGACAAATATGTGAATTATTGGTGAAGGTTCTGTTAATCTTAGTCCCATATTGTTAGTTTGTAGATTACGTAATCCCAAAATCTATATTTTCAGAATGTTTAACATCATGCTTTACTGCATACAGCTTTATTACGAAAATCTCTTGTTTCGTACCTGGTGATCCTTCCAGCTGCAGCGCTTCCTGTTGAAGGCTGACAACACTAAGCCACTGCCTTGAAACCAGAAATAGGCATGGACCAAGGCTGTGGCAGATATTTTCCAAAGAACAGACCTTAATGAAGGACTCCATAGATTCCTCTTTAGAGCAGAGTCCCAATAGATCCCTCTTTAGAGCAGGGTCCCAATAGATCCCTCTTTAGAGCAGGGTCCCCATAGATCCCCCTTTAGAGCAGGGTCCCCATAGATCTCCCTTTAGAACAGGGTCCCGATAGATCTCCCTTTAGAGCAGGGTCCCCATAGATCCCCTTTTAGAGCAGGCCAGCGTCCCCATATACAATAGATCCCCTTTAGTCTTATTCCCCAGGTTTTCCTGCACCACACTCCAGGCTCTCCCCCTGCAAAGAATATATAATATATTTAGCCCACCATGTTATGCTGGAGCTAGGCCGGCACAGAACAGAATCTATCCAGCTCCTCCAGCACCTTGGCCTTGTTTTCTCTTCGGTTGTTCTTCCACTCTGCCTGAAAAGTGCCACCATCTGCATTTGAAAAGCGCCGCCCTCTGCATTTTACACTGCGGGGCGGCCGCTGCACTGACACTCGTATCACTCTGCAGTCCGCATACAGATTTAGGACTACACTTGACAGGGCTTCGCCGGCTGGACCTACACTCAGAGGACAGCCATTGCATCGGGTGAGGGAGCCTCTTCAAGGACAAAAAAAGTCTTAACCGAAAGCGGCGGCCGCGGACCCTGCAAGGACTGCTCACGGACATCAATGTCCTTGTACGGACCTCCTTGCCGATCCCTGCTCCAAACTAGCAGCAGTGTTGCTAGCCTGATTTGTGTTCTCTTTCAGTTGGCCTTTGGGCTGCTTTTTAGGTTTGCAGGAGGAATGTTCAGACCCAATAGGCAGTCCAACAGCCAGTTAAAGGAATGCACATAGCATACTGCTGCTAATTGTGAGGCAGAGGGTTAGCCGTGCCAGCCTGCAACAGAACGTGCTGCAACTGGGAGGATCTTCAGGTCACAAACTTTGCAAGAGATTCACAAAGGAATGATTTCCTTAAGAAAATTTGATACAATTATTCATGGTATCAAACATACTGAAAAATAGATTTTGGGTTTACATACACTTTAAAATAGATCCAAATCATAACTGTGTGACATTTAGTTTGCATTTTTTTCAACACAATTTTTTTAAAACTCTTTTGCCTTTCAGTGCTGCTTATCACAGGTTGACAAATCCATAAAAAAAGGAAGGGCTTGCTACCTGAACCGTTGCCTTTTTCTAATGAAGTAGAATAAAAAGAAATCAAAGTAAGAAATGATTTAGAAGAGCTCTAAGGATAGTTAATGTCACGTGTACTTTCCAACTGACATATACAAAGGATAACCACAAATTAAAGTGTTAGCAAGTACCTTAATGCACTGTCTTTGGTTGGTGGAAGAGAAGGGTGCGTGTCAAAGATTCAGGCTGGGTTCACACTATTGCGAATTGGATGCAGATTTCCCCCACATCCAATTCGCATTGCAGGAGATTGTGAAAGGCCCTCTATGGAGCCGGTTCACACATCTCCGGAGCGGCTCAGGTGCAAATTGCACAGGAGCCCTGTGCGTCTTTTGGTTAGTTTCAAGTCCGAATTCAGACCAAAATTCAGGCTGAAATTGGACCTGAAACGGTGAATTGAGACACACGGGACTCCTGCTGTGAGCCGCTTAGTTCTCCAGTGTGAACCCAGTCTCAAGATCTACCACTTACTGCTGTATCTTGGTTTAGTTCTCAGGCCAGTTCTTCTACTCTCAGAGTGATTTTAGGAAACAGAACCCCCATCATGGATCACATGATGTGACATTATAGCTAATGGATGGTCTGGGGACCTGACTGTGCTGCTTTAACAAAATTAAGCTTTAGTGGTAGATTGCATTGAAGGATGCAGAGGGTAGGGCGTTCCAGATCTACGCCATGTCTTGCAAGTACCTTGAATAAGTAATACCTTGTCTTTGGTTGCTGGAAAAGTAGGGTGTGTGTCAAAGATTTAAGATCTACCACTAAATGTGGTATGTTTGTTTAGTTCCCAGGCCAGTTTTTCTGCTATCAGAATGACTTTAGGAAACAGAGCCCCCAGCATGAATTACATGATGTGACATCATGGCTCATGGGTGGTCCGGGGACCTGACTGTGCTGCTCTGATAAAATTAGGCTTTGGTTGCACACTGCATTGAGGGATGCAAAGTGAGGGAGTTTCAGATGTGCATATGCCTTGCAAGTACCCTTTAAATCCTCAAAACCAGATAAGTTATTGGCCACCAATGCAGAGTCATAATTTTTTGAGATAGCTCAGAGAGGAGTTCTAGAAGATAAAGTCAAGGAGTATGATGGTGGAGCTCCCTTGGTGCCCTAAAAATTATATGAAAGACATAAAGGGTAGCTTACAGGAACCTTTGCTACCCACTCTTTAGAAATTCTTAGCACTGATTACCTCTGAAAGATTCTCTTTATATAAATGGAGAAATTTAAAGCAGTTAGGGGAGGCTATTGAATATGAAAAGCTCAGTTAAAGTTGGTAAATTTTTATAACATGTACAATTGCTGCATTACAAAGCTGTGTAGGGCTGGTGATTTTAGGCATGGAGGATGAGATATGCTGCTTTATTTTGTTTAAATTACAATATAAATTTAAAATGCAAAAAGGCAATGAAACTCCCAGCTTGGGTTACATGGTAGGACTGTGATATTACAGTGAACTATGTTCCACATATACCGTATAACACGCATCTTTTTTCCCCTGAAAATAGGGGGCAAATCACTGGTGCGTGTTATACGCCGACAGCGTACCCTTGAGAGGAAGGAGGGGGATGCCGGAATTCACGAGCCGCCATCTCTTGTTTACTATGCTCTAACTCGGCTCTCACGTCACACACACACAGTTCCGCCATTGGCATTAGACCAGTGTTCTGTCTTTCACAGGAGCTGGTCCAATGGCGATGGCGGAGGCGGGACTGTGTGTGTGAGAGCCGAGTAAACAGGAGATGACGGCTTGGTGATTTCCTGATGTTCGCAGGCTGCTTTGATAAAGGAGATGGGGAGGCTGCAGATGAGGCTAAAAAAACTGCATTAATCAAGCTGCATTGATGGGCTGCAGATGGACCTTGATCAGGCTGCATTGAGGACATTGATCAGGTTGCATTGAGGGCATTATTCAGGCTGCATTGAGGGCATTGTTTAGGCTGCATTGAGGGCATTAATCGGGCTGCATTGAGGGCATTGATCAGGCTACAGATGGGCATTCATGGGCACTGACCCTTAATTTTCTTCAAAGTTGTTTATTTAAAAAATATGTTTTTTTCCTGAAATCGCCCTCTTAAAATTAGGGTGCCTGTTATATGCCTGTGCGTGTTATACGTCGATAAATACGGTAGTTATTATCATGATGTGTCTTTCTCTGTGTACAGATGCAGAGAGGAGTAAGAGATGGAGATATGTAGTCCAGGATTAGTGCACTTAACTGCTTTACAGTACTATGAAGGTTCTTGCAAGAATGGAATGGATCCTGCTATTTAGGCTGTCGTAGGTGAGTCTGATTTTTTCATTCAACCAGCGTGTTGAATGAAAAAACTGACCCGTTTTCCCCATCCACACATTTGAGGTGAATGGGGGAATCCTTCATGCTGTGTCTTTGTTTTCAGACGGTGGCAAGACTTTCCCGCCATCAGAGTACCTTACAAAACCTCCAAACCAAAAAACAAATTGGTTACTGATGCCCTGTCATTGGTTTGTGAAAGAGTAGAGGGTATGTGGCGAAGGTCTTAGTCAGAGTTGAGGTTTATGTAGACCAGCATTGGTTGACTTAACTGCTCTAAGGTCCTATGAAGGTTCTTGCAAGCAACTTTTGGATCCTGCTATTTAGGCTGGCCATGGATGAATCAGTTCTTTATGTTCAACCAGTGGGTTGAATGAAAAAAACTGACCCAATTCACACATTCGAGGTAGATGGGGGAATCCCACCATCAGAAAACACTAGGCAGGCTATAGCCTATAGCAGAAATTTTCCAACAGGGTGGTTGAACAGAAGTCAATCAATAGATTGACTTCTATTCAACCACCATGGCCATACATGGGTCGAAAGTCATCCGATCCCTGCTGAACTGGACACATTTTGATCCACATGTGACCAGCTTTAGTAGTGGAGGATTATTTTTAAATCTTTTTGCCCAAGATTCACACCACCGGCTATCACTTGCTGATCACAGGTTAACAAATCTATTAAAAGAAGGACTTACCATAGGAACCTTTGTTTTTTTCAAATAAAGTTGAAAAAAAGAACACAAAGAAGGGATTTAGAAGAGCATGGTTAATGTCACATGTAGGTTATGCTATTTTATTCTGTTTTAATTACAATTAAAAATGTATACTTGGGAAAAAAAGGCAACAGAACCTCCAGCATGGGTTACATGGTGTGACTGTGGCATTGTGATGAACTATGTTTCACACATTCTTATTAATATAATGTGTGCTTATGTATTGACAAAAGGGGAAGAGTTGAAGTACCTAACAAATCTTCCAAACCAAAAAAAAGAAATGGCTACTGATGCACTGTCATTGGTTGTAGAAGAGTAGGAAGTGCGCAGCAAAAATCTTACAGTTGAGGTTTATGTAGATCAAGATTGGTGCACCTAACTGCTTTACAGTACTTTGAAGGTTCTTGCAAGCAACTTTTGGATCCTGTAATTTTGTCATTGAGAACAATATATAAATGTGTTCACCCAAGACCCACACAACTTCCATCCAAGATTCGTGCATCTTCTAATGGAATGTAAGTGGACAAATGTGTGAATTATGGGTTGTATAGGTTGTGTGAATTTTGATCTCATATTATTAGTTTGTAGACTTAAAGCATACGTAATCCCAGAATCTATATTTTCAGCATGTTTGGCAGCTTGCTTTACTGTATAGAGTTTTATTAAGAAAATTATTTGCTAATCTGCTGCAGAGTTTCGTACTTGGAAATCCTTCCAGTAGCAGCACTTCCTGTTAAAGGCTGACAGCACTAAGTCACTGACTTGAAACTAGCAGCAGCGTTGTTAGCCGGCCATGTGTGCTCTTTTAGTTGGCCATTGGGCTGCTTATTACAGTAGGTTTGCAGGAGAAATGTCCATAGCCAATAGGCAGCTCAACGGCCAACTAAAGGATTATACACAGCATGCTGCTGCTAATTGTGAGGCAGGGGCTAAGTGCCGGTTCACACTACAGCGACTTGGGATCCGCCTTGTCAGACCTCAAGTTGCCCCAAGTCACTGGACATAAGAAATTCAATTAAAGTGAATAAGAGTTGTCTTAAGGTAAACTACTGAAGTTTCTCTGACTTCAGAAAAGGTTCCTGTACTACTTCCAGGCGACTTCTAGGCAACTTGTACCCATAGATTTCAATGGAAATTGCCTCCAAGTCGGATCTCCATCTATATTGAAGCAACTTTACAGGAAAAATAAAATAGTTTACCCAGGCAAACCCCTCCCTCCCACAGAGCTGATTATTCTGCGATTGGCCACAGCCAAAGTCGCCTGTCCTGGAGGCAACTTTAAGTCGCGTTGTAAGTTGCTCAAAGTCGCGCTGAAGTCACCTCCAAAATTATCCACAGTGTTGTTATGTCTGTGAAAATCACAAAAAATCACAAAAGATTTATTTTAAGTATCAATGATGCATGATCAATGATAACAACTAACAAATTCTTTACGAATGATGCAATCTTGTACTTAATCCGTGTCAAAGTGACCAAAAACAGAAAGCAAAATTTAGATCGCACTCTCAAGAATACAGGGTATGTAAACCTCTATATGAGTGAGAAAAAAAGTTGTGAGCAATATAGCTTATCATGAGATATAAATAGAGGGACAGTCTATAAAGTGCATATCTGACATGAAAACAACAAAAAATAATAAATAAAGTCTATAACTTGTATCCACACCGTCAGGTATATATCCAGTGTTCCCCAAATAAATGTCAATCACATGGGGGTACTGGGAAACCCTAGATGTGGGTATAATAGTTCCCACAGGCATCTGTGTAGGTGATGGGTTTTTCCTGTACTGGGTAAAAGTTATTCCTGGTTTAAGCACTTGGCATACTATGGAACTGCATATCCCAGTCTGTTCCCCACCTAGCCTCTGATCCATATGAAGGACCAATGCGGAGCGTGTGATGTTATGTCAACATGCTGGATTAGTGTTTACATCTGTGATCATGGTTTCCAGCTCGCACCGTTTTAGGTTCGGACTGGTGAGGCATAGGACAGGTGTTTGTGGGTTAACCATTAGCGCATTAAGTATGATACTACAATGTCCAGAACACCCAGCGCCTCACTTCCGGTCTTTACCGGTATTGTTTTTTCAATTGGCTCTTTATGTTTAGATAGTTACTACAACTTCCAAGATGCTTTGCGTCGCGCTTCCGGTTTTTTGCCGGAAGCGTCATTGATATTTGTACCCAGTATATTGCGGTAAAATACCGCAATACCCAGGCTACCTAGTGTCCATTCCATGGTTGGCCTGTTACTTACTATTGACACCCATTCTGCCCAAAGATTTTAAGTCTGGGTTCTCCGATCGGGAGATCTTTGAACTACATCTCCCGGCACCCTTGGCGCCTGTTCATCACCTGTTTAGATATCAGTGTTGTCATTGGTTTAGAAACCCGGAGAGGGTTCCACTTGTTATCCATTGGCTTTTAAGTGTGCAATGACGTCAACACGTCCGCGCGGTGACCCACGTGATGCGGTGATCCCGGAAGTGAGTTCGGAGCGGCTTTTTCAATTACAATTTCAATTTTCCTCCTTCTATATAAAGCGTGGAGGTGATATACTAGCTTGTACCCCAGTTGATGTCTGCAGTAGACGAAACGCGTCGGGACCACATGCTAGTCACCTAGCCCACGCTTGTTTGTTATATTCGCTGGTTTGCTTTTCCAGTATTTTGGATTTTTGGATATTATTTTATTCATTTTAAAAAATATTTTTTTTTTGTGCAGTGGTTTTTTGCCTTTTGTACCTTTTTAGTTTTAATAAATACCCAGTTATTTGGTTTTACACCATGCGGAGGATTTTTCTTTCTTTTCTTGGAATTGATTCCTTTCCTGGACATCTGATCGTGGTTTGAGCTGAAGGATCTGATCCGGTGTAGACTTCCATTCGTGGATCTAATAAGGACAACACGACATCACATCACCACAATCTGAGTCCCTGTGAGGACATAAGCCTGCACGACCCAGCATCGTATGGTGGCTTGGGTCCGAGTCTTGCGGTAAGAGTATTTTATTCTCTTCAATGCTTATGATGATGATGTTATCACCGTGTATCAGCTGAAAACTTTGAAGTACTTTCTTCCTTCCCACTACTGGTGTTTCTACACCTGCAGGAATAGGATTTATCCACAATACATCCCAGGAAGTTCCAAGTGGACATTATACCCACATCTAGGGTTTCCCAGTACCCCCATGTGATTGACATTTATTTGGGGAACACTGGATATATACCTGACGGTGTGGATACAAGTTATAGACTTTATTTATTATTTTTTGTTGTTTTCATGTCAGATATGCACTTTATAGACTGTCCCTCTATTTATATCTCATGATAAGCTATATTGCTCACAACTTTTTTTCTCACTCATATAGAGGTTTACATACCCTGTATTCTTGAGAGTGCGATCTAAATTTTGCTTTCTGTTTTTGGTCACTTTGACACGGATTAAGTACAAGATTGCATCATTCGTAAAGAATTTGTTAGTTGTTATCATTGATCATGCATCATTGATACTTAAAATAAATCTTTTGTGATTTTTTGTGATTTTCACAGACATAACAACACTGTGGATACATTTGTTGTTATATGTCTATATAGGCACTTTTCCTAGGAATTAGGATCTTATTTAGCGCTCACATATTTCACACATATCCTTTTTACAATTAGTCAATTGTTATGTCAGCAGCTTATTAGTATATTCACTTTATTAGCAATTTTGATATCTATATTATTTTTGCACTTGTTGATAGGCGCAGTATTACTTATTTATTTATCACCTCCAAAATTGCCTTGCAAAGTTGCGCTATAAGTCGGGTTGTCCCTGTGTGAACCGGCACTTAGTGTTGTCAGCCTGCAACAGGAAGTGCTGCCACTGGGAGGTTCTTCAGGTAAGAAACTTTGCAAGAGATTTACAAAGGAACAATTTCCTTAATTAGATTCATGGTACCAAACATACTGAAAAATAGATTCTGCATTTACATAAACTTTAAAATAGATCCAAACCATAGCTGTGTAATATAAATTTTGCATTTTTTTCAAATCTAGTTTTTTTTTAACTCTTTTGCCTTTCAATGCTGCTGATCACAGGTTGACAAATCCATATAAAGAAAGGACTTACCGCTTGAACCACTTTCTTTTTCTAATGAAGTAGCAAAAAAAAGAAAACGTAGTAAGAAAGGAATTGGAAAAGCTCTAACCATGGTTAATGTCATGTGTACTTTCCAACTGACAGATACAGAGGGGAATCATAGCTGGAGGGGTTACTAAATACCTTATATACTCTCCAAATTAGTAAACACTTTGGCTGATAATGCACCGTCTTTAGTTGGTAGAAAGGTAAGGTAAGGATGAGATATGCTACTTTATTTTATTTAAATTACAATAAAATATATAAAATGCGATGTCTCTCTAGATATATTTTATTAGAAAGAGATGGAAAGGGTAGCTGGTTGTATCCCCACCCCCTCTCCCCACTCTCTCTTAAATCCACCCCCTGCCTCCCTCCAACCTCCTCCCCACCTTCTTCTTTTTTTCCCCCTCTTTATTTTTTCTACCTACTCTCTTTGTAACTTCTAAAGTCCATAAAGACATGGATGAGCAAGTTTGGGTTGGGGAAACTTGACTGATCTCAACCCGATAGAACACTTTTGGGATGAATTAGAGCAGAGACTGTGATCCAGGCCCTCTCGTCCATATCAGTGCCTGACCTCACATATGCGTTCCTGGAAGAATGATCAAACATTCCCATAGACACACTGCTAAATCTTGTGGACAGCCTTCCCAAAAGAGTTGACGCTGTTATAGCTGGAAAGGGTGGGCCAACTCAATATTGAACCCTACGGACTAGGACTGGGATGCCATTAAAGTTCATGTGCGTGTAAAGGTAGGCGTCCCAATACTTTTGGTAATATAGTGTATACATAAAACGCAAAAAGGTAATGGAACTTCAAGCTTGAGTTTCATGGCACGACTGTGACATTACAGTGAACTATGTTCCAATTATAGTTATGCTCATGATGTGTCTTTCTCTGTGAACAGATGCAGGGAGGAGTAAGATCTGGAGGTAGCTGTGAGCACCTTACAAAACCTCCAAACCAAAAAACAAATTGTCTACTGATGCCCTGTCATTGATTTGTGGAAGTGTAGGGAGTATGTAGCAAAGATCATAGTCAGAGTTAAGCCCTGTACACACGATCAGATTTCCTATGGTTTTTAAACCGATGGATTTTTCCATCGGAAAACCGATGAAGTTGACTTCCATCAGTCTTGCCTACACACCATCAGTCAAAAAACCGACCAATCCAAGCGCTGTGACGTAAAACACTCCGATGAGCCGAGAAAAATTAAGTTCAATGCTTCTGAGCATGCGTCAACTTGATTCTGAGCATGCGTGGGTTTTTTATCCGATGGAGTTCCCCACAGACGATAGTAATTTGCTATAGGTTTTTTAACCATCGGATAATTTTAAAACATGTTCTATTTTTAAACACCGATGGAAAAAAGACAGATGGGGCCCATACACGATCGGTTTGTCCGATGAAAAAAGTCCATCGGACTGTTTTCATCAGTAAAACCTATCGTGTGTACAGGGCTTTATGGTTTATATAGACCAGGATTGGTAAACTTAACTGCCCTACAGTACTATGAAGGGTTATGGCAAACAAGTTTTGGATTCTACTATTTAAGCCATAGATGAGTCGGTTTTTTTCATTCAACCAGCAGATTGATTGAAAAAAACTGAGCCGATTCCCCCATCCACTTATTTGAGGTTTGAATGGGGAATCCTCCTTGCTGTGTCTTTGCATTCTGACAGTGGGGTGACTTTCCCACCACCAGAATACACTGATCCGCTCTGCAGGCTATAACTTATGCCCCGTACACACGATCGGAAATCCTGACAAGAAAAGTCTGATGTGAGCTTTTGGTCGGAAATTCCGACCGTGTGTATGCTCCATCGGACTTTTGCTGTCGGAATTTCCGCCAACAAAAGATTGAGAGCAGGTTCTCAATTTTTCAGACTGAAAAAATTCTAATCGGAAATTCCGATCGTCTGTATCAATTCCGACGCATGCTCGGAAACAATTTGACGCATGCTCAGAAGCATTGAACTTCATTTTCTTGGCTCGTTGTAGTTTTGTACATCACCGCGTTCTTGGCAGTTCAGAGAACTTTTGTGTGACCGTGTGTATGCAAGCCAAGCTTGAGCGGAATTCCGTTGGAAAAACCATCCAAGGTTTTTCCGACGGAAATTCCGATCGTGTGTACGGGGCATTATAGTGGAAATTTTTCCACAGAAAGGCTGAACAGAAGTCGATCAGAAGATCCACTTCTATTCAACCACCGTGGCCATTCACGAATTGCAACTAATCCGGTCTCTGCATAACCGGCCAAATTTTGATCCATGTGTGGTCAGCTTTAGTGTTGGAGGAATATTTAGAAATATTTTCCCCCAAGATTTACATGACTTTCACCTGCTGATCAAAGGTTGACAAACCCATAAAAAAAAGGACTTACCTTTGCTTTTTTCTAAATAAGGAGTAAAAAAGAAAACAAAGGATTTAGAAGAGCTGTGCTATGGGCTAAGCTATTCGATTCTGTTTTAATTACAATTAAAGATGTATACGTAAAAAAAGGCAACTAAACCCTCAGCATGGGTTTCGTGGCATGACTGTGGCATTGCAGTGTTTTAAACATCGTTATTATAACGTGTGCTTCTTTATTGACAAATGGGGAACTTGAAGAGCTTAAAAATTTACAAATCTTCCAAAACCTCCCAAAAAAAAGAATTTGATTGACAAATTTATATAAAGAAAGTACTTACCGTCGGAACCTTTGTCTTTTTCTAATGAAGTAGAAAAAAAATAAAAAATAAAAGTAAGAAAGGATTTAGAAAAGCTCTAAACCCTGTACAACCACTTTTACCTACAGATAAGCCTAGATTAAGACTTACCTGTAGGTGCTCAAAATATCTCCTAAACCCTCACGGTTTAGGAGATATTTACAAATGAGACAGGCGCCAAAGCGGAGGCGCACTTTAGAAACCTTTAGAAACGGCGATTGTGCCGTTTCTAAAGGAGATCGTGCCGTGACTGGCGGCTCCCGCGTGCATGAGCGTGAGTGACGTCATCGCGGCTCCGGCCAATCACAGTGCCGGAGCCGCGATACCCGGAAGGAAGATGGACGCTTTGTGGAAGAGGGGACAGCGGTGACTTCGCAGGCTTCAGTTTCAGGTAAGTGACACATAATGGGCTACTATGCGATGCATAGTAGCCCATTATGCTTTACCTTTGCAGGGAAACACAGAGGAAGTAAAACCCATCAGGGTTTACTTCCTCTTTAATGTCATGTGTACTTTCCAACTGACACATACAGGGAGGAATCACAGCTGAAGGTGTTAGCAAGTATCTTACATACCTTCCAAATGAGTAAACTCATTGGCTGCTTATTGGTCAGAGGTTGGTGGAAGAGTAGGGTATGTGTCAAAGATTCCAGATCTACCAGTAACTGCTGTAGCTTGATTTAGTTCCCAGGCCGGTTCTTCTACTATCAGAATGACTTTAGGAAACAAGGTCTCCAGCATGCAGCATGGATCACATAATGTGACATCATAGCTCATGGGTGGTCTGGGGACCTGACTGTGCTGCTCTAATAAAATTTGGCTTTGGCTGCACATTGCATTAACCTCCCTGGCGGTATGATTCGGTCTGGAATTACGTACCAAAAGCGGTACAATTATTTTGCATGGAAATTTGGTGTTATGTATTGTAGGCCTGCTATTCTTAGTAATTACTTACTTAAACCTGACCAAACAAGAGTCTAGTAGACATCCCGGGTATGATAAAGTTTGAAACACAAAATCATAAATTATAATATAATAAATAACTATAAATAATTATAACAAATAGTAATGTAATTATAATAAAAATTATTTAATAATGTAATCAAATCAAAAACACTGACATTTGCTCAGTTGCAGAATTGTCGCTGTCATTAGATTTAGTGTTTGATGACGAATTTCCCCACAAATCGCTATCGCTCAATTCTGCGAGTGATTCTAATTTATTATCGCTGTTTTTTAGCTGGTCTAAAACCACTTTTGACATAAAGGGACACTTTTTGGTTGCTATGGACAATCTCCAGTTTCCAGGCAGAAAGAACAGTTTTTATTATATAAAAGTGCATGCAGGACACTGGACAGACCACTAGGGACAAAGGGGATGTGTTATTATTTGATACAGTACTGTAATCTTACAGATTACAGTATACTGTATCTATACTATGTGTTTCACTTTTTGAATTTGGTGCCGAACTCCGTCCCCGTGCGTCGCAACGTCGCAGAGAACGGAGCTCGGCACTCGGCAGTGAGGATCGAGCGAGACACGGCTCACACACACAGCGAGGAGACATCACAGGATCCAGGGAACAAGGTAAGTTACTTCCCCTGGATACTGCGATGAAGCCCGAGTCTGGCTTGGGGTTACCGCTTTTAGCATAAAAAACTCACCCCGAGCCCGACTCGGGAATACCGCTAAGGGGGTTAAGTTAGTGGTTCTCAACCTGGGGTCGGGACCCCCTCGGGGGTCGAAAGATGATTTTCCAGGGGTCACCGAATACTGGGCTGTTACTGAAGTCCGCACCGCTCTCCCAGCCTTTTTGTGGCCGCCCAGGAGGAGCTTGGAGCTTGTGGCCATCAACGCAGCCTCTTCACAGCCGCCCATTCAGTTCACGGCATGATTGGGGGGCAGAGAAGAGGTCAGCTGACTGGTTAGGAATGTGAAGTGGGAGGGGCTGGAGGAGACCCTTTCTCCTCATTTTGGCATAGGTGTCACTGCTACGAGACACCACAAAGTCGGAGACACAGTGAGTAACACTACCTGTGATTATAGTTGCAATTAAAAGTCCCCACTACAGTTCTCAGATCAGCAGATGACCTTTATCAAGGGCACCAAGGTGGCTGATCAGAACCCCCCCCAGCATTGCCATTCACTCCCCCCCCCCCCTCCAAGGAGTAAGAGAAGGAATAAGATAAAGAATACATGGAAGGGAGAGGGACGAAGAAAAATTAAGAGAAAGAATAAGAAAGGTGGCTAGAGAGAGGGATGGGGGGAAAATAAGAAATTAGGATAGAGAGAGATAAAAGGGAAAGAAAGGAGAACAAAGAGAAAGAGGGGTACATCCTAAAATGTACCATAAAGGGTTTTAATACTGTATGAGTGGAAGGGAGTGCTAAATGTCCGTGGGTTAGGGGCGCAAATTACTTGTCTTGCCTTGGGTGCTGACAACCCACACTACGAAAATAATTTTACTGTTAGGGGTCCCCACAACTTGGGAAATTTTTATCAAGGGTAAGTTTGAGAACCACTGCATTAAGGGATGTAAAGAGAGGGAGTTTTAGACATGCATATGCTTTGCAAGTGCCTTTTATATCCTCAAAACCAGACAAGTTTTTTTAGCCACGAATGTCATACAATTTTGAGAACGGAGTTCTAGATTTAGTAGGTCGACTTCTATTCAACCACTGTGGTCATACATGGATCAAAATTCACCCAATCCCCTTCTGACCTGTCTGAATTTTGATCCATGTATGGACAGCTTTAGCAATGGAGGACTATTTATATATGTCTACATCCAAATTGACCTACCATCTGAACCTTTGCCTTTTTCTATGAAGTAAAAAAAAAAAAAAGGGATTTAGAAGGACTCTAGGCATGATTAATGTCATATATGGGCTATGCAGTTTTATTCTGTTTTAATTACAATAAAAAATGTATACTTAACCACTTGCCGGCGTGTCCTGTACATATACGTCGGCAGAATGGCACGGCTGCGCAAAGCAACGTGTATATACGTTGCTCTGAATTTCACAGTGTGCGGGCGTGCGCAAGCTCCGTGCCCGCGGGAACCGCGGACTCAATGTCCGCCGGTGTCCCGCGATTGTGTCACAGAGCTGCAGAATGGGGGGATGCCTGTGTAAACAAGGCATTTCCCTGTTCTGCCTTGTGACAGGACACTGATCTACTGCTCCCTGTCACCGGGAGCAGTGATCAGTGTCGTGTCACATGTAGCCCAGCCCCCACACAGTTAGAATCACGCCCTAGGACACACTTAACCCCTTCCTCGCCCCCTAGTAGTAAACCCCTTCCCTGCCAGTGTCATTTACACAGTAATTAGTGCATTTTTATAGCACTGATCGCCGTAATAAAGGACAATGGTCCCAAAATAGCATCAAAAGTGTCCGATGTGTCCGCCATAATGTTGCAGTCACGATAAAAATCGCTGATTGCCGCCATTACTAGTAAAAAAAAAAATATAAAAATGCCATAAAACTATCCCCTATTTTGTAGACGCTAAAACTTTTACGCAAACCAATCAATAAACGCTTATTGCGATTTTTCTTACCAAAATATGTAGAAGAATACGTATCGGCCTAAACTGAGGAAAAAAATAGTTTTTTTATATATTTTTGGGGGGATATTTATTATAGCAAAAAGTAAAAAATATTGCTTTTTTTTCAAAATTGTCGCTCTATTTTTGTTTATAGCGCAAAAAATAAAACCCGCAGAGGTGATCAAATACCACCAAAAGAAAGTTCTATTTGTGGGAAAAAAAAGGACGTAAATTTTGCTTGGGAGCCACTTCACACGACCGCGCAATTGTCAGTTAAAGCGATGCAGTGCCGAATCGCAAAAAAATGACCCGGTCTTTGGGCAGCCAAGGGCTGAAGTGGTTACAAAAGGTAACGGAACCCCCATAATGGGTTACATGGTGTGACTGGGGTATTGTGGTGAACTATGGTTTAAACATTCTTATTAATATAATGTCTGTGTCTGTACTGACAAAAGGGAAAGGGGAAGAGCTGAAATATTTACAAATCTTCTAAACAAAAACTACTACTAATACTACTAGCTACTGATGCACTGTCATTGGTTGTAGGAGAGTCAGGGGTGTGCAGCAAAAATCTTAGAGTTCGGGTTTATGTAGATCAGGATTGGTGCATGTAACTGCTTTACAGTAATTTGAAGGCTCTTGCAAGAAACTTTTGGATCCTGTTATTCAGGCTGCCATAGATGAGTCCTATTTTTTCATTCAACCAGCGAGTTGAATGAAAAAACTGACCCGTTTTTCCCCATCCACACATTTGAGGTGCATGGGAGAATCCTCCACGTTGTGTCTTTGTTTTCATATTCATATATTCTGTTTTAATTACAATGAAAAATGTATACTTAAAAGGCAACAGAACCCCCCCCCCCCCCCCCCCCAGCATGGGTTACATGGTGTGACTGTGGCAATATATAGCAACTATGTTTCACACATCCTCCTTATTAATATAATGTGTGCTTCTGTATTGACAAAAGGGGAAGGGGAAGAGTTGAAGTACCTAACAAATATTCCAAACCAAAAAAAATAAATGGCTACTGATGCAATGTCATTGGTTGTGGAAGAGTAGGGAGTGCGCAGGAAAAATCTTCCAGTTCAGATTTATGTAGATCAAGATTGGTGCACCTAACTGCTTAAGGGTCCTTTCACACCTGCATCCCAAAAAAAACACGGTTTTGTTGTCGGAAAATCCGATCTTGTGTACGCGGCATTAGTTGGCCATTGGGCTGCTTATTAGGTTTTCAGGAGAAATGTGCAGAGCCAATAGGCAGCTTAACAGCCAACTAAAGGATTATACACAGCATGCTGCTGCTAATTGTGAGACAGAGGCTTATGCGGCATACACACGATCGTTTTTCATGCCGTTAAAAATGCAATTTTTAAAAATGGGCATTAAAACCGATCGTGTGTATGCTCCAGAGCATTTTTAACGGCGTGAAAAATGGCCATTAAAAATTTCGAACATGCTCTATTTTTTCACGTTGTTTTTCACGTCGTTTTTTTTTAACGACGTGAAAAACGATAGTGTGTATGCTTTTACGAGGGGAAAAAAACGCGCATGCTCAGAATCAAGTATGAGACGGGAGCGCTCGTTCTGGTAAAACTAGCGTTCGTAATGGAGATAACACATTCGTCACGCTGTAACGTGAATAGTGAGAGATAAGGGCGCTCAGTGATAATAACCTAATATTAATCAATAATTAAATTGATATACTTACACCTCCCTAAAATATATAGTGCAATAAACAAATGAATATATATAATCACAAACTAATAAAAAATCAATGTGCCAGTGATTCCTAAAAGAAACAAATAATGATATATAGTGTATCAAAGTCCAAAGAAATCCACAAAAACGTCCCACAACGATAGTGAACAACGAATATGTTTCTTGCATATGTAATAAATCTTCAATCTTCAATAAACATGATATTTATAAATAGACTCTTGTGACTGTTCAAATCCACCTTCACCAAAAGCAGTGACACCCGATAGTGCTGAAGTAATGATGGCAGCTTACCCCAACAATATGACCCTTTTACCTAAAAAAGAGGTCAAGCAGGCTTTCTGCAAGTATCAACTTGCCAGATATCAAAGCTATGATGTCCACAGAGCAGGCAGCGGTGGATGATGGGATAAGAACTCCGATATTATGCAAATTAGGAGAAGAGAAGCAAAAAATAGTGTGATACCATTTATTGCACAGAATAGTTTAAAAGCCAAAAACGCGCTTACTTTAAAAGTGCCCCGACCCGGCACTGAGGCTGTAAAGGCGTGGGTATACGAATGGCAGTCCCAGACCTGTGGATATTGGCGTGCGTTCCACCTCTTCGGAACGAACAGCCAGCGGGACCGGAAGTAACGTCAATTGCGTGACCTGTATTGCGCCTCAGTTCACTGGTGGTTCAGGACCTATGAAAACAGTCTATGAACACCAGGCCCTGGGATCAAATCCCAGACACGGCGTGACAATAATTACATGCCCCTGTTAAACAGGGGCAAAAAATTGGGCCTTAGGCACTGGTGCCACAACACTGCAACCCCTCACAGATACTGTACTTGGAGCACAGCAATGAGCCCTGTTGCAAAGTATTAAAAAAAGAGGCGCAATACAGGTCACGCAATTGACGTTACTTCCGGTCCCGCTGGCTGTTCGTTCCGAAGAGGTGGAACGCACGCCAATATCCACAGGTCTGGGACTGCTATTCGTATACCCACGCCTTTACAGCCTCAGTGCCGGGTTGGGGCACTTTTAAAGTAAGCGCGTTTTTGGCTTTTAAACTATTCTGTGCAATAAATGGTATCACACTATTTTTTGCTTCTCTTCTCCTAATTTGCATAATATCGGAGTTCTTATCCCATCATCCACCGCTGCCTGCTCTGTGGACATCATAGCTTTGATATCTGGCAAGTTGATACTTGCAGAAAGCCTGCTTGACCTCTTTTTTAGGTAAAAGGGTCATATTGTTGGGGTAAGCTGCCATCATTACTTCAGCACTATCGGGTGTCACTGCTTTTGGTGAAGGTGGATTTGAACAGTCACAAGAGTCTATTTATAAGTATCATGTTTATTGAAGATTGAAGATTTATTACATATGCAAGAAACATATTCGTTGTTCACTATCGTTGTGGGACGTTTTTGTGGATTTCTTTGGACTTTGATACACTATATATCATTATTTGTTTCTTTTAGGAATCACTGGCACATTGATTTTTTATTAGTTTGTGATTATATATATTCATTTGTTTATTGCACTATATATTTTAGGGAGGTGTAAGTATATCAATTTAATTATTGATTAATATTAGGTTATTATCACTGAGCGCCCTTATCTCTCACTATTCACATTGTTTTCAGCCATCACTGAAATTTTTAGGTGCAGCCTTTTTATATATACACTAGGTGGCGCAAGTTTTTTCTATGTCACGCTGTAACGGACTTAAAAGCACGAGGCTGAAAAGCGCAAATCGTTGCTCAACAAACTTTACTAACATGAAGGGTGGCGCCATCCGAATGGAACTTCCCCTTTATAGTGCCGTCGTACGTGTTGTACGTCACTGCGTTTTGCTCAAGCGTTTTTTTTAATGATCGTGTGGATGCAAGACAGGCTTGAGAGAAAACATGAAAAAAAAAACCGAGGAGAAAAACGTTGGTTAAAAAAATGGCATTAAAAACGTACGTGTGTACGCCGCATTAGTGTTGTCAGGCTGCAACAAGAAGTGCTGCAACTGGGAGGATCTTCAGGTTTGCAAACTTTGAAAGAGATTCACAAAGGAACAATTTCCTTAAGAAAAATTGATTTGTGGTACCAAACATACTGAAAAATAGATTCTGGGTTTTCACTTTAACCGCTTGCCGACCAGCCGCGGTCAGTATACTGCGGCAGGTCGGCTTGTTCCCGCAAATCGCCGTACCGGTATGTCAGCTCATTTAACAGCTATAGCAGGCGCGCGCACGTGCCTGCTACATGGCGGGGGAGCCGATGCACGTGGCCGGCGGCCTACCCGCGATCGCTCCACAGAGTGTCAGAATGGGGATCTGTCAATGTAAACAAACAGATCCCCGTTCTGTCAGGGGATTACAGAGAGATCATCTGTTAAGTGATCAGGAACAGCGATCTCTCTGTATTCTCAGTCAGTCCCATCCCCCCACAGTTAGAAACACCTCCCTAGGGAACACATTTAATGTGAATGGTCACAAAAAATGATCAAAAGTGTCCAATATATCAGCCACAATGTCGCAGTCCCGTTAAAAATCGCTGATCACCGCCATTACTTGTAAAAAATAATAATAATAATAATAAAAATGCCATAAATATATCCCCTTTTTTGTATACGCTATAACTTTTGCGCAAACCAATCAATATACGCTTATTGCGATTTTTTTACCAAAAATATGTAGAAATATGTAAGAATACATATGGGCCTCAACTAATAAAGAAATTATTATTTATTTATTTTTTTAAATTGGGGATATTTATTATAGCAAAAAGAAAAAAATATTGTTTTTCTTTTTCAAAATTGTCAGTTTTTTTTTGGTTTATTGCGCAAAAAAAAAAAAAAATCAAGTACCACCAAAAGAAAACTCTATTTGTGGTAAAAAAAATACATCAATTTTGTTTGGGTACAACGTCGTACGATCACGCAATTGCCAGTTAAAGCGATGCAGTGTCGTACCGCAAAAAATGCCCTGGTCATTAAGGGGGAAAATCTTCCGGGCTGAAGCGGTTAAAATAGATCCAAACCATAACTGTGTGATAGAAAGTTTGCATTTTTTTCAACTCTAGTTTTTTTTTTAACTCTTTTACCTTTCAATGCTGCTGATCACAGGTTGACTAATCCATAAAAAAGAAAGGACTTACCATCTGAACTGCTGTCTTTTTCTAATGAAGTAAAAGAAAAAAAAGGAAAAAAAGTAGGAAAGGATTTCGAAGAGCCCTAAGCATGGTTAATGTCATGTGTACTGTCCAACTAACAGATACAGAGGGGAACCACAGCTGAAGGTGTTAGCAAGTACCTTACATATCCTCCAAATCAGAAAACGTATTGGCCGCTAATGCACTGTCTTTGGTTGGTGGAGGAGTAGGGTGTGTGCCAAACAGGGCTGTCGGGACAGGACAGGCAAAACAAGCAATTGCTTGGGGCCCCAAGCTGGCCTGGGGCCCCAGCCTAGGGTGCCTGCCTGCTGCCTGTCACTGTCCTGGATTTCCGCCCTGAGCCGATTTGCGGATTGCGGCCATAGGAAAGGCTGCGGCTTCGGCCTAGCTCCGGAGCGACGGCCATCTTGGTACACCCGGCGGCAGCGGCCGAGGTGAGATGTGGGGAGATGTGGACATTACAGGGGGGAGATGTGGACATTACAGGGGGGAGATGATGTGGATATTACAGTGGGGGAGATGATGTGGATATTAAAGTGGGGGAGATGATGTGGATATTAAAGTGGGGGAGATGATGTGGATATTAAAGTGGGGGAGATGATGTGGATATTACAGTGCGGAGTCCCCCTGTCCATCCCACGGACCCCCTGTCCATCCCACGGTCCCCGTGTCCATCCCACGGTCCCTCTGTCCATCCCACGGTCCCCCTGTTCATCCCACTGTCCATAAACAGTCCTAAACAGCATCTTAATGTTAATGTGAGTGTGTATGTGTTTTAAGTATGTTGGATTATATGCAACAGCGGAATTTGCACTGTAAACCTTTTTTATTTATATAAAGTGTGGGTGAGCCTAAACTGTATCGCTATGCTGTGGTTCCTGTAGGCTTTGCGTGAGTGCGGGGGGGGGGGGGGGGGTTGGGGGTGCCTCCATGTTCATTTTGCTTGGGGCCCCCAAATTCCTTCAAACGGCCCTGGTGCCAAATATCCAAGATCTACCAATAACTGCTGTAGCTTGGTTTTGTGCACTGAGGGATACAAAGGGAGGGAGATCCAGATCTGCACATGCCTTGCAAGTACCTCAAAACTAGATAAGTTATTGGCCACCAATGCAGTCATAAGTTTGTGATTGTAGAAAGGAGTTCTACATTGAAATACATTTAGGGTGTAGGATGATAGGGCTCCCTTGGGGCCCTAAAAATGATATGAAAGACATAAAGGGTAGCTTATAGAAACCTCTACTACCAACTATTTAGACTTTCCTAGCACTCTTTACTTCTGACTCTTTAATTACTTATAGTTAGGGGAGGCCATTAAATATGAAAAGCTCCATTAAAGTTTGGTAAATTGATAAAACATGTACATTTGCTACATAACCATGCTGTGTTGGGCTGGTGATTTTAGGGATGGAGGATGAGATATGCGACTTTATTTTATTTAAATTACAAATACAAATTTAAAACGTAAAAAGGCAATGGAACTCCCAGCTCGGGTTGCATGGTACGACTGTGACATTACAGCGAACTATGTTCCAGATATACCGTATATACATGAGTATAAGCCACGTTTTTTTCAGCACATTTTTTTGTGCTGAAAATGCCCCCCTCGGCTTATACTCGAGTCACCTTTTTGCGCCTGATCTCCCAGACTTTGGGGACCCGGTACCGGCTAACATGTAGCCCAACTCTTCCTCTACAAGTGTGCAAAGTTTGTTGTCCTTGAGACCTACAGCCGGGGAGCACCGATTTTTCAAATCCGGGCACCCCTTCCATAGACTCCCATGTTAAACGTCAGTCTAGTCATGGACACAGTGAGGCATTGACACAGTGAGGCATGGGCACAGTGAGGCATGGACACAGTGAGGCACAGTGAGGCATGCACATGGATACAGTGAGGCAAAGTGAGGCACAGTGAGGCATGCAGATGGACACCATAGGTTTATACTCAAGTCAATATGTTTTCCCAGTTTTTTGTAGTAAAATTAGGTGCCTCGGCTTATATTCGGGTCGGCTTATACTCGAGTATATACGGTAGTTATTATTATGATGTGTCTTTCTCTGTGGACAGATGCAGGGAGGAGTAAGACCTGGAGGTAGCTGCGAGTACTTTACAAAACCTCCAAACTAAAAAAACAAATTGGCTACTAATGCCCTGTCATTGGTTTGTGAAAGAGCAGATGGTATGTGGCAAATATCTTCAGAGTTGAGGTTTATGTATTCCAGGATTAGTGCACTTAACTGCTTTAGAGTACTATAAAGATTCTTGCAAGCAACTTTTGGATCCTGCTATTTGGGAGGCTGGTCATAGATGAGTCAGATTTTTTTGTTCAACCAGCAGAGTTGGTGGGATTCCCCATGTACACAGTTGAGGTAGATTGGGGAATCCGCCCCACTTTGTCTTTGATTTCCAACAGGGTGGTTAAACAGAAGTCATTCAGTAGATCTACTTCTTTTTAACCACAGTGGCCTTACATGGATGAAAATTTGTCTGATCCCCTTTGAACTGGACAGATTTTGATCCATGGCCAGCTTTAGCAATGGAGGACTTTTTATAAATTTTTTCACCCAAGATTCACGTGACTTTCACCTGATGATCACAGGTTGACAAATCAATAAAAAAACGACTTACCATCTGAACCTTTGCATTTTTTTAATGAAGTAGAAAAAAAGAAAACAAAGAAAGGATTTAGTAGAGCTGTAAGCTTGGTTAACATCACATGTAAGTTATGCTTTTTTATTCTGTTTTAATTACAATTAAAAATGTATACTTAAAAAAAAAGGCAACAGAACCCCCAGCATGAGTTAGATGGTGTAAGTGTGGCATTGTGGTGAACTATGTTTTAAACATCATTATTATAATGTCTGCTTCTGTATTGACATATATACAAATATTTACAAATCTTCTAAACCAAAAGGTTTGACATCACATTTTTAAGAAAATTGCATACAGGGAGAAATGGTACAGAATATGCTCAAAAATCGACTCTCATGCCTAGTACACACGTACCGGATTCCCGTTGGTAAAAAATCAGTCGGGAATCCCGAGGGGAAAACCGAGAACTTGCTCGGTAAGTTTTTCCCCCTAAACACGAGAGGTTTTCCCGACAGGAAAACTGCGATGGAGCTTTGGTTGGGAATCTCGGCCCTGTGTATGCTCCATCGCAGTTTTTCTCTTTTTTTTTCCCAGCAGTTTTCCTGTCGGGAAAACTGCGATGGAGCATACACACGGCCAGGATTCCCGGCCAAAAGCTCTCATGGCAGTTTTCCCGACAGGAAAACCGGTCGTGTGTACGAGGCATAAGTTTACATACACTTTAAAATATTTCCAAATAATAACCAGGTGATAATAAGTTTGCATTTTTTTGGTCTAAAACACAGTTTTTTAACATTTTGTATTTCAGTGTTGCTGACCACAGGTTGAAAAATCCATAAAAAAGGAAGGACTTACCTGCTGAAGAGCTGTCTTTTTCTAATGATGTAGAATTTTTTTTAAAAAGTAAGAAATTCTTCTAAGCATGGTTAATGTCATATGTACTTTTCAACTGACAGATGCAGAGGGTAACCACAGCTGAAGGTGTTAGCAAGCACCTTACCTATCCTCCATATCAGTAAACGTATTGGCTACTAATGCACTGTCTTTGGTTTGTGGAAGAGTAAGGTTGTAAGGTTGCGTGTCAAATATTCAAAATGTACCACTAACTGTTATATTTTCTTTAAGTTCCCAGGCCAGTTCTTCTACTCTCAGACTTTAGGAAACAGAGCCCCCAGCATGGATCAGATGATGTGACATCACAGTTTATGGACCAGTCTGAGGACCTGACTGTGCTGCTTTGAAAAAAATTAGCGTTTGGTTGCACATTGCATTGAGGAAAGCAAAGAGAGGGAATTTTAGACCTGCACATGCCTTGCAAGTACCTTTTATAGCCTCAAAATTAGATCTCTTTTTTTTTTTTTTGGGACACCAATGCATTCATAATTTTGTGAGATGGTGCAGAAAAGGAGTTCTGGATTGAGATAAAATGAAGGAGTATAATGATGGAGCTCCCTTGGTGCCCTAAAGAAAGACATAAAGGGTAACTTACAGGAACCTTTGTTACCCACTCTTTGGACATTCTTAGCAGGTATTACCTCTGAGAGATTCTATATAATTACATGCAGGAATTGAATATAGTTAGGGGAGGCCATTAAATATGAAATTTAGAGCTTGGTAAACTAATATAACAATTATAGTTGCTACATTACCATGCTGTGTTGGGCTGGTGATTTTAGGTATGGAGGATGAGATATGCTACTTTATTTTATTAAAATAAAAAATTAAAATATAAAATGCAAAAAGGCAATGAAACTTGGATTACATGGTACGATTGTGACATTACAGTGAACTATGTTTTAGATATATTTATTATCAAGTGTCCTTCCCTGTGGACAGATGTAGGGAGGAGGAAGAGCTGGAGGTAGCTGTGAGTACCTTAAACAATCTCCAAGCCAAAAAAATAATTTTTCTTCTGATGCCCTGTCATTGGTTTGTGGAAGAGTAGAGAGTACTCGGCAAAGATCTTGGTCAGAGTTGAGGATTATAATTAACTGTGTTACAGTACTATGAAGGTTCTTACAAGAAACTTTTGGATCCTGCTATTTAGTCTGGCCATAGATGAGTTATTTGGTTCAACCAGCGGGTTAAATGAAAATACTGACCCGATTCCCCATCCACACATTTAACTGGGTGGGGGAATCCTCCCCTCTGTGTCCTTGTTGGGAGACAGTTGGGAGACTTTCCCACCATCACGTAATCATATAATAGGGACAGGGTGTTCTAGTGAGGGGCTGGGTATTTTAGAACCATTTACAGTCCATCTTTTTTTATAATGAATACATATTTGGTGGAACTTGTACACACACTTGTGGATATTCCATAGATCTGCGCTGCAAATGTATTCATTCTCACTACCTACTAGTATTTTACTAGGATTGAGCGGCAGCATTCTTAATTGGTATCCACAATTGTCCAGGTATTTCTGTGGCGCTGATTCCTCTTTCTGCTATGTGATTTCCCACCCTCAGAATACCCTGATCAGCTCTGCATGCTATGGCCTATAGCGAAAAATTTCCAACAGGATGGTTGAAGAGAAGTCGATCAGTAGATTGACTTCTATTCAACCCCCCGTAGATCATACATGGGTCGAAATTCATCCGATTCCTTCTGAACTGGACAAATTGTGATCCATGTGTGACCAGATCTAGTAGTGGAGGACTATTTGTAAATGTTTTCACCCAAGATTCACATGACTTTCACATGCTGATCACAAGTTGAGAAATTCATTAAAAGAAGGACTTACCGTCAGAACCTTTGCTTTTTTCTAATGAAGTAGAAAAAAAACAAACAAAGAAGGCATTTAGAAGAGCTCTAAGCATGGGTAATGCCACGTGTGGGCGATCCTATTGTATTCTGTATTTATTTTATTTTAAAATGTATAATAAAAAAAAAAACAAACAAACAACTGAACCCCCAGCATGGGTTACATGGTGTGCCTGTAGTATTGTGGTGAACTATGTTTCATTCTTATTATTATAATGTGTGCTTCTGTATTTATTTATTTTTTAAGTAATCTTTATATAATTCAGTTTATAAAAACAAAACATAAGTCATATAGGCAAGAAACCAAAGAATGGCAAAGGAAAGTTATCCATTTGTCAACAGGCCCAAATAGGTGCCAGTCTTGATACATGACAAAAGGTCCAATTGACCATCCTACATAAGGAGTATAAAGGCATATGATCTGCATACTTGGTATTAAAACAGATGAATCCACACACTTTGAATAGCCTTATTCCTATCAACAAATCTCTGTATCAATTAACATCCATCAATGTGTATATGAGAGATAGGGCGCAATATCAGGGATAACTAATCCAACAGGGAAGGTCATGGGAGCATGACCGGGAAGAGAGAGGAGAATGGGGGTGGGGGTAGGCGGGACGGGAAAGCAAAGGAGGGAGGTAACAGAAACAGCACTCTAGTATAAATACTTTTAAGTAAACAATAAAATTCTCTGTGGATCAAATCCATTAAGGCTTAAATAGTCAAAGTCCATCATTCAAGAAGCCATTGGTTAAGAGTTCCATTAGATCATGCTTGTATAATGAATCCACGTAGCCCATATACTGTAGAACTTGTCATGTCTACCCTTGCATGTCACCATCCCCTCCTCTGTGGTCATAATATTGTTCACTAAACATATCCAATGTTCCCGACTAGAAACTTGAGCTGATTTCCAGTAAACTGGAATTAATCGCCTAACAGCATTCAGAAGATGGGGTAGTATCGATTTGCAGTATTGGCCGGGAGGGATATGATGGACATGCAACAAGAGCTCCAACAGAGAGTCAGGTAGCTCAAGATCTAAGATCACTTTAACTTGGGTCCTGATATCTTGCCAAGAGGGTCACAGCCTGGGACACACCCACCAAACATGTAGAAATGTGCCCCGCAGCCCGCAACCCCTTCAGCAAGCATTAGTGTTGGATAAATTCTAGCAAGTTTGGAGGGGACCCTATACCAGCGAGTAAGTAATTTGAACCCACTCTCTTTCATATTTACAGACCTGTAAAGCGGTAAAGATGGTCAAGTTGTAGTTCTGTAAATTCATGTTGCAGGTTCTAGCAACTGCAGCATCCCGCATAACACAGATATAGAGTGCGAGATCATAGAGGTGGACATACAGAACTTCTCAAAAGGAACAGCAGGAGAAGGGGATCTAATGGCTTGAGGCAAACTGCTAATGAAATGTCAGAGCTGCCTATGACGCCAATTGTCTATAGGAAAATGGCCATATTGGTCCCCGAGAGCATCCAGGGATAGCAACCCTTGGTCTTGAAAAAACCTGCCACATTGCGTCTCCCCATCAAGTGAAGATGGCTGAAAAGTTATAGGGGCTTTTAAACTAGGCGACGGGGGGGGGGGGAGGGTCCAGGGGTAGAGAGTCAGCAATGAACATATTCCAGAGGGTAGTATTGGGGGAATTAGTGGAAGGTTGAAAGCACATTAACACGAGGTAAGTATAGCAACAAGTCCTATTTGCAACCTCAAAACACCCAATAAAAAGACAGTATGCAACCGGTCTAAACTACTAGCCAGGCGGACAAGATGGGAGAACTGGAGATACTGTTGTACGAGGAGGATTTTGATTTTGTGGGAATTTCAGAGACTTGGTTCAACAGTTTTCATGATTGGCTGGCAACCATTCAAAGGTATTCCCTTTACCGCAGGGATAGAGAGGGTAAAAAAGGGGGAGGGGTATGCCTGTATATCAAGAATAATGTACAAGTGAATGTGAGAGATGGCATCACTAAGGGAGCAAGGGAGGAGGTGGAATCCTTATGGGTACAGCTGCAAAGGGATGAAACTAAGGGGAAAGTAATACTGGGATTATGCTATAGGCCCCCTAACCTGAGTAAGGAGGGGGAGAAGGACCTCTTATCACAATTTTGATTAGTGGCAAGGATGGGAAGTGTCATAATAAAGGGGGATTTTAATTATCCCGTCATTGACTGGGCGGAAGGAACCGTGCATTCGTCTAAGGCTCGCCAGTTCCTAAATGTCTTGCAGAACAATTTCATGGGTCATATGGTAGATGCACCAACTAGAAAAAAGCGTTACTAGACCTACTGATTACCAACAATACAGACCTGCTCACGGATGTGGAAATACAGGGGAATTTAGGAAACAGCGATCACAGGTCAATTAGTTTCAGTATAAATCTCACAAATAGGAAACATGAGGGGAATACAAAGACACTGAATTTCAAAAGAGCCAACTTCCCTAAACTATGAACCTTGCTAGAAAATATTAAGTTAACTTAGGAACAAAGAACACGGAGGAGAGATGGGTTTGCTTTAAGAGCATATTAAATACCTAGCTGCTTTAAAGTACAGTACTTGGAAGGTTCTTGCTAGTAACGTTTGGATCCTGTTTTTAGTCATAGGGAACGAGTTATAAATGTGTTCAGCCAAGATCCATGCAAGTTCCATCAAAGATTCATACATCTTCTAATACAGTTTAAGTGGACAAATGTGGGAATTATGGGTGAAGGTTGTGTAAATCTTGATCTCATAGTTTGTAGACCTAAAGCATACGTAATCCCATGATCTATATTTTCAGTATGTTTGGCATCATGCTTCACTGTATTGAGTTTTATTAAGAAAATCATTTGAAAATCTGTGGAAAAGTCAGCCTGAAACAGAAAGGGCTGCAACTGGGAGGATCTTCAGGTAAGAAACTTTGCAAGAGAACAAAGGAACAATTACCTTAAGTACATTTTATATAGAGATTCATGATACCAAACGTAAAATAAGACCTACCCCGAAAATAAGACCTGGAGTTATTATCCAGGAGGGCTGCAATATAAGCCCTACCCCAAAAATAAGCCCTAGTTTAAAATGTTTGTAACATCTATAATCCACTCTATTACAGTAGTATAGTACAATATGTGAGTTTCTGTAATATAATTGCGGGGAAGAGAGCTCCGGCGGGTCACAGAAGCGCAGAACGGCACTATAACGAAGGTATTTGGCACAATTATATTACAGAAACACACACATTATACATTACATATTACTGTAATAGAGTGGATTATAGAATTTTACAAGCATTTTAACTCAGTTCACACTGGGGATTCCTGTCAGAAAATAATCCCTACTGTGTCTTTTGTTGCCAAAATTAATATAAGACCCGGGCTTATTTTCGGGGAAACACGGTAGTTTCCATTTTTATTTTCAACACTAGCTTTTTTAAACTCGTTTGCATTGCAATGCTGCTAATCATGGGTTGACAAATCTATATATAAAAAGGACTTACCGTCTGAACCTTTGCCTTTTTCGAATGAAGCAGAAAAAAAAAGAAAACAAAGTAAGAAAGGATTTAGAAGAGCTCTAAATATGGTTAATGTCATGTGTACTTTCCAACTGGCAGATACAGAGGGTAACCACAGCTGGAGATGTTAGCTAGTACCTGACATTTCTCTAAAGTAGTAAACTCATTGGCTGCTAATGCACTGCCTTTAGTTGGTGGAAGGGTAAGGTATGTGTCAAAGATTCAAGATCAACAAATAGCTACTGTATCTTAGTTTAGTTCCCAGGTTGGTTCTTCTCACCAAATGGGAATTCATAGGTACATGCATAGAATACAAGAAAGCAACTCCTCCTGGTGTAGTATTTAAAACCAGGATAAATGTATTTCTTAAAAAACAGCCAAGGCACTCACATTTTGTTAAATAAAAACAGGCATGTCAGAAGCTGCAGTCTGTCATCAATAGCATATGTTTCCAACCACAAAGATGGCCGCAATCGACACGTTACAGCGTCGTGACGTCAGAGCTCCACCCTACGTGGCGTTTCGTCCAATGGAACGTTGTCAGGGGCCATCGAGAGCCTCTGGCTCTAATCAGGTGCTTCAAAAAAACACCCACCTCGCCTTGGAATCCATGGTCCGGCGCCCTGATATGTAGGTCAGGGGGCCGGACGCATGGATAGGGGAGGCGGCGACCGTGCGCCCTTCATGGACGGGCCGCCACTGATAAAATTGTATACAGCAAATCATGATATCAAACATTTGGAAAAATATAGATTCTGGGATTACGTAAGCTTTAAGTCTATCAACCAACAAGTAGGATCCAACAGTTGCTTGCAAGAACCTTCAAAATACTCTAAAGAAGTAATGACCTCCCCTAACTACTAAGCTTTAACCTAATTCCTCCACGCAATTAAAGGGAAACCGTCAGAGGTAAGGACTGCTCAGAATGTCTAAAGAGTGCAAGGTTCCTGTCAGCTACCCTTTATGTCTTTCATATAATTTTTTATGCACCAAGGGCATACCACCACCGATGATTTTACCTCACTCTAGAACTCCTTTCTGCACTGCTTTTCTGTTCACAAACTTATGACTCTGCATTGGTGGCCAATAATTATTCTGGTTCTGATGATATACAAGCTACACGTAAGACATGTTCAGATCTGGAACTCCCTCCCTCTGCATCCTTCAACGCAATATGCCACCAAAGCCTTATTTTGTTAGAGCAGCACAATCAGGTCCTCAGAACGCCCATGAGCTATGTCAGACCATGTGATCCATGCTAGGGAGTCTATTTCTTAAAATCATTCTATTAGTAGAAGAACCGGCCTGGGAACTAAACCAAGAGTAGAGGGTATGTGGTGAAGGTCTTAGTCAGAGTTGAGGTTTATGTAGACCAAGATTGGTGGAATTAACTCCTTTACAGTACTATGAAGGTTCTTGCAAGCAACTTTTGGATCCTGCTATTTAGGCTGGCCATAGATGAGTTAGTTCTTTATGTTCAACCAGTGGGCTGAATGAAAAAATACTGACCTGATTCCAACATCCACACATTCGAGGTGGATGGGGGAATCTCGCCATCAGAATACAGTGATCAGTGCAGCAGACTATAGCCTATGGCAGAAATTTTCCAACAGAGTGGTTGAACAGAAAATAATTGCTAGCTCGACTTTTGTTCAACCACAGTGACCATACATGGCTCACAATTCGACCCTGCTGAACCAGCCAAGTTTTGACCCATGTATGGCCAGTTTTAGAAATGGTGGACTATTTATAAATGTTTTCACCAAAGATTCACACAACTTTCTCCTGCTGATTACAGGTTGATAAATCCATAAAAAAAAGACTTACCGTCTGATCTTCGCACAATCTAAAAACCCTCACTCTCTTTGAACATCTTTGTAAACATGATCCTACTGCTAAAGATCTTCTCTCAATGATTTATTCATCTATACTTGATAAAACAAAACCTCATTCATATAAAACAAAATGGGAAAATGATCTTGGAACAACTATAACAGAAGAAGAATGGAAACAAATCTGGTATACTACTTCCCACTGTTCTATTAATACTGCCACATCATGAGATGGTATTTGGTTCCCAAACGTTTAGCCAAGTTTAAACCAATATCTCAAATAAATGCTTTAGAGGTTGTTTGGATATTGGAAATTTTTTACATATATGGTGGGAATGTCCTAAATTAAAACAATTTTGGTCTGATATATATATGAATTTTTCCTTTATTTGGGAAAAATTTTTTTTTCAAAAACCCTCTAGAAGCCATATTAAATCTCAAACCCAAAAACTTTACAAACACCCAATTCCGTCTTTTTGACATTTTTATCCACTGCGGCAAAACAAACATTGGCAAAAGCATGGTGGTCTTCTACTCCAAATTCCACTTCGGTCAGGAACAAAATGAACAAAATGAATTGGTTTGTGTCCAATGAAAAACCTGCTGCTATTGTTCGTGATAATAAAGACAATTTTGAGAAAACATTGTCCCCGTGGATTACACTTTACTTACCACAAAATTTTGATCGATCCCTTCTACGTTTGTGATATATTCTTAAAAACTCTTGTACATTTGTTATTTACCCCCTATTTGATTATTATTTATTCCCTTTCTTACCTATTAATATGTATATGTATTTTAATATACAATTTTTTATCTATTTTTTATGTATATGATTTATACTGCTCTTCTTTCTTATAAATAAAATGTGTTTATCAAAAAAATATAAAAAAAGACTTACCGTCTGAATCTTTGCCCTTTTCTAACGAAGTAGCAAGAAAGAAAACAAATAAAGAAAGGATTTAGAAGAGCTCCCAGCATGGTGAATGTCATGTGTGGTCTATGCAATTTTATTCTGTTTTAATTACAATTAAAAAGGTATACGTAAAAAAAGGCAACTAAACTGCAAGCAAAAGTTTAAACTGTCTGAATGTGGCATTGTAGTGAACTGTGCTTCACACATCCTTATAATTATTAACATGTGGTTCTGTATTGACAAAAAGAGGAAGAGGAAGAACTGAAAAATGTACAAATCTTCCAAACCAAACCAAAGAAATTAATTGCCTATTGATGTAATGTCATTGGTTGTGGAAGAGTGTGGGGTGCATGGCAAAAATCTTAGCGTTCAGGTTTATGTAGATCAAGATTGGGGCACGTAACTGCTTTACAGTACTTTACTTTGATGCTTTTTGCAAGAAAAATTTGGACCCTGCTAGGGGTACGATTTATAATTGTTTTCACCCAATGATCCTATGCATTAAGGTGAAAAAACATCTGATTATTACCGGCTCCCCCAGCCACCCGTTTTACTTACCTGAGCCCTGGAAAGTCCTGCATCGAAAAACGCGATTGGAACTTTGCCCGGGGTTCTCGGCTATTCATTGGATAGATTGATAGCAGAGCAGCCATTGGCTCGCGCTGCTGTCAATCAAATCCAATGACACGGGCGCAGGGGGGGCAAGTCCTACATTCGGTGGCTATGGACACGAATGCTGGACACGGGAGCACCCCCGCAAGGTAACCCCCTTGGAAGAGCGCTTCCCAGAGGGGGTTATCTGAGGCGGGGAGGAGCCGAGAGAGCCACTGGGGGACCCAGAAAACGCCGTTCCGGGCCACTCTGTGCAAAACGAGCTGCACAGTCGAGGTAAGTATAACATGTTTGTTATTTAAAAAAAAAAAAAATTATATCACTTTAAAAGAGTGCAATTTGTAACTTATCCCTAAGTTTGAAGTACACTTAAGTCATATAAGCACTATTTTTTCTTTAACTCTTTTGCATCTTGTTGCTGCTGATCACAGGATGACAAATCCATATAAAAGAAAGGACTTACCGTCTGAACTGCTTCCTTTTTCTAATAAAGTAGAAAAAATAAAACAAAGTAAGGAAGGATTTAGAAGAGCTCTTAGCAAGGATGTAATACAAGGGGGAACCACAGCTGAAGGAATTAGCAAGTACCCTACTTTATTTTGTTTAAATTACAATACAAATATAAAACATAAAAAGTCAACTGAACCCCAAGCCTGGGTTACACGGTATGACTGTGACATTACAATGAACTATGTTCCAAATATAGTTATTTTTATGATGTGTCCTTCCCTGTGGACATATTCGGGGCGGGGGGGGGGGGTAACAGCTGGAGGAACCTTCAAGTACCTTATAAGACCTCCAAACTAAAAATCGAATTGGCTACTGATGCCCTGTCATTGAGTAGGAGGTATGTGGTCAAGATCTTAGTCACAGTTGAGGTTTATATAGACCAGGATTGGTGCACTTAACTGCTTTACAGTACTTTGAAGGTTCTTGAAAGCAACTTTTGGATCCTGCTATTTAGTAATAGATGACTATTTATACTTTTTTTCACCCTAGATCCACATGGCATTCACTTGCTGATCACAGGTTCTTCATCTCTTGGCTATGTCTAAGGCTATTAGAACATTGATAGGCTTGCTATTGTTTTATGCACGTGAGGCTGTTCTTCTCAAATGGAGGTCCCCTCGGGCTCCCACAATTAATCTCTGGAAACACTTAGTTATTGCAGCAGTTTCGCTATATAAATTTAGAGATGCCCTAAAAAATTTCAAAGTCTGTGATCTTTGGATATATTCCACTAATACCGTTGCTTCCAATGATATGTTACACTAGTTTTTGTATGTTGTTGTCTAAGCTTGGGTAATGGGTATGCCGAATAGGCTTTGTTTTGTGATACAACAATTAAATATTTAAAGCGGAGTTCCACCCAAAAATGGAACTTCCGCTTTTCGGAACCCTCCCCCCCTCCGGTGTCACATTTGGCACCTTTCAGGGGGGTGCTTATACCCGTCTAAGACGGTTATTTGCACCCACTTCCGGGAATACACTCCTGCGGTAGTCACGCCCCTACCCGCACCCCCCCCCCCCCCGCTGTCTTCTGGGAAACACACTGTTCCCAGGAGAGAGCGGGGACCAGTGATGGTGCGCCGCTCTACTTGTGCATGCGCAGTAGGGAACCTGGGAGTCAAGCCGCAAGGCTTCACTTCCTGATTCCCTCACCGAGAATGGCGGCGGCAGCATCCGAGGACCGAGCGACTGCTCTACCTCGTCTTCCGACATCGCGGGCGCGCTGGACAGGTAAGTGCCAATTTTTTTAAAAGTCAGCAGCTGCAGTATTTGTAGCTGCTGGCTTTTAAAAAAAAAAACGGCGGAACCTCGGCTTTAATACAGTTATGCTCATAAGTTTACATACCCTGGCAGAATTTATGATTTCTTGGCCATTTTTTAGAGAATATGAATGATAACACAAAAACTTTTCTTTCACTCATGGTTAGTGTTTGGCTGAAGCTATTTATTATCAATCAACTGTGTTTACTCTTTTTAAATCATAATGGCAACCCAACCCAAATGACAATGATCAAAAGTTTACATACCCCAGTTCTTAATACTGTGTATTGCCCCCTTTAACATCAATGACAGCTTGAAGTCTTTTGTGGTATTTTTGGATGAGGCTCTTTATCTTCTAAGATGGTAAAGCTGCCCATTCCTCTTGGCAAAAAGCCTCCAGTTCCTGTAAATTCTTGGGCTGTCTTGCATGAACGGCACGTTTGAGATCTCCCCAGAGGGGCTCAATGATATTGAGGTCAGGAGACTGAGATGGCCACTCCAGAACCTTCACTTTATTCTGCTGTAGCCAATGACAGGTTGACTTGGCCTTGTGTTTTGGATCATTGTCATGTTGGAATGTCCAAGTACGTCCCATGCGCAGCTTCCTGGCTGATGAATATAAATGTTCCTCCAGTAATTTTTGATAACATACTGCATTCATCTTGCCATTATTTTGACCAAATTTCCTGTGTCTTTGTAGCTCACAAATCCCCAAAACATCAGCGATCCACCTCCGTGTTTTACAGTAGAAATGGTGTACCTTTCATCATAGGCCTTGTGTTGACTCCTCTCCAAATGTAGTGTTTATGGTTGTGGCCAAAAAGCTCAATTTTGTCTCATGACTCCAAATGACTTTGTGCCAGAAGGTTTGAGGCTTGTCTCTGTGCTGTTTGGCGTATTGTAAGCGGGATACTTTGTGGCATTTGCATAGTAATGGCTTTCTTCTGCCGACTTGACCATGCTGCCCATCTTTCTGCCTCCTTATTGTGCATCTTAAAACAGCCACACCACATGTTTTCAGAGAGTCCTGTATTTCACCTGAAGTTATTTGTGGGTTTTTCTTTGCATCCCGAACAATTTTCCTGGCAGTTGTGAAATTTTAGTTGGTCTACCTGACCGTGGTTTGATTACAACAGAACCCCTCATTTTCCACTTCTTGATTAGAGTTTGAACACTGCTGATTGGCATTCTCAATTCCTTGGATATCTTTTTATATCCCTTTCCTGTTTTATACAGTTCAACTACCTTTTTCCGCAGATCCTTTGACAATTCTTTTGCTTTCCCCATGACTCAGAATCCAGAAACGTCAGTGCAGCACTGGATGAAAGATGCAAGGGTCTGTCAGGAGTCCAGAAACTCATTGACCTTTTATACACACACACACACACACACTAATTACAAGCAAACAGATCACAGGTGAGGATGGTTACCAGGCTTTAATAGCCATTCAAACCCCTTTGTGTCAACTTGTGTGCATGTTATCAGACCAAAATCACCAGGGTATGTAAACTTTTGATCAGGGTCATTTGGGTAGTTTCTGTTGTCATTATGATTTAAAAAGAGTAAACACAGTTGATTGATAATAAATGGCTTCAGCCAAACACTAACCATGAGTGAAAGAAATGTTTTTGTGTTATCATTCATATTTTCTGAAAAATGGCCAAGAAATTATAAATTCTGCCAGGGTATGTAAACTTATGAGCACAACTGTAAATAGAATAAAAAAACAAAACAAAAAAAGGATTGACTTACCGTCTGAACCTTTGCTTTTTTCTAATGAAGTGGAAGAAAAAAAAATTAAGAAGGTATTTAGAAGAGCTCTTAGTATGGTTAATGTCATGCGTGGGCTATGCTTTTTTTTTCTTTTCGTTTAATTACAATTAAAAATGTATACTTGAAAAATAAAAACAACAGAACCCACAGGATGGGTTGCATGGTGTGAGTGTGGCATGGTGGTGAACTATGTTTCTCTGATCCTTATTATAATGTGTGATTCTGTATTAGCCAAAGGGGAAGGGAAAGAACTGAAATATTTACAATTCTGCCAAAGCCAGATGCAGGCAAGATGGTGGAGCTCCCTTAGTGGCCCAAATGCAGGACTTTTTTTCAGCGGGAACGTGGGGAACGCAGATTTACTGTTGAGGGAGAGATCTATTGTTGCTGGCTGCTAGAGGGTCTATTGATGCCGGCTGTGGGGAGATCTGTTGTTGCTGTTGCTGCCAGGAGTCTATTGTTGCTGGGGGGGAATTGTTCTTGCGGGTGGTCCATTGTTGTTGGGCGGGTCTATTGTTGCAGGAGGGGGCTCTAATGTTACTGCCAGCAGGAAAACTATTTTACTGCTTTTCTTGTTATCACCAAATTCCATAAAAATTACTTAGCACCACAAAATGATACTAAGCCCTGGTTCACACTGGTGCAATTTGACATGCGATTTGACATGTCAAATCGCATGTCAAATCGGCGAAATTTGCCGCAAATTGCGGGCAATGTCACCGTCCTAATCGGTGCGACGCCGCATCTGCGGCGCTGCACCGATTTCAAAAAGTAGTTTCTGTACTACTTTTTGCGATTTCAGCCGCGATTTACATTGACATCTGTTTCAGATGTCTTTGAAATCATGGCTGAAATCGGGACTGCCAGCGGGAGTGAAATCGTGCGAGTTCAGCTGAACTCGCAGGCTTCACTCCCGCAGCCCCAGTGTGAACGTGGGCTTAGTTCTGTATTCTCTAAAAGGGCACTACTGGGAGGTGGGTAGGGGGTGGAACCAAGGAATGGTGCTCAGGGGTAGGAAAGGGGCGTATAAAAGAGGTGGCTCAGAAAGGGGGAGTTCCTGCACCTATTTTTTGGAAAAAAAGGCCCTGCCTAAATGGAAAACATAAAGGGTAGCTTACTTTTGCTACCAACTATTTAGACATTGTTAGCACTCATTACCTCTGACAGGTTCAGATAAATTACATTGAGGAATCAAGAATGAAAATTTGGTAAATTGATATAACATGTACATTTGCTTCATTACCATGCAGTGTTGGGCTGTGTTGGGCTGGTGATTTTAGGGATGGAGGATGAGATATGCTACTTTATTTTGTTTAAATTACAATAAAAGATATAAAACATAAAAAGGCAACAAAACAAGCAGCATGGGTTACACGGTATGACTGTGACTTTACAATGAAAAATATTCCAGATATAATTATTTTTATGATGTGTCCTACTCTGTGGACAAGGAGAAGTGAGAGCTGCAGGAACCTGCAAGTATGCTTTGACAGTGAGGAAACGGTAAGGTATGGTAATAACCAGGGCTTTTTTCAGGGGGAACTTGGTGGAACTTGGTGGAACTCAGAACTCAGTACCACCAACTCTGGCTCAGACCCTTGGGGGGTGGACTGCTAACCACAATCACTTGTAAACACAGAAGTCCGGTTTCTGTGTTTACTAGTGACAGCTCTGCACTCTGTGTGTAACCCCCCTGAACTCTGCACTCTGTATGTAATGCAATCCTTTTATTTAATGCCCCTTTAAGACCCTCATACTGTTTGTGAAATTTGACTGACCACACCCATTATTTGATGTGATTTGGAGGTTGTGTGTGGGGTGGAGGGGCTTTGGGGGGGTCGTGGTTGAGTTCCAGCACCTATTGTTTGAGAAAAAAAGCCCTGATAATAACATACAGAAAAATTGATTCTGGGTTTACAGACACTTTAACCACTTCAAGACTGCCCACCGCATATATACTGCGGCAGGGCGACTCTATTGCACGAAACAACGTACCTGTACACTGTTTCATGCACTAGATACTGTGGGCACGCGCTCGCGTGCTGAGCGGAGTGAGAGCCAATCCACGGGTAGGCTGTCCGCCGGCCACCCGCGAATGCTCCACAGAGAGGCAGAATGAGGATCTGCCTATGTAAACAAGGCAGATCCCCATTCTGACAGGGCCAGGAGCAGTGAAGAGGGACCCGAGAAGAGGAGGATCCAGGCTGCCCTATGCAAAACCACTGCAACGGGGCAGGTTAATATAACGAGGTTGTAATTTAAAAAAAAACAAGACTTTACAGTCACTTTAAAGCATACATAAAACCAAAATCTATATATTTTTTAAATGTTTGGCATCATGCTTCACTGTATACAGTTTTCTTAAAGTGGTTGTAAAGGCACAAGGTTTTTTACCTTCATGCATTCTATGCATGAAGGTAAAAAGCCTTCTATGTGCAACAGCCCCCCCCCCAATACCCCTCAATCTCGATCCAGAGATGTCCAGGAGAGCCTTGCCATGGCTCCCGCTGCTGTCAATCAAAGCCAGTGTACCAATCAGGAGACAGAGGGGGCGGGGTCGAGCCACGGCTCCATGTCTGAATGGACACACAGAGCTGGTGGCTTGGCTCGGGTGCCCCCATAGCAAGCTGCTTGCTGAAGGGGCACGAGGCAGGTGGGATGGGTAAGAACTTCCGGCGACGGACCTAAGAAGAGGAGGATACGGGCTGCTCTGTGCACAATCACTGCAACAGAGCAGGTAAGTATAACATGTTTGTTATTTTTTTTCAAATACAAGACTTTAATATCACTTTAAGAAAATCAGTTGCAAATCTGCTGTAAAGTTTCTTACCTGTAGAGCCTTCTAGTAGCAGCACCTGTAGCACCCTTTGAAGGCTGACAACACTAAGCTATTGCCTTGAAATTAGCAGCAGTGTTGTCAGCCTGCCATGTGTGCTCTTTTAGTTGGCTAATTAGGTTTGCAGGAAGAATGCGCAGACCCAATAGGCAGCCCAACAGCCATCTAAAGGAATGCACATAGTATACTGCTGCTAATTGTGAGGCAGAGGGTTAGCGTTGTCAGCCTGCAACAGAACATGCTGCAACTGGGAGAATCTTCAGGCAAGAAAACTTTGCAAGCAATTCTCAAATGAATGATTTATACAGTGATTCATAATACCAAACATACCGAAAAATTCTGGGTTTACATCAAATAAATCCAAACCATAACTGTGTGGCATTTCATTTGCATTATTTTCCACTAAAGTTCATTAAACTCTTTTGCATTTTAAAGCTGCTGATCACAGGATGACAAATCCATATAAAGAAAGGACTTACCGTCTGAACTGCTTCCTTTTTCTAACGAAGTGGGAAAAAAGAAAACAAAAGTAGGAAAACATTTAGAAGCGCTCTAAGCATGGTTTATGTCATGTGTACTTTCCAACTGGCAGATACAGAAGGGAAACGCAGCTGAAGGTGTGAGCAAGTACAAAGCATATCCTCCAAATTAATAAACGCAACGGCTACTAATGCACTAGACATGTGCACACTGAAATGTTTTGTTTCGGAATTTCAGTTTCGTCCGAAAAACACATTTATTTAGTTACTCCCGATATTCAGATTTTGACTAGAAACTAGTAATTTGGACTTTCAAAAGGCACACGGTAAACAAGGTAAAAAACTAGGGGTATTTTAATATAGAAAATATCTTATAAAAAACAGTTATATAAAATCGAGTAGATATTCAATATTATAACTGGTCCACATAGGTTATCACAGTATTAACAATAAAGTACAGTTTCCTTAAATAAACTCAAATGAGTGAGATAAGGTAGTAGCAATATAACTTTAGAGTGGATAACCAAGCAGTGGGTCCAGAGGAGAAGGAGAACTTGCTCTACATGTTACGCGTTAGTGTAACGCTTCCTCAGGAGCATAGACATATGAATAGAATTGGCCGTGTTGAAAAAACAACAGTCAGCCTAGTTGCCCAGACAATGGCGATGTATTGTAACATATGGCCAGTCGAGGGAGTATTATCATGTAAAAATAATTAGGCGATCGCCTAGGCGATCAAACAGAGTCAAGGAGTACTCGCTGACGGCTAATCACAACCCTGACATGGGCCCTGAACTCTCTATTGAGTAGACCAGGTTTACTTTGGTAGTTTGGACCAAGCTGACTTTGTTTAACGCCGCTCCAGCATTTTAAAACAGTATCTTTACACAGGATCAGCTGAGTCTCCTTTCCTCTATTCCCTGCTTACCAGCACAGATCGTCCTATCAATTACCTTAATTATTTTTACATGATAATACTCCCTTGACTGGCAATATGTTACAATACATCGCAATTAACTGGGGCTCTGGACAACTAGGCTGACTGTTGTTTTTTCAACACGGCCAATTCTATTCATATGTCTATGCTCCTGAGGAAGCGTTACACTAACGCGTAACATGTAGAGCAAGTTCTCCTTCTCCTCTGGACCCACTGCTTGGTTATCCACTCTACAGTTATATTGCTACTACCTTATCTCACTCATTTGAGTTTATTTAAGGAAACTGTACTTTATTGTTAATACTGTGATAACCTATGTGGACCATTTATAATATTGAATATCTACTCGATTTTATATAACTGTTTTTTATATGATATTTTCTATATTAAATACCCCTAGTTTGTTACCTTGTTTATCGTGTGCCTTTGAAAGTCCAAATTACTAGTTTCTAGTCAAAATCTGCATATTATCGGGATGCTGGCACATTATTACTAGTATATCCATAGTATCACCCTGTGGGGATATACGTTAAACCCAATCCTCTTCATTACTCCCGATATTCGTTTTTATTTATTTAGTTTCGTAAAAAATGCATTCGTCCGAAAATCCGAATTAAGGTCGAATCTGTCAATTGAAGGCTTATGGTGTCTGTCGGATGTTCTAAGAAGATTCGACGGAGCAGCTAAACTGTACGTCGACGCAATCGTACATTTCCGGTCGAATGCTCCGCCCACACGCTATAGTAGAATTCTAATGTTGTATGACTAGTTATAATTATATTTATTAATTATTAATTATTATTACTAGTCAACCAACATTAGAATTATGGGGGGAGCATTTGACCATAAATGTCCGCTCGCAGTGATCGTATGTTTTAGCTGCTTCGTCTAATCTTCATGTCTCTATAATGTCGAATCTTTTCTCTCTATGTCAAATAATCTTGGACTAATAGAGTTAGGTTAGGGACATTCAACCGCAGGTTCGATAGACACAGATCGCTATTGTCACCGTCATGTCGAATCTCCTATCTATATCGAACTGTTGTCGTAACGAAACGAAAATAAAGCATTTTTTATGTCGGATCTTTCGGATTTCGGATTCTGCGCGTTCGTTATCTTTTGTTAAAACGAACGCGAAAATCCCCGAAATTCGGACGAAAATGCATTCGGACAAAAACGAATGCACATGTCTATAATGCACTGTCTTTGGTTGGTGGAAGAGTAGGGTATGTGTCAAAGATTCAAGATCCACCAATAACTGCTGTATCTTGGTTTAGTTCCCAAGATGGTTCTTCTACTATCAGAAAGACTATAGGAAACTGAGTCCCCAGCATGGATCACATGATGTAACATCATCATTCATGAGTGGTCTAGGGACCTGACTGGGCAGCTCTAACAATATAGGACTTTGGTGGTGCGATGCATTAAGGGATGCAAACGGAGGGAGTTCTAGATCTGCAAGTACCTTTTATATCCTCAAAAACAGAAAAATTATTGACCACCAATGTAGAGCAATAGGTTTGTGAGATAGCACTGAAATTAGTTCTAAATTGAGATAAAATCAAGGAATATAATGGTTCTTCCTTAGTGCCCTAAAAATTATATGAAAGACATAGTGTATCTTACAGGAACCTTTGCTACCCGCTCTTTAGACATTCTGAGCAGTCATTACCTCTGGCAGGTTCTCTTTAATTGAATGGAGGAATTTGGTTAAAGTTTAGTCGTTTTATAAGAAAAATATAGGTGGGACTTTATATGAGCCATGACTATACAGTACTCAGGTCTCCATCCCCATTGTTTGGTAAGAAGGGGGAAAGGGGAAAAAAGGGGCAACGGGACTTTATATGAAACAAAACACTTAGGTAGATTGAATCAATCAATATAGTTAGAATAATTTATTAACGACACAAAAGAGTGTACAGTAGTGCAATAGATACCATTAATATTAAATCAATATGTAATTAGCAGAATTAATAGGCATGATAAATACATAGCACAATAAAATTCATAATATAGTAGCATTGTTACACATGATTGGTAATGAACCAGCAGTACACTCAAAGTGTATAAAAATAGTAGCCAATATAAAATTGATTGATGATTCAAACAGATCAAACCCATAGTAGACACATGATTACAGTGGCATGGCATCCAATAGGAAAAGCTTGACGCGTTTCGTGGATTGTTTCCACTCATCAGGGGCAGCTATATATTGGGGGTACCTATGGTAGATAATAAATAATCAATGGTAATTGATTATAAAAGCTGCTCCTGATGAGTGGAAACAATCCACGAAACGCATCAAGCTTTTCCTATTGGATGCCATGCCACAGTAATCATGGGTTTGATCTGTTTGAATCAAAAATCAATTTTATATTGGCTACTATTTTTATACACTTTGAGTGTACTGCTGGTACACACATATTGATTTACTATTAATGTTATCTATAAGTACCGTTGCCCCTTTTTTCCCCTTTCCTGCTTCTTACCAAGGTTTAGTAGTTAGAGGTAGGCAATCTCGAAACAGCTGGAGGGCCGAGATTGCCTACTCCTAGTTTAGTAGTTACTTTTCTACCCACTCTTTAGACATTCTTAGCACCCCTTACTTCTGACAGGTTCTCTTGGAGGAATCGAAAGTTAAAACATGGTAAATTGATATAATGTGTAAAAATGCTACATAACCATGCAGTGTTGTTGAATTTAGGAATGGAGAATGACATATGCTACTTTATTTTGTTTAAATTACAATTAAGAATATAAAACATATAAAAGCAACAAAACCTCCGGAATGGGTTACATGGTAAAACTGTGGCATTATAGTGAACTACTGTAAATTCCAAATATAGTTGTTATTATTATGATGTGTTCTTCTCTGTGGACAGATACAGGAAGAAGGTTGAAGGTTCCAGCTTGTAACCTTGAAGTACCTTACAAGCTGGAACCTTCAAGTACCTTACAAGGCCTCCAAACCAAAAAACGAATTGGCCACTGATTGTTGTGGAAGTGTAGGAGGGGTGCATGGCCAAGAAGATCTTAGTCAGTTGAGGTTTATGTAGACCAGAATTTGTGCACTTAACTGCTTTACACTACTTTGAAGGTTGTTAAAAACAACTTTTGGATCCTGCTATTTAGTAATGGAGGACTATTTATAAATATTTTCATCCAAAATTCACATAACTTTCACACGCTGATTACAGGTTGAGAAATCCATATAATGAAAGGACTTACCATCTGAACCTTTGCTTTTGTCTAATGAAGCAGAATAAAATAAAAAAAATAAAAAGGATTTAGAAGAGCTCTAGGCATGGTTAATGTCATGTATGGGTTATGCTATTTTATTCTGTTTTAATCACAATGAAAAATGTATACTTAAAAAATGGCAATGGAACCCTTTAGCATGGGTTACATGGTATGACTGTGGCATTGTAGTGAACTATGTTTTAAACATTGTTATTATTACAATGTGTGCTTCTGACGCCCTCAAACGAAGTCAGGAAGTGACGAAACGTGTCAGGCTCGTGATCTCTGTGGTTTACCGTAAGTGACGCATGAGTGTCATGGGCCGCTGAGGATTCAGGAAGTAGATCGAACGGCTGATGTACACAGACGTCTCTACCTGCTATTATCGGTGACCGGGTGATTAGGCTTGCACTTGCACTTTATTATTGCTTCAGATTAACTGCTTTTCAATACATATAACTTGTAAAGGGGTTTCGGGCTACATCAAAACTTTAAAAACAGTATCACACTATGTGGACCATTCTTTTTTTTTCACATGAGTATGCTGGACCCTTACAAAGTGTGACTAAAGGTCGGTGGAAGTTCAGCTGCAGCGGTGGAAGATCACTTTTGTCTAAAGGCGCATTATATCCATAATTGTGGTGAGTGCACCCCCAAAAGGGGAGATTCCCTCACGTGGTGAAGCGTTTGGTGGATGGTGTTCGGCTTAAGATCAATCACTATGCAAGTCACAACTGAGCTCCTGCGCCTCATTATCTTTCCTATATGAACTGTATATGGAAGCAGGGCCGGATTAACATAGGGGCTGATGGAGCTGCAGCTCCAGGCCCCCATCATAATGTAGGCCCAAACTCTCTCACCAGGGCCCGGCCGTCGGCTGCTATATAATACATCCACATTGTCCAGGCAGCAGGCAGCTGCAGCCTGCATCTGCATTATTCATAGGCCCAATATTGAGTCAGTCTGCCGAACATCATTTAATCGCAGGCCGCGAGTAGCGGCTGTGAGCCGCGGCTATCATCCACAGCAGAGCCTCTTGCGGCGCAGGCAGTGCCAGTGCGCCGAGACTGAGCGTGCTCCTCCCCTTTCAGTACTCAACACAAACACTGTAGGCGGAGCTTGACGTCTCGGCGGCGTGACGTCATCATCCAGAGGCCGTCCCCGGCGTCCTATGAGGCTCGATTGCCTTGTGAAAGGAGTGCTGTGTGTGCGGTGCTGTGAGAGCCAGGAGAAGGACAGTAAAAATTAAAGTAAGTAAGCCATGAGCGCTGGCCCACTGCTGGGGAGGTCACTGTCAGACAGATAGGTCTAATTGTGCAGAAGAAGTGTGTACTTGTACAGTACTGGCTGAAGCCTTAAGTGGTTAACTTTTTTTTTTGGGGGGGGGGGCTATCTCAGTGCAGGCAGCCCATCAGTGCATCTTATCAGTGCCACATTTCAGTGAGTGCCCTCTATCAGTGCCCATAAATGCAGCTAGCCAGTGCCACCTATCAGTGCAGCTCAGTGCCACCTATCAGTGCTCATTAGTGCATCTCATCAGTGCCACCTATCAGTGCAGCTCAGTGCCACCTATCATTGCCCATTAGTCCAGCTCATCAGTGCCACCTTTCAGTGCCAGTACGGGGCAGAGTCCTGGAGGGAGTGGCAGGCTGCTGGTGGCAAGTGACACACTGTATCTGGGGCAGGCTGTGGGAGGCAAATGGCACACTGTATCCGGGGGCAAGTGGCACACTATCTGGTGGCAGGCTTCTGGTGGCAAGTGGCACACTATAATGTGGCAAGTGGCACACTATATCTGGTAGCAAGGTGCTGGTGGCAAGTGGCACACAGTATCTGGTGGCAGGCTGCTGCGTGGCAAGTGGCAACCTGCATCTGGTGACAGGCTGTTGGTGGCAAGTGGCACAATGTATCTGGTGGCAGGCTGCTGGTGGCAAGGGGCACACTGCATCTGGTGGCAGGCCGCAGGTGGCAAGTGGCAAACTGTATTTGGTGGCAGGCTGTGGGTGGAAAGTGGCACACTGTATCTGGTGGCAGGCTGCTGGTGGCAAGTGGCAGTGTATTTGGTGGCAGGCTGCTGGTGGCAAGTGGCACACTGTATTTAGTGGCAGGCTGCTGGTGGCAAGGGGCACACTATCTGGTGGCAAGGTGCTGGTGGCAAGTGGCACAGTGTATCTGGTGGCAGGCTGTTGGTGGCAAGTGGCACAATGTATCTGGTGGCAGGCTGTGGGTGGCAAGTGGCACACTGTATCTGGTGGCAGGCTGTGGGTGGCAAGTGGCACACTGTATCTGGTGGCAGGCTGTGGGTGGCAAGTGGCACACTGTATCTGGTGGCAGGCTGTGGGTGGCAAGTGGCACACTGTATCTGGTGGCAAACTGCTGGTGGCAAGTGGCACACTGTATCTGGTGGCAGGCTGTGGGTGGCAAGTGGCACACTGTATCTGGTGGCAGGCTGTGGGTGGCAAGTGGCACACTGTATTTGGTGGCAGGCTGTGGGTGGCAAGTGGCACACTGTATCTTGTGGCAGGCTGCTGGTGGCAAGTGGCACACTGTATCTTGTGGCAGGCTGCTGGTGGCAAGTGGCACACTATACCTGGTGGCAAGGTGCACAGTGTATCTGGTGGCAGGCTGTGGGTGGCAAGTGGCACAATGTATCTGGTGGCAGGCTGTGGGTGGCAAGTGGCACACTGTATCTGGTGGCAGGCTGCTGGTGGCAAGGGGCACACTGCATCTGGTGGCAGGCTGCTGGTGGCAAGGGGCACACTGCATCTGGTGGCAGGCTGCTGGTGGCAAGGGGCACACTGCATCTGGTGGCAGGCTGCTGGTGGCAAGGGGCACACTGCATCTGGTGGCAGGCTGCTGGTGGCAAGGGGCACACTGCATCTGGTGGCAGGCTGCTGGTGGCAAGGGGCACACTGCATCTGGTGGCAGGCTGCTGGTGGCAAGGGGCACACTGCATCTGGTGGCAGGCTGTGGGTGGCAAGTGGCACACTATCTTGTGGCAGGCTGCTGGTGGCAAGTGGCACACTGTATTTAGTGGCAGGCTGCTGGTGGCAAGTGGCACACTATATCTGGTGGCAAGGTGCTGGTGGCAAGTGGCACAGTGTATCTGGTGGCAGGCTGTGGGTGGCAAGTGGCACACTGCATCTGGTGGCAGGCTGCTGGTGGCAAGTGGCACACAGTATCTGGTGACAGGCTGCTGGTGGCAAGTGGCACACAGTATCTGGTGGCAGGCTGTGGGTGGCAAGTGGCACACTGTATCTGGTGGCAGGCTGCTGGTGGCAAGTGGCAAACTGTATTTGGTGGCAGGCTGCAGGTGGCAAGTGGCACACTGTATCTGGTGGCAGGCTGCTGGTGGCAAGTGGCACACTGTATTTGGTGGCAGGCTGCTGGTGGCAAGTGGCACACTATCTGGTGGCAAGGTGCTGGTGGCAAGTGGCACAGTGTATCTGGTGGCAGGCTGTTGGTGGCAAGTGGCACAATGTATCTGGTGGCAGGCTGTGGGTGGCAAGTGGCACACTGTATCTGGTGGCAGGCTGTGGGTGGCAAGTGGCACACTGTATCTGGTGGCAGGCTGTGGGTGGCAAGTGGCACACTGTATCTGGTGGCAGGCTGTGGGTGGCAAGTGGCACACTGTATCTGGTGGCAAACTGCTGGTGGCAAGTGGCACACTGTATCTGGTGGCAGGCTGTAGGTGGCAAGTGGCACACTGTATCTGGTGGCAGGCTGTGGGTGGCAAGTGGCACACTGTATTTGGTGGCAGGCTGTGGGTGGCAAGTGGCACACTGTATCTTGTGGCAGGCTGCTGGTGGCAAGTGGCACACTGTATCTTGTGGCAGGCTGCTGGTGGCAAGTGGCACACTATACCTGGTGGCAAGGTGCACAGTGTATCTGGTGGCAGGCTGTGGGTGGCAAGTGGCACAATGTATCTGGTGGCAGGCTGTGGGTGGCAAGTGGCACACTGTATCTGGTGGCAGGCTGCTGGTGGCAAGGGGCACACTGCATCTGGTGGCAGGCTGCTGGTGGCAAGGGGCACACTGCATCTGGTGGCAGGCTGCTGGTGGCAAGGGGCACACTGCATCTGGTGGCAGGCTGCTGGTGGCAAGGGGCACACTGCATCTGGTGGCAGGCTGCTGGTGGCAAGGGGCACACTGCATCTGGTGGCAGGCTGCTGGTGGCAAGGGGCACACTGCATCTGGTGGCAGGCTGCTGGTGGCAAGGGGCACACTGCATCTGGTGGCAGGCTGTGGGTGGCAAGTGGCACACTATCTTGTGGCAGGCTGCTGGTGGCAAGTGGCACACTGTATTTAGTGGCAGGCTGCTGGTGGCAAGTGGCACACTATATCTGGTGGCAAGGTGCTGGTGGCAAGTGGCACAGTGTATCTGGTGGCAGGCTGTGGGTGGCAAGTGGCACACTGCATCTGGTGGCAGGCTGCTGGTGGCAAGTGGCACACAGTATCTGGTGACAGGCTGCTGGTGGCAAGTGGCACACAGTATCTGGTGGCAGGCTGTGGGTGGCAAGTGGCACACTGTATCTGGTGGCAGGCTGCTGGTGGCAAGTGGCAAACTGTATTTGGTGGCAGGCTGCAGGTGGCAAGTGGCACACTGTATCTGGTGGCAGGCTGCTGGTGGCAAGTGGCAAACTGTATTTGGTGGCAGGCTGCTGGTGGCAAGTGGCACAGTGTATCTGGTGGCAGGCTGCTGGTGGCAAGTGGCACAGTGTATTTAGTGGCAGGCTGCTGGTGGCAAGTGGCACACTATATGGTGGCAAGGGGCACACTGTATCTGGTGTCAAGCTGCTGGTGGCAAGTGGCACACTGTATCTGGTGGCAGGCTGTGGGTGGCAAGTGGCACATTGCATCTGGTGGCAAGTGGCACACTGTATCTGGTGGCAAAGGGCCTCATTGTATCTGGTGGCAGGCTGCTGGTGTCAAGTGGCACACTATATGGTGGCAAGTGGCACACGGTACCTGGTGACAGGCTGCTGGTGGCAAGTGGCACACTGTATCTGGTGGCAAGCTGCTGGTGGCAAGTGACATGCTGCATCTGGTGGCAGGCAGCTGTGGAAAGTGATACACTACATCTGGTGGCAGGCTATGGGTGGCAAGGTAACAAGCTGCATCTGGTGGCAAGTGACAAGCTGATTCTGCATTATGGTGAGTTGAACTATTTCACTATATATTACAATGTAGTAATAGAAATAATGGAATTTGATCATCCTGACACCATATCAAGCATGGGGTCAAGATGATTTTAAGTGCCAACACCAGCCATTTGCCTGACAAATCACCCCCACTGCCGATTTCCCCATCAGCCCCCGAGACTACACCCCCCACCTTCATCTTTTTTTGTGAAGGGGGGGTGTCCCTGAATGGCAGTTTGGAAATGTGGGCTCCCTATGTTGCTGCTGGTGAGAGACTGCATAGCAGGTGGTGTTGCTGCTGCACGGCTGGTATTACTGGTGAGAGTATATTTAATTAGTTTTAGCGAAAAATTGTTTGCATTTTCATTTTGTTTCCATAAAAAGGCCCGCCAAAATCCTCAGCACCAGGCCCATGGTGCTCTTAATCTGGCCCTGTATGGAAGCTTGTCAAGTTTTAGTATCTGACAAGAGCGCCCGCCTCAATACTTCAGAGGACTCTTTTAACTAGGAGTGTTTTTAATATTGTCTTTTACATGTGCTTCTGTATTGACAAAAGGGGAAGAGGAAGGGGAAGAGTTGACGTACCTTACAAATCTTCCAAGCCCAAAAAAATTATTAGCTACTGATGATTGGTTGTGGAAGAGTAGGGGGTGCGTGGCAAAAATCTCAGCGTTTAGGTTTATGTAGACCATTATTGGTGCACCTAACTGCTTAAAGTACTTTGAAGGTTCTTTTGGATCCTTCTTTTGGATGTTGCTATTTAGTCATTTGGGACTATTTATAAATGTTTTCACCCAAGGTTCACACACCTTTCACCCAACATTTATACACCTTCTAATGGAATTCAAGCGGGCAAATGTGTGAATTATGGGTGACGGTTGTGTGAATCTATATCCCATATTGATAGTTTGTAGACTTAAAGCATACCTAATCACACAGTCTATATTTTTAGCACATTTGGCATCTTACTTCACTGTTTAGAGTTTTCCTAAAATCATTTGTAAATCTGCTACAAAGATTCTTACCTGGGCATGTTTCCAGTTGCAGCACTTCCCATTGAAGACTGTCAACCCCAAGCCATTGCTTTGAAACTAGAAGCAGTGTTGTCAGCCTGCCATGTGTGCTGTTTTAGTTGGCCATTGGGCTGCTTATTAGGTTTGCAGGAGAAATGTGAAGACCCAAAAAGGCAGCCCAACAGCCAGACAAAGTAATGCACATGGCAGGCTGCTGCTAATCATGAAGCAGAGGCTTAGCATTGTCAGCCTGCAACCGGACATGCTGCAACTGAGAGGATCTCCAGGTAAGAAACTTTGCAAGTGATTCATAAAGGAATTAGTTCTTCAAGAAAATTATATACAGTGAGGCATGGTAACTAAATACTGAAAAACACATTCTGCATTTACATACCCTTTAAAATAGACCTAAACCATAATCTGTGTGACATTTAGTTTCAGCACTAGTTTTTTTTAAACTCTTTTGCCTTTCAGTGCTGCTGATCACAGTTTGACAAATCCATACAAAGAAAGGACTTACCTTCTGAACCATATTCTTTTTCTAATGAAGTAGAAAAAAAGAAAACAAAGGAAGGATTTAGAAGAGCTTTAGGCATGGTTAATGTCATATATGGGCTATGCTATTTTTTTCTGTTTTAATCACAATTAGGGATGAGCTTCGTGTTTGAGTCAAACTCATGTTCGACTCGAACTTTGGCTGTTCGATCGTTCGCCGAATTTCCAACATTATGGACCGTTCGTGCCAAATTCGAGTGGCGCGTCACGGCCCATAGTTCGCTGCGTCATTGCGGTGCATTGCTGGCTGATGATTGGCCAAGCATGCACTATGACCCGCATGCTTTGGCCAATCACAGCGCCGTCAGCACAGAGAGCCATAATTGGCCAAAGGAAGGGTGCCTTTGTCCAATCATGGCTCAGGGGAGTAGGTACAAGCCCCACACTATATAAGGCCACCTGCGTGTCGGCCTTCTGTAGTGTGTTGCGGCGTTGTGAGAGTCTGAGAGAGATAGAGAGAGAGTCAGAGTGTCATTTGATTTCAGTTAGATAGAGCAGGCAGGAGATTCAGGTAGCTGCAGTCAGTGTATTTAGTATATATATGCCTCCCAGCAGTTTTTTAGGCATAGGGATTCCCCTTCAAATCCAGACCAGACCCAAGGGCCTGGTATGCTCCTGGAGGGGGAACCCATGCCGGTTTTTTATTTAAAATTTGGCCTGGAGTTCCCCCTCAAGATTCATACCAAACACAGTGCCTGCTATTGGCGGGGATCCAAGTCGGATCCCCGTTCATTGAAAGTCAGACATATGTCGGCTTCATGTCGCGGGGCAAAGTCGGATCCAAAGTAGGACGGCTGTCGTGTCGCACTAGTGTGAACCCAGCCTTAAAGGTTTTAAAAAGCAACACATCATGCCACAATCTAAAGAAAATTAAGAACAGGTGGGAAAAAAAGTAATGGACATGTATCAGTCCGGAAAGGGTGACAAAGACTAATGCCGCGTATATATGATCCAACAAGAAAACCGTGGATTTTTTTCCAACGGAATGTTGGCTCAAACATGTGTTGCATACACACGGTCACAAAAAATTCCGACCGTCAAGAATGCGGTGACGTACAACACTACAACGAACCGAGAAAAATGAAGTTCAATGATTCCGAGCATCCGTCGAATTGATTCAGAGCATGCGTGTTTTTTTGTGCATCGACAGAAAAAGTCAGATGGAGCACACGGTCGGAATTTCCAACCAAAAGCTCACATAGAGCTTTTCTTGTCTGAATTTCCGATTGTGTGTACGCGGTATAAGGCTTTGGGACTCCAGCGAGCCGTGGTGAGATCCATTATACATGTAGCACACCCACGCAGGAGCTACTGGTTTAGATTTTGGGCCTTGCACGTTACCTCAATATTCATTGTCTAGGGGTTGAGAGTCTACAGTAACTTCAATGTCCACACAAGTTATGAATCCTTTTTCTTCAGGCTTTATTTTCCAAACCAACTTGTATAGGTAGAGGGATGGAGTGTTGGGGGAAGGTTCAGGCACACACAGCAGATCACTGTGGAAAACTCCTAAGATACAAAGTCTCACTCACCACTCTCCTCTGAGTAAGTATTGCTTACCCGGATAGACCCCTCTCACTTGGCCTAGCAGGCGGAATAATGCACGGACAGTCTCTGCCACAGACCTTTTTGATGGTTATGTTGAACTGTTCAGTTATCCTCTGCCACAGGATTTTAGTAGCCGGATATCCAGCCTTACAGTCTAAGAGCCTTTAAGCCAACCCGGCAGGCTGTAAGGTTACTTTAGTTACGGTGCATCCCTCAATAAGGTCCCCAGGCTTTCCGCAAGATACCGGCCTTCCACTCTGTCCTCTCCTGGACAGGTCCTCCCCTGGTTTCCTCCATTGAGTGGCTTCCTCCCACAGGATGGACAGCACAGGATCACCTTCAAGTGTAGACCCCAGTCAAGACAACTGGGCCTACCTGGCATAGTTACAGCCTCGGACCAACGTGGCTCCGAGGCTGAATTCCCAGTAACACATGCCTCGAGCCAGGAGGGCCACGAGGCGAAGAAGAACCTAGAACAATGGCGTCTGCCCCTTAAGTACCCTTTCCCAGCATGCTCAGTGGGGAGACCACTCCCACTGAACTGTTCCTGGGGAAAGACACCCAATGCACTTTGACCTGTTTGTCTTCCACATTGGCCTGGGGTGGTAATGCCACCTACAGGCAAACAGTGGGAAGTCCTTCCAAACACAGCCATAGCCAGAACAGAGGCTGATTTAGCCTTAATTATTTACAAAGTCTTAGCTAATACCAGCTCAGACACCCACTAAATTTAACATAGCGCCTAGTCATCATGAGCAGGGCGCTACATACACAAATGGAGAAACCCAAGAGTGGCCGGCCTACCAAAATTACTCCAAGAGCACAACGGCGACTCATCCAGGAGGTCATAAAAAAAACATGAACAACAGGCCTCACTTGTCTCAGGTAAGGTCAGTGTTCATGATTCAACAATAAGAAAGAGACTGGGCAAAAATGGCGTCCATCATGGGGGGTTCCAAGGCCAAAGTCACTGCTGACCAAAAAGAACACAAAGGCTCGTCTCAAATTTTTCAAAAAACATCATGATTAAACCCAAGACTTTTTGGCAAATATTCTGTTGACTGACGATACAAAAGTTAAACTTTTTGGAAGGTGTCCCGTTACATCTGGTGTAAAATAAACACAGCATTTAAAAAAAGGGACATCATAAAACAGTCAGACATGATGGAGGTAGTGTGATGGTCTGTGGCTGCTTTGCTTCAGGACTTGGATGACTTGCCATAAATAATGGAACCGTGAATTCTGCGCTCTACCAGAAAATCCTGAACTCAAGCTCAAGTGCACTTGGGTTATGCAGCAGGACAACAATCTGAAACACACCAGCAAGTCCACCTCTGAATGGCTCAAAAAAAAACAAAATTAAGATTTTGGAGTGGCCTAGTCGAAGTCTGGACTTAAATCCAATTGAGATGCTGTGGCATGACCTTAAACAGGCCGTTCATGCTGGAAAACCCTCCAATGTGGCTAAATTCAAACAATTCTGCAAAGAAGAGTGGGCCAAAATTCCTCAACAGCGATGTGAAAGACTCATTGCCAGTTATCGAAAACGCTTGATTGCAGTTGTTGCCGCCAAGGGAGCCACAACCAGTTAATAGGTTTAGGGGGCAATTACTTTTTTACATAAGGACTGGACAGCTTTTTCCCTTAACCAATTTCGGCCCGTGCTATAGCCGAATGACGGCTACAGTGTGGGCTTCCAGTCCTGGGAGAGAGGACGCTCTGTGATCACCGAGACCTTCCGACTAGGCTGATCACAGAACAGGTTAAAGGGCCAATGACAGCGTGCCCTTTACCATGTGATCAGCTGTCAATCAGTGATCCTCATGATCAGCGTGAGGAGAGAAGCAGAAAGCCGGAAATCAGCTTCTGTTTCAGGGATATCGGTCCCTGTCTTGGTGCCCGCCAGTGCTGCTAATCAGTGCCACCTATCAGTGCCCACCAGTGCTGCCAATAAGTGCCCACCAGTGCCACCTATCAGTGTCCATCAGTGCTGCCAATCAGTGCCCATCAGTGCCTCAGCATCAGTGTCAACTATCAGTGCCGCCTATCAGTGCTCATCAGTGCTGCCTATCAGTGCAACCTCTAAGTGCCCATCAGTACCACCTATCAGTGCTCACTAGTACCACCTCATCAATGCCCATCAGTACCATCTATCAGTGCCCATCAGTGCAGACTCATGAGCGCACATCAGTGAAGGAGAAAAATTACCTGTTTACAAAATTTTATAACAAACTATGAAAAAATTATTTTCTTTCAAAATTGTTGATCTTTTTTTGTTTCTTTAGCAAAAAATAAATAACCCCAGTGGTGATTAAATACCACCATAGAAAAGCTCTATTTGTGTGAAAAAAATGATAAAAATGTTGTTTGGGTACAGTGTTGCATGGCCGCGCAATTGTCATTCAAATTGCGACAGCGCTAAAAATTGAATTTTGGCCTGTGTAGAAAGGGGGTATAAATGCCCAGTAAGCAAGTGGTAAATAAATGAAATTAGCATTTAAAAACTGCATTTTTATCTGCTTTTGTTCTCTATGTGTAATATAAAAATGTGTTTGATGATCTAAATTAGGGGTCTCCAAACGTTTTACTTTGAGGGCCACATCGTATATTTCACAGATATTCGCGGGCCGAAAAAAGTTATTTATAAATGAATCCTCAGCCATGGAATAGAGTAGAATTAAAAAAAAGGCTTTCATCAGCGGGGTTGGATGGTGCACCTGTATCCTCCGCCCGCACCTAAATGCCAAAGCCTCCTGCCCCAGGGCTAAAGTGTTCATGAGGCCTTACATCTGTGTTCCTGTCAGAGTCGCCCCATACATTTGTGTCCTCATCAGACTCTCCCTACAAGCTTGTGTCCCCATTAACAACCCCCCCCCTTGCACATTTCTGTTCCCATCACAGCCACCCCCCACACATTTGTGTCCCCATCACAGCCACCCCCCACACATTTGTGTCCCCATCAGAACTCCTGCCACATGCTTGTGTCCCCTCAAAGCCAACTCCCCACACCCATTAAAACCCTTCCTGCCCATGTCCCAATCAGCGCCCCCACATGTGTGTTTCACATCAGAGTCTCCCCCCATATTCATGTCCCCATCAGAGCCCCCACATGTGTGTGCCATATTAGAGTCCCCCCCACACTTGTGTCCCCACCAGAGCGCCCCTACACTTGTGTCCCCATCAGAGCCCCCACACTTGTGTCCCCATCAGATCCCCCACACGCGTGTCCCCATCAGATCCCCCACACTTGTGTCCCCATTAGAGCCCCCACACTTGTGTCCCCATCAGATCCCCCACACTTGTGTCCCCATCAGAGCCCCCACACTTGTGTCCCCATCAGAGCCCCCCTGTGTACTTGTGTCCCCATTAGAGCCCCCCTGTGCACTTGTGTCCCCATCAGAGCCCCCACACTTGTGTCCCCATCAGAGCCTCCTCTGCACATTTGTGCCCCCATCAGAGCACCCCCTGCACACTCCTGTCCTCATCAGAGTCCCCCCCCCCCGCATATCAGTTCAGCTAATCACAGGTTGACAAATCCAAATAAAGAAAGGACTTACCTTCGGAACCTTTGCCTTTTTCGAATGAAGTAGAAGAAAAAAAGAAATCAAAGTAAGAAAAGATTTAGAAGAGATCTAAGCATGGTTAATGTCATGTGTACTTTCCAAACTGAGAGATGCAGAGGGGAATCACAGCTGAAGGTGTTAGCAAGTACCTTACATACAGTAAATGCCAGAGCCCTGTGCCCCAGGGCTAAAGACTAGTGTGCCTGAGGTCTTACATCTGTGTTCCTGTCAGAGTCGCCCCATACATTTGTGTCTTCATCAGACTCTCCCTACAAGCTTGTGTCCCCATTAACACCCCCCCTGCACAATTCAGTTCCCATCACAGCCACCCCCCACACATTTGTGTTCCCATCAGAACTCCTGCCATACGCTTGTGTCCCCTCAGAGCCACCTCCCCACACCTATTAAAACCCCTCCTGCCCATGTCCCAATCAGCACCCCCACATGTGTGTCTCACATCAGAGGCCCCCACACATTTGTGTCCTCATCAGAGCCCCCACATGTGTGTGCCACATTAGAGTCCCCCCCCCACACTTGTGTCCCCACCAGAAACCCCCCACACTTGTGTCCCCACCAGAGACCCCCCTCACTTGCGTCCCTATCAGAGCCCCCACAGTTGTGTCCCCATCAGAGCCCCCACAGTTGTGTCCCCATCACATCCCCCACGCTTGTGTCCCCGTAAAAGCCCCCTGTGCACTTGTGCCCCCATCAGAGCCATTCCACCCTTGTGTCCCCCATCAGAGTTCCCCTCCCACATTTGTGTCCCCCATCAGAGCACCCCCTACACACTCCTGTCCTCATCAGAGCACCCCCTACCTGCACATTAGTGCAGCTAATCACAGGTTGAAGAATCCATATAAAGAAAGGACTTACCTTCAGAACCTTTGCCGTTTTCAAATGAAGTAGAAAAAAAAAAATCAAAGAAAGAAAATATTTAGAAGAGCTCTAAGCATGGTGAATGCACACCTCCCAACTTTTTGAGATGGAAATGAGGGACACCTATCAGCAAAAGTATGCAGGCATAGTACACACCCCTTGCCACGCCCCCTTAAAGGAGAATTGTACAAAAAACAAGATTAGTTAAACCCACAAGTGCTTTTTTTTTTACCACTACTATTCCTTTATATTGGCTTTTGGAATTTACAAATGCAGCAATTTAGAAATCAGATGAAAGGTTTAGCACTGGGAAACACTTTTTGATAGATAAAAAGCGCATTTTAAAAACATCTATATAGATCAGACCAAAATGAGGCAACAGGAAAACAGGAAGTGAGAGTAAATCTACCCCAAGGAAGGGAAATTCACTCCTGTAAAAGTTATTATAGGAAAAAGGTACCTCCACTGAAGCTTTATCACCAAGGCTTGTTTCCACAACAAACCAACATTTTTAAAATCCAATTGTCACAGGCACTGGCGTAGCGTGGGGGGTGCGGGGGGCCGTGGCACCGGGCGCAACATTTAGGTGGGCACCCGCCAGTATGTGTCACAGTGGCTGCCTCCTCCTAAATCAGTGGTTCTCAACTCCTGTCCTCAGGACCCACTAACAGGCCAGATTTTAAGTATTACCTTGGTGAGATGCAGACTAGAATACTGCAATCCCTGAGCAGCAAATTATATCACCTGTGATGCATTTCAGTTATCTTGCAAACCTGGCCTGTTGGTGGGCCCTGAGGACTGGAGTT